>BLSH010461709.1:570206-582515 GCA_018402905.1 Glandirana rugosa
ACAACGAGTGTTGTCTGTCCCGATGGGAGGTCACCCATGGGGTCGTCCAATGGTCTTTTTATTGTAAGAGATTACCTTCTTTGTGGTCTGGTCTCGTATGTTCTCAGGTATAATTAAATAATGAAATATGAACATCGGTACCGGGGCCAGGGATCTCCGGACTACCACTTGAGGTCTCGGTCCGTGTCGACTTTAGGTAGGAGTGTCTTACCCATTGATGATCTCAACTCTCTTGGAGACCTTCAAGTCCAAGACGACCAGGCCGGCTTGAAGCCCTGTTTCAGGCCCAGGCCTGCCTTGGGCTTGCTAGCGTGCCATTGATTTCAATGGGGTTCGGTGTCCGTGCGATCGTTCGGGTTCCGTCCGGACCCGGACTTTGTCCCGAAGTTCGGCCGGACCAGCAGAACCTGAACTTCCAGAGGTTCTCTCAACTCTAGTAGTTACCCATTCTGTGAGGATGGATTTCAGCTGTGCCTGGCTCTGGAGTTCACCATCAGGCCTCTAGGGACCGGGGCCATGGCTACAAGTATAAAGTAATAAATTAATATGGACTCTTGTATGCTCTGGTCTGGTGTTTCTTCCATTAGAGAATGTTATTTTTCTGGTAACCTGCTGGGGTACCCACTGGAGGGTAGCCCTGTCTGTTGTGAGCAACACAACCTGAGACAGTGAGCTCTGAATATTTTTGCTCTCCCATTAACTTGTATTATCTCACATCAAAGTCCCAGTGACTCTTGGATACTTTTCTCTGTACTAAAGGATGATAGCCATGCATGCCAAACAACGACTGTATCTGATTGAGTGAACCCACTGTTTGGCCAACAATTTTTCATCTAGCTGTTTTGACAAAAGTCAATTGAAAAATGTTGTTGAGGCAGGTGGTGCCAATAGGGCCACCACAACTCAAATTTTGGCTAATTTAACAGGAATCATAGTAAATGTGAGCCCCTTTATGGTGCACGTTAGTTTATGTACTTGATGAATGGAAAGGTTAATTTAAAGTATAATAAACCTGCACTTTCCTCTAACCTTACAATGTTAAGCAGCACACTTATAAAATGGCATACACATCCGCAAAAGACTTATACATAAAAATATATGCTGGTGTAGAAACCGGTCTTTCCATAATCAATAGGCACACCACTGTGCCTTTACAATTTTCATACCGCAGCACCTCACCAAGGGGTACATAAGGCAGCTTGCTAGAAATGAGGGTCACTAATTCATACATGGCCAACAGCTCCTCGCATCAAAATCCATGGAAAATAGTAGAGTGTTTGGTTCTTATGTCCTTTACACTTTGAATAATTGCCTAATGTTTTTTCTTTTTTACCAGGATCTTCATGCCTTGATATCAGGAGCATGTTATTCATGTATGCTGCCATGCACCCTAATGGATTGACACTTTTTGCCAAGGAAAAACAGGAACCTACAGGAAACAAAACATAGGGTGGAAGTAAGCTCAAGGCATGTTTTATGCCACTCTGAAAAGTCTGAATGTGGCTAATTCTGCATATGGAATAGATGGTCAATTTAATTTTGTGAGCAAGGATTATCCTCATATGCCTGTACAAGGGATACATAGGGCAGCTTGCCAGAAATGAGGACCCCTAATTCATAGGTGGACAACAGCTCCACACAACAAAATCCATGGAAAATAGTAGAGTGTATGTTCCTATGTCCTTTACACTTTGAAGAATTGCCTAATGGCTTTTTACCAGAATCTGCATGCCCTGATATCGGAAGCATGTTATTCATTTGTGCTGCCATGCACCCTAATGGATTGCCACTTTTTGCCAAGGAAAAAACAGGTACCTACAGGAAACAAAACATAGAGTGGAAGTAAGCTCAAGGCATGCTTTATGCCACTCTGAAAAGTCTAAATGTGACTAGTCCTTTGTATGAAATAGTTGTTCAATTTAATTTTGTGAGCTAGGATCCTCATATGCCTGTACAAAATGAGGATGTTGCGAACCTTGATTAAATGGAAGGAGCAACATACTGCACATAGATTGAAAGAAAATCCCCCTCCCCCTTTTTCCCCACAATCCCAGACAGTTGGCCCATCGGCACTTCCCGCAGAACAGACCCAGGCCAGCTCAAGCAAATTAAGACTTTTTTTCCATCCACATACCTTCAACAATAAACTTGCATTGCCTCTTCCCTAAGTGGTGTCACAACTAAGAGGAGATAAAGGAGATACTTTTCTTCCATTAATAAGTGCTTTAGAGATCTAAAAAGTTTAAAGCACAACTGCATCCTAAACATTTTATTTCATGTTAGAGGCAGGAAGGGTTAATATCTCTCTTAGGTTTGCATTGTATTCAAAAAAGAAAAATAGAGCACCACACCATTTATTAGGAGTGCATTTATTAGGAGTGTTTTTTCCGATGAAGATATGCAAAACATTCAGGTTCTAAGCCTTACTAGCCAAAATTGAATTTAGAGTTTATGAGCCCTAGATAAATATTTATGATTCTGTCCACTCATACAGGTTTCTCTCGTTTATCACCACTTTTGTTGCATAACTATTAGCAAGAAAACTAAATTAGGATGTGCCAGTGATGGCCCAATACCATTTGCTTTCTTTGCCAAGCTCCTTTTATAATTCATTCTTTATATTGGTATTTTTAGAAATTGGACTTTAATTCTATTGTAAACAATAATTTATCAATAAACATTACAATTTTCATTACAATGTTTTGGTCTTGGTCCTTATGGATATTATTTTTTTACGATCAAACCATGTTGTTTGTACTGTATACCTTTCTAGATCAGCACAAGTAGGTAAAAGTACAGCATCACCTAGCTGTGAAGAGAAAGTTTGTGTTCCTTATAGGTATTCCATTCCACAAAGGAAAAAAAGGACAATGAGATTAGAGGTCCCATGCTGCCAGAATGTAGGGGCATCTATAGAAGATTGAGAGAGCAAGGGGAAAGTAAAACAAAAGAAGAGAAAAGTGAACGTGCTACCCGGGCCTCAAACATATGTAGCAAATGATTGTGGATCTATGGGCCCCATGTCTTTTCAAACTTCTTTTGATTGTTAATAATCATTCTCCCTCTATACCTCCGCATACACCCTCAATCTACCCCCCTCTGATTAAAATGATGGATTTATAAAAAAAATAAAAATAAAAAATAAATACATAAATGGCCCGTTTACTCACCTAAAGCCACTGTCACAATTGATTCCAGTTCTGTGTCTTTTCTCTTTTTCTGTTTACGGAAGGAGGGGTCCTTCTTCAGATGCTCACCTTGGGGCAGCTGGGGCTCAACAGAGATGTGGCAGAGCCTGTGGATGCAGTTAAGGTGCAGCAGACACTGCAAGGGTTGTTGAGGTGCAGTGGAGGCTAGAAGGGCGGTGAAGATGCAGCAAGATCTATAGATTCTGCAAAACTGCAGCAGAGCTGCAGGCCAGCTTCATTTGCCACCCTATTGTCAGTGCTCTTTCCCATCAGCTGCACTGACACGGGGAAGCTGGAAATGACAAATCATGTGACTACACTGAAGATGATAAAAAAGAAGATATTTACATATACAACTCTCCTACAAACAGTAGACAATGTGCTTATCAGGAGCATTTATAACCTAAATTGGAAATAAATTCATTTCTTTAAAGGAAAATCATAGAGTAAAAAAATGCTTGGGATTGGACAGCAGCTAAAAGTAACCAACGACCTGGGCAGCACAGTGGCTAAGTGGTTAACACTTCTGTCAGGCAGCACTAGGGTTGTTGGTTAGAATCCCACCACTACACTACCTGCCTGGACTTTGCATGTGGGATTTCTCTGGATACTCTGGTTTCCTCCCGCATACTGGTAGGTTAATTGGCTCCTGTCTAAATTGGCCCTAGTATGTAAATGTATGAATGTGAGTTAGGAACCTTAGATTGTAAGCTCCTTGAGGGCAGGGACTGATGTGAATGTTCAATATACTGTACATGTAAAGCACTGCATAAATTGATGGTGCTATATAAGCACCTTTAATAAAAAATAAATCAAACCCAATATAAAAAAATCCCATAATAGAAACATAAAAAGGCAGCAAAGTCGTTGAATGCCCAAAGAGCTAGCAATCAGTATTAACATATAGTTTCTTAAATAATCCAAAACTCTCCTTATGCATGTTCCTACAGTGCATTATGGCTATAAAAATATATGAATCTGCATATAAATTTGCCAGAACTGCAAATTTTGTATCTGTAGGATTTGCCTCAGACTCATGGTAGCAGTAAACCTGATTCTTATCCCTATTTTCCAGAGATCTTTCTAGCAAGCCAAGTCACATATCTTCAAGATCCCTGTAATTTACCAGTCATTGCTGTACATAACAGATGTTGCGTCCTCTGTCTTCTGCCCTATATCCTCAGATAACCTATGCATGCATCTACAGGAGCTACTCCTAAAATATCTCCACACCTATAAAGCGATGATTATTATGTTACTTTTACATCACATAGACCTTCTCACTTGGCACCCTTTTTGGACAGCAACAGTTCTATAAATGTATATGTATGTTAAATGATATTGCCGTGGTATGCTTTTCAGTCTACATACCATGTATACCTTACAGTTTGAAAGCCGGTTGATCCCTCATTTTGCAGTAGGCAAAGGGCAGGTGCACGTAACAAACAAATAAATTATAAATCACAAGGCTTGAAGTGATATACAGTATATCACATAACCAGACAGTATCCCCTTAACATGTAATGAAGCAAGACTTGCTCCTTATTGCAAAATACTCCTTTACACAGTCAATTTTTCAGGGATTCACATTTGTTGGATAGGATAAACCACTGAATTCCACAATATTCTAGTTGGAATCCCAGAATACATAGGACAAAATTTGACATCATATGGAGGTCCCTTAATCATGATTTCCAACTTTACCTGGGAGGAAACCTAGGATTTTAGCCCCTGCACATTGGGAAGTCCATGTCTACCACTAGTTGCCTTACAATACTGCCTTGCTTATTCCTAATGTACAGACAGTTTCTTCAGCTTTTCCTGTTACTACTATCAGTTTTCCACAGGTCTAAATACCAAGGTCATCACTCCAAGATTCCTTCAAATGTTTTTTAAAATGAATACTGTATATGTTTCTGTTTCCTACTTCTACAAACTACAGAAAGTATTTAGGGCTTTTATATGGAGTTCAAAATGATCCAGGCTGAAATTTAAAGTACTCTTCTTAACCTAAGAACAGAGGAGGAACAGACACTTCCAATGTTTTCTTATACTACCAAGCCTCAGTCCTGGATCTGACTGGTTCTATAACTCCCAGGTGAAACTATGGGTTCAACTCGAACAGTTTCTATCTCCACTCAACCTGTGGGCTCTTTAGACATGTGCAATTCATTTCAGTCTGAATCTAAATTGTAGTGTTAAAATTTGTAACAATTTTATTAAAATTTCTTTTGTATAATTTTATTTATTTATTTTTTAACAAATTCCGAATTTTCAGAATGATTTGAATTAGAGTCAGTTGAAAATGTATTGACCGATCCAAATTCTGTGTGAAGAATAGCTGGTTGTTAAGGACTTGGGAAGCCAGCCGCCATGTCTTTAACAACCAATGACTCATCATCTGTCAGCAGGTATCTCCACAGACAGCTGAATGTAAACAAAAGAATGCTGGCAATGAAAAATAAATAAAAAGATCAGCATAGGATCCCCCGTATCCATAATAGACCCTTCAGGTCTGGTATGGATTTTAGGGGAAACACCATGACAAAATATCTTAAAAAATTACGTGGGATTCCCCAAAATCCATACCAGAGCCTTACCTGAGCATGCAGCTCTGTGGGTAAGGAAAGGGGGGGGTGAGCAAGCGCCCCCTGAACCATACCAGGCCACATACCTTCAACATGGGGGGTGCTTATCGGAATCTGGAAGCCTCCTTTAGCAAGGAGGCCCCCAGATCCAAGCCTCCCCCCCAATGTGAATGAGTATGGGGCCTGATATGGATGGGGGGGACACTATGTTTTTTTCCTTTATTTTTCATTGCTGGCATTCTTTTGTTTACATTCAGCTGTCAGTGGGGAAACCCACTGACAGCTGATGATGAGTCATCGGCTGTTAAGGTTGCCCCCCTTAACAACCAGCTATTCTTTACACAGAATTCAGATCGGTCAATACATTTTCGACTGATTCAAATTTGACTGATTCATAATCGTCCTGAAAATTTGGAATTCGTTATGTAGCCAGAAGCTGAATATTTACCTTCCCTGTAATCAGAAGATGATTTATGTTGTTAATTATAAGGCAGCTGCTTCCCTCTAGTGTTCCAGTTTGGCTGACCTGTGACTGTTGTAATTGGAAGACAGCAAGGCATCTTGGGACATGTACTTTATTTGCAAGTATTCACCCTCTGGCTGTATTGGGTGAAAGTACAACTACCAGGCGTGGATTTGTGTGCAGGGAGTCTGTTGCTGAAAACTACAGCGGTTGCGGCCTGCTTCTACAGATTTTTCGACCAGATATCTGGGGGGACACCGGCAGACAAAGTGATTACCCTGTCTTGTGACAGCCTGAAGCTCGTTCCTGTTCCATCCACCCTGCAGGGGTGTCAGATCCATGTGAGCCGTGGTGCGGTGCAGTGGAGGCCGGAGACCATCCCTTGAGCCATATACCAGAGAGATCATCATCATCTTCACCAACAACATCTTCATCATCAACTACATCCTCTGTTCCAGTGTGGTGAGCGGGTGAAAGCCCAGTTTAACAGACACTTTGTATAGACAGCATTGTTTCTCTACATTTCTTACTATCTTTGATGCAAAGATTTGCCTGCACACTGAGTTTGGACACTGTACACAGATATCCATGTTATCCATTGGTCTGCTGCTGCTTGTATGTCCACGGAGTTAAATTTTCTAATTCAGTGATCACTGTGAAGTTTTCTACAGTTTATTTTGCTATAAGAGTGCTGTCCTTTTATCATACTTCATCCTCTTGGATTAGCTATTTGTCCCATCTCACAATACTCCTTGCATATAAATAGAATTACAGAAAGCAAGCTGAAGACATTTTGGATTGTCAGACAGTGACACTGGACTATTTCTACTTCTCTCCCCACCTTAGGAGCACATCACTTTGATGAGATTACCAAAACTGCATCTCACCTAAGAACTCTCTATAAGAGCAGGTTGAATAGTGCTATGGTTACTGTTTGCTGGAGTTGTACTTGTTTACCTATTACTGTAATATTCTTATGTGAGTGAGCAGTAGAGAGGGGTCTGACACTAGCAGGAGTCATTCCTCTGCTCTCCTGTGTCCCACTTACATGGGCAATATATGCATCTGTTGGGTTTAAGAAAATGAACATTAAGTGATATTTTTGAACCAAAGTATGATGGTTATTCTTTTGTCAATAATACTTTGTGTAAGTGATCCCACCCACCGGGGATTAAAATTCAAGTTTATTCTTTGAGTCTTTCTTTGATCCATCTTTTGAGTAAGCATTACTGATTCAACTCATTTGGTGTATCTCATTACTGCTGTCATTATTTAAAGGGAAACCAGAAAAATGTTTGAACCCAGTGTGTCAGAGGTGACAGAGGACCCACAGGGTCAGGGAAACCAGAGGGGTATTGATACATCTTGCGACCCTTAAGAGGGCAGCGCTACAGTTATAAAATTAATAAACTGAATGAAACTAAACTAAACAAATTGCAAAATGAATCCAGGAAATTAAGTTAGTAACAATGAATTTATCTGAAACAAAACACATTTTTCGGTTCCGCACATGTCTAGGGCTCTTCCATGATTAACCCCTCACAAGCGAAAAGCCACGGGTTCCCTTCTAACTCTTACAAAACAGGCTCCTGGAATATGGGAGAGTTTGATATTAAAATTAGGTATTTCCACCTATATAGACCCCATGACTCCAATGTTTGGTAATCTTTCCTTCCCTATTGGTGTCCATCAGCATGTCCTTGGCCCTTGGACCAAACTAGCTCACAGCAGACTGGTTACAACTCTTCCAGTGAGCAACTGTTTTTCTAACTTTACTTTTACTTGTTACAGCACAATTGATCTTATTCTTCATTCTATTCTCGACAGACAAAAATGCCCCACTCCCTTTGATTAATTGCTACTCAGTGATTCAACCCTGAGGCACTAGGTCTCTCAAATCTGCTATATTCTGTCCTCCATTTCATATCCACACCCTCCAACCTATGCAGTCATATGGAGTTAGCAACCCAAACGAATAGTGAGGATTGGGAGAAAGTTTTCATCCTGTCTCACAAGCTCTCTATAGATAGCAGTGCCCAGGAAAAAAAAATCCTTATTTGATGGTACCCGTATCCTTCCCTACTTTTCCTTTCTCCTTCCTTCATAACTCTTATTTTTTTTTGCTAACTCTTCCTTGCCTTATATACCTCTACAGTTTTGCCATACCATATGAGAATGCTGTGTTCTCACCTGGCACTTTTGGCTCCTCTCTTACACCAAGCACTTCCAGCTCGGCATATACATAGATAGTTACTAAGGCCCAGTTTACACTGGTGTGACTCTCTCTGACTTTGAGAGCTCAAGTCGTATGACAAGTCGCGCCCCATTAAGTGCAATGGAATTGTTTTAATAGGAGGGACTTGAGTTGCTCCGACTTAGAAAAAGGTACTGCTTTTGGTGTGACTTCGGCATGACTTGCATTGACTTCTGTTAACCACTAAAGGACCGAACCTCTTTTTGAGATCTGTTGTTTACAAGTTAAAATCTTTTTTTTTGCTAGAAAATTACTTAGAACCCCCAAACATTATATATTTTTTTCAGACACCCTAGAGAATAAAATGGAGATTGTTGCAATACTTTATGTCACACCGTATTTGCGCAGCGGTCTTACAAGCACAATTTTTTGGAAAAAGAAAAACTTTTGAAAAAAATAAAAATAAAACAATAAAGTTATAAATCCTGTATTATAATAATAATAATGTAAACTTACCCTTAATAGAAAAAAAAGCATGACAGGACCTCTTTAAAGAGAGATCTGGGGTGAAAAAGACCTCAGATCTCACATTTACACTTAAATGCAAAAAAAAAAAAAAAATTAATTTAAGAAAAAAATTCTCCTTTAAGACCATTGGGTGGAAGTGACTTTTGACATCGCTTCTGTCATCCAATGGTATGGAGTGGAGTGAGGGCCATCTTTCCCTCACTCGACTCGATGCCTAGCAAAGGAAAGGACCCGATCGTTTCTGCTGCTACCGACAGCTCCAGTAAGCGGTGGAGACCACCAGGGAGTGGCAGTAGGGGGGCAGCTCTTCCACTGGCGATAAAAGTGATCTTGCGGCGAATCTGCTGCAGAGACCACTTTTATCTGAAAGCGGCCCGCCGCTGTTTAAAAAAAAAAAACGGGGTTATGGTAGCTATCTGTTGCCATAACCCCGGTATTCAACGTCAAACAACCAACGTATAACGATAGCGGCGGTCCGTAAGTGGTTAAAGAAATTGTTGTGCCAAAGATGTGCGACTTTGAAGTCACGGCAGTGTGAAATTGAGCTAATTGATATTTTCCCATTTTGAGTTGTACTTGCAACATTAGTTGATCTGTAGCTTTTCTCTAATGGTATCTCATATACCTTAAGTTTTTATACCCAGGGTGCCCTGCATACTGTTTTATTGCAGTTGTTTTCATGGGACTGCATAACTCCCTGCCCGTTTCCTTTGCGTTGTACGTACCTTTCTTGTACTCATATGTTGAAGCTACGAGGTGATGTGTACATTTTGTATTCCTAATAATCCTGTCACGATTTAGCCTGCAGTTTCGTGCCTGTGTAATTCTTACCTCCTTACTGCAGTTGTTCTACTAGACCTGTGATTCTATTCACGTGTGTAGTTTGGCTTCTGTGCTCACCTATAGGAGTTGCCTGCTATACTGTGGGTTTTATATTTCCTTCTTTTCCATCACTTTCTGGTCCACCTTCTAATGTCTGACTTTCCATGCACCATATGGCTTATTTCCTGGATCTTCTTCTGTCTCCTGCCATTTGTACTCTGCACACGTGAGTGAACTTCGTATTGTCAGCTGGGTGTACCTGGGGGCCATGCCCTGGTTTCAGGTTGCTGCAAGTCCATCACCATCATCAGGGACCCTGGTGAAGAAGCAGACTGGGGCTTAGATGCTACATTCTGGGGAACCCCAGGTTAGTGTTCTACAAGGGCTCACTACCGCAGAAACCTAAGAAATCTTTTTTTTTTCTTTTTCCGTATATGCATATATTCAATAAAATAAGATTGAACCAAATACCAAGGCTTTTACTAGATATTAATAAAATCTGAAAATACCGCGCTAATATGCACTAATCACAATCAGATCCTGCCTGACACCTACATAAGTATCCCCAATACTCCAGCAAATAATAAATCATAAGTTGGTGCGGCGCAATAGAAAATTACACATAAAATATTGCCACCCTGTAGCTAAAGTGCAGAAGTGCATGAAACTTAATTAACATAAAACGCATGTGACAATCAATCTTATAGTCTTTGATAAGTGAAAAATTGAAAAATCGCTGTTGATAATAAAAAGTCCTTGAAACAGTTCATGCGTTGCAATAAATTGTATTAATTCTTCGTGCAAATGGTGCAAAAAAAATTGTGCTTAGTGTGAGCTATCAACATCTAAGGCAGATGGATTCCAAGCTTAAAGTGCTTCACAGTGGGACCACACACCACCACCGGTTACACTATGCACTCACCTTCAGGTGCGACCCCTGATGGGCCAAGTCGCACTTTCCACTATGGGGTTAAATCCTCCTCAGGCATACACTGTATCAGACTCCACATATGGATCGAGGTGATATGTATGGAAAAGAGGAAACTACATAGTGCTGAATCCCTTTTAAAATATTTCTATTTAATAAAAAGATTAAAAACACTCACATTTTCCAGTGCACCAACTCCGGTGCACTTGGGCAATTCACCATATGACAATAGGCTGCAATCCCCTGGGTAATCAGCTGCCAGCTCCCTGCTTGGCCGCACGCTGTCCGCAGGGTGGTCGTGACATCACCAGCTCTTCCCCCGGCGTACGTTTCATCACTAGCACATGTGACTTTTTCAAGGGGCATATGATTAGGTGACGTCAGTATGAATATATACTGTGCCGGAGCGGCCACCATTTTCCAGAAGCCGCGAGTGTCTCCTAAGTGCAGACACATTGGTCTTACTTCACACAGCGGCCAAAAAACAAACAAAAGGAAATACAACACAGACCTGGTGGCTAGATATTGCAGCTTTGTGAGGATAGTGCAGCTATATGTGACATACAAAAAGATTTAAGTTAAAAATACACCAGTACATCAAGGTAAATAAGACCAACACCAACAGGAAGTGGTGTTTCAGCCATTTTTCTGTGGATTCCTCACTGTCAGGGTAAAGATGCATCGAAGGGGGAACCTTCATACAAAAATGCATACATAAAAAAGTAAAAAAAAACATATATAAATGAATAAGAAAAATGATAGAAGAACTACATAGTGGCTCCTTAACTCGTTGGAAAAAAGGGAGCCCCTATGCTGCTATTCATATCATGATGAGAATAGGCAGCTGATGACCACTGAACTTGACTCAAAAATCTCCTGCCCCCTTGTGGTTATATATAAAAATGACACATCACATACAGACAAATGATAAAAAAGAAGAAAAACCCCAGACATTAATGCATAAAAGAAGATATTTCCCACATAGATGTAAACTTCAGGATGCATGGAGATTTGTGCAGCCGGCCACCTGTCATGGATTTGAACAAGCTACCTGCATGGAACACTTGTGCATCCCGCATGGGTAAAATCAGCCCTTTGCACAAGCGAATGCATCAGTAGGCCTTCTTGCATCTCTCCAAACTATTCATTTTATTATACTTACTATTAAGTATAGCAATGTACTTTCATTGTGGATTGCATAACTGCAACTGGTTTACTGTACATTTGCAGTGTATATTATGAATGTGCTGAAAAGCAAATACCTGGTGATTATGTAAAGCTAACATTAAAAAATACTGGCAGCTGTATTTAATCTTAGCCAAAAGACTGTGACAGCTGAGACTATATAGCAGGTTTTCACAAGACACACCTGTAATATTTTACATACCAATACTTTACTCCCTTATTATACACAGTCGAACAACCAGCCTAAAAAGCAATCCTGAAGTATGATACGGATCAATGAGTAGTACCCTCATCTATTTGCAGCTAAATTCTTAAAAACAATAGTGACCTTGAATGGATGAATAACTACTTCTAATTGCCCTGGTGTTACATGGGGAGATCCCCAGACATGGCTCATGCTCTACCCCACATTC
>BLSH010461709.1:587032-605642 GCA_018402905.1 Glandirana rugosa
AACGCGTCAGAAAAACGGAAATCATTTAGTCGAGGATTCAGACAATGTGTTATAATTTCGATGTGTTGTCCCGCGCAAAACTTATAGTGAGAAGTAGTCCCCGTATCCAACTTGGACTAACTGTCCTTACCTATGTATAGTTTGTTTCCGTTGATATAGTTTATGTCATAACGGTATGTTTTTCTCCTTTTTTTCATTTGTGGCCCTTTGTCTGCTATATTATATCTTTCTAGATTCTCTGCTGTCCCAGGGATCTCTGCATTCAGATCTGTCCCTTTCCCCATTAGAACCCAACCATCATGGGACCATCAGGGTTGTTGTTTTTAACCTTCTGCTGTAGGTGATTGACTACAAATTTCTCATTGAGTTTGTAAGTGTTGATGTCAAACTCATGATAAACAAATCGATCCCTCTTTTTGTATGGCAATACTGTATTTGATATAGTTGCCTTTGTTTGATATGTATCCATTCCTGTCAATCAGGTTCAACCTATGCCCCTGATGAAGAGTGATATTCAAAACGCGCCCTGTTGTGTAGCTTTAATATTGTGTAACAGACTTAGGAGCTGATTTACTAAAGGCAAAAAGACTGCGCAATCTGCAAGTGTATTTCCCCAGAGCTTGATAAATGGGGTAAGAATTTTTGTCATACCCTTACAAAATCAATAAAAACTTAAATATAAAAAAGATAAATGGGGTAAAAAACACAATTTTTGCTTGCACATGATTGGATGTTGGAAGTCTTCAGCGCTTTTGCTCATTCACTATGCTCTGGAGCTATCGCTCTTGTAGAGTACAACTGCACTTTGCAAAGTGTACAGTATGGAGTTGATTTACTAAAGTCAAATCCACTCTGCACTACAAGTGCACTGCAAGTGCACTTGGAAGTGCAGTCACTGTAAATCTGAGGGGAAGATCTGAAATCAGGGGAAGCTCTGCTGATCTTAACATCCAATCATGTACAATCAAGCTGTTTTTTATTTTCCTTGCATGTCCCCCTTGAATCTTCAGCAACTGCACTTCCAAGTGCACTTGCAGTGCAATTGTAGTGCACTTGTAGTGCACAGTGGATTTGCCTTTAGTAAATAAACCCCTCTGTTTGTCTTTAGTAAATCACCCCATAGAGTATATAGAGCCTGATGTAACAGAGCGGCCATGTTGCCTGAGCTCTGTCATTGTCAGGAACTTACAGAAACTTGCACTTAAGAATAAAAAATGAAATGTAATAATCTATTAATGAATACATTGGCAGTGAGATGCCAGAACTTCAGTGGGTGATAGAGGCTTTGGTGATTGAATGGCATGGGTGTTTTGTTGCTTTATGATTTTCAATGCTGTCATGTTTTCAATCAAAGCCTGAAGTTTCTGGAATTGGCACACAGTTTTTAAGTGTATGACCAGAACCCCAATATACAGTGCAGACGGTGTTTACCTCCATTCAAATGATGAGCCATGCATTGCCCATACGCCTTATCACATTCAGATATTTGCTGATCTTTTATGAAGATGAGTTTCTGCCACCTTTAAAGGTTTCATTTTAATAAATAAACAGTATAATCCAATGTCAACTTAAAGTGGGAAACATAGTCACTAAACACAGTCCTTACAGGACTATATTCACAGCTTTTATTACCAGGTTCCTTGTTGTAATTGTTCATATTTAGTATTACAGTTAAGATCTAACAATCTCGTTCTGTAGCGCCACAGCTACAGTATATGGTATACCTCCATAACCTCTGTTTGGGATCTCCTATGCATATTGCCACAATATCACTGTAGATATTAGAGAGAGATACAGTGTGACTGTACCCATAGAAGGCATTGGTTTCTCTGATTTCCACCAAGCAACTGCTGGGACTTGATAATAAGCAGTAGCTAACAGATAAAGTATGTAAATTAATTTCTCCATATAGATTTAATTTACTTATTAGCATCTGCTTTTTGTTAACCCCGACCATTTTTTTGTTTTGGATAGAGTGGGAAGAAATTACATTTTTACACTTTTATTTCTGCTTGTGACCCAATTTAAATTTTCTATTACTTCCTATCCCTGTGGCACAGGGGAAAATGAGAAGGGCGCAGTTGTCACTGGGGCAGCAACAACATTTATTTCCAGAAGACTCCACATTCTCACTACAATTATTTTGTTTCTTCATGTAACCCCGTTGGAGAGATTTCCCATTGCCTCTTCTCCTGACAAGTCTTATCCCTTCCCCACATTATTCAAAACAAAATAACATTTTTGTCTCAAGTGCTTTGACTTAGAGCCCTTTCACACTGGGGCTGGCGGGCGGGAGCGGTAAATCCCCGCTAGTTTCAGCGGGGATTTACCGCTGTTATAGCGGCGCTACGACGCCGCTATGCAGGCAGGTGCGCGGCGCTTTTAACCCCCCACAAGGGGTTAAAACGGGGTTAAAAGTGCCGGAGCACCGCGCTACCGAGGCGGTGTGCAGCCGCTTCGGAAGCGCTGCCCATTGTTTTCAATGGGCAGGGGCGGTGGAGGAGCGGTGAATCACCGCTCACCGCACCGCCCCAAAGATGCTGCTTGCAGGACTTTTTGTAACGTCCTGCAAGCGCACCGCCCCAGTGTGAAAGCACTCCAGCTTTCACATTGGGGTGGGTGGGGAGGTATTTTTGAGGCGCTTTACAGGCGCTATTTTTAGCTAAATAGCGCCTGTAAAACGCCTCAGTGTGAAAGGGGTCTTAAGGGCTTACACACGAGCCAAATGTCGGTCGGCATCGGCTGGTTTAATAGAAAGGTCTACTGATCGGCATCCGAATGGCTGAGAGTGCTGAGCAGTGTGTTCTGGCTGGGGGGGGGGGGCATCCCCCTGTCAAAACACAATAGCTCAGCAGGGGAGATTACTGTACTAACATTGCATTGCCTCCTGAGTTCTTCAGTTTTTCTCTTTCAGCCTGCTGGGTTGAACAAAAAAATATGACTAGTGTGTACCAAGCTTTCGCTATTGCTGCTACATCTAGGGGGACATTTATCTATGCTTTCAGCCATAGTTCACAGAACTTTCACCAAGATTTACACATTTTTCTATTTTTTTTTTAAGAAGTTCTTTTTATTAATTTTAAAAAGTGGTAGAAATAGGGACAGTCCCCCAACATTGGCCGCGCAGGGCCCAGAAGAACAAACTAACATAGTTCCACTACTTAACTCAACCAACCCCCAAAAACCCAAACCCCCCCCCCCCCCCAGTTCCAGTCTGCTGTCTGTCCGGTGGCTGATCCACTAGGTCCCTCTAAGATCACGATAGGAGTACTGAACTGTTCAGTTGGCTTGGGCTATACCCATCACTATGCCTGTTAGCGGTGCTCCTGTGGGCATGGGGACAGCTATAGAGAGAAAAGGGCCGATTTGACTTTGGGATATATAACTCCTAGTAAGAGACTTAATAGTTCACGGGGCATACAGCCACTTTTCATATTTGTATTATCCTGCAGTGAACCTAGACTCGCACCATGCCTGCCACACTCTATGAAACTTTTTTTCGCACCCTCTAGCTATGTATGTCGCCTTGTAATGGGGAATCATGGAGTTCAACATTGACTTCCAAAAGTGCAGCTCAGGAGCACCGGGCCTCTTCCATTGGAGCAAAATTGCCTTCCTCCCATAGAATGTTAGAATATTAATCAACATCCTAAGGGCCCTGGAGGGAACTACCTCATCCACCAGGCCCAGCAAACAGACTCTAATATCACAGGGGATCGGAGTTGACAGTATTTCAGAGATACATTTAACCACTGACTCCCAGAAAACATGTACCTGGGGACATGACCAAGATATATGTAATGCGTCTACCACAGTACATGAACACCGCCAGCACTGGGCAGAAGCAGAGGGGAACACTCTAGCCAATCTTGCTGGGGTTAAGTATATTCTGTGTAGGAATTTGAAGTGTATCAGTCTGTCCCTTGCTGAGATTAGATGTTTAAATGGCCTATCCCATACTTCCTCCCACTCATCTACCTGTATACCCGGGACCTCCTGGCTCCACTTCTTCCTACAACTGACACATTTTTCTATTTGCAAGATTTGTAAATCTTGGGTGAAAAGATTGTTAATAGAGCCACTAGTCATTAATCTTTTTGGATAATGGCAACACACGTATTTGGATAGGCTTGGGAAGCATAGCCCTTGATTTCAAAAGTGATTTCACTGATAAATTTGGTATGAAATAATAACAAAATCATGTTTTATAATCCATAAGGTACATGCATGTAATTGAGGGTAACTCACTGTATGGAAAGAAAATAACCATAACACATGCGACAACTACTAAAACAAAAAGGTATATACAGTATGGAAACGTATTGATTATTCATGTTTATTTGATTCAATGAAGTGTATTTAATAAGATAGGACAAAAGACTATGAAGATGCAGAAAATTCTGTAGATTTCAGCTATCCTTGATTTGACTTTCTTAAATCATAAACCAAATTGGCTTTTAACCTGGGTTCACACTATGGAGATGCGGGAACCGGCACAATTAAAGTACCTGTTACCGCTTCGCATCTCTCCCGCAGGCAGTTCACACTGCCCTCTGTGAACCGCTGCGGGTGTCAATACAATGTTAATGACACCCCCAGATCGGTTCACAGATCGTAGTGCTACCTGTGGATTCGGACAGGAATCAGATCAGACCCATGCCATCTGATTCCAGTAAAAAAAGTCCCTGCATCTTTTTTGTGCAAATCCAATGCGAGTTCAGCCATACTGTATGGCTGAACTCGCATTGCACAGACATTGCATGTGATCGGCACAGCAATGCAGGTGTGAATCACATACGATGTCTGTTGCCCTGGCAAATGGGTACTACGGGTCTTAGCCATGTGGAAAGGAAACACTAATGGAGTTAGCTGTCATCAATTCTAATAATTCTTAGGCTGCACGTTTCAGTAAGAGTCTAATCGTGCATATTTCTTGGTGCCTCAGAATGTTAAATTGCTGTTTAAAAAGCAAAACGTATATGGCGAACTATCATTTTCTGGTATACCCAGACAATGGACTGTAGTACATGCTGTAATTGTGAAGTTGTATGAATGTTGGTTGCAGTGAAAACTCTCATGCAGAAAGGCTGTTTTCCATTAAAAACAACTATAGGTAGCCCATGGGTCTATATTTACAGTAAGCATGCTAGAGACACCTGTGGTAAGAATGTTTGATTTTGCATACATGGTTAGCTAGTTGTAACTGCTGCTGTGTAGTTAGCCCCATAAATTACAGTTGACAGGCAAGGATGACAAGTGCTGTCAGTTTTTAAAATGGCAGATTTAGCAGTCCTTATCTTTTATGAAGATCCAGGTTCCATAGTGGTGTAACTTAACCACTTCAGCCCCGGAAGAATTTACCCCCTTAATGACCAGGCCATTTTTTGTGATACGGCACTGCGTCACTTTAACTGACAATTGCATGACCGTGCAACGTAGTACCCAAACAAATTTTGTGTTCTTTTTTTCCCCACAAATAGAGCTATCTTTTGGTGGTATTTGATCACCTCTGCGGCTTTTCATTTTTTTGCGCTATAAACAAAAAAAGAGCGACAATTTTGAAAAATAAACAAAACATTTTTTACTTTCTGCTATAAAACATTTCCAAAAAAAAAAATGTAAAATAACAAATTTCTTCCTAAATTTAGGCTAATATGTATTCTGTTACATATATTTGGTAAAAAAAAAAATCACAAATGTATATTGATTGGTTTGCTTAAAAGTTGTCACGTCTACAAACTACAGGATAGATTTATGGACATTTATTTATTAATTTTTTTACTGGTAATGGTGGCAATCTGCGACTTTTAGCGGGACTGCGACATTGCGGTGGACAAATCTACCCCAAATTACACTTTTTGGGGACCAGTGACCTTACTACATTGATCAGTGCTATAAAAATGCACTGATCAATGTATAAATGACACTGGCAGGGGAGGGGCGATCAAGGGGTTAACTGTGTTACCTGGGTGTGTTCTAAAAGTAGGGGGGATGGGCTGCCTAGGACATGACAGAGATCGCTGTTTCCGATGACAGGAAACAGAAGATCTCTGACATGTCCCCTGTCCCCCTATGTTTACATAGGCAGATCCCCGTTCTGCCTCTGTGCCCAACTATCGCAGGCGGCCGGTGGACATCGTACAGGTATGTTGGTTCGCACAGGAGAGCCGACCTGCTGCAGTATATCTGCAAGTGGTTAAAGTGAAACTTTAAGTAAGAAAATTAAGTCCTGCTAGAAAACTTCAGGCTGGCACATTTTGCAGGTATAGCTTTGGTAAAACATTAAAAATAAGTACCTATACTGTTTAAAACCCAATAATATACTATCTCACCCTGCTCTGCACATGCTCAGTTGCTCTCCATTTTTAGGCACTGCTGAGTTTGTAAAGGCCAATCTGCTCACAGCCTTAAAGTGGAATGGAACCCTTCTATTCTTTGCAGCCAAGGAAGCTGCTTCTGTTTGATCTACAGCTGCCATGGTGCTGCACATGTGGTCAGTTATGACACCAGCCATTTGATAGTTTGACAATTTGGTTGAGAATACAAGCAACTGTGACAGCAATCACGGCATTCCAGGAATGTAACTGTTTTTTGAAACTGTTAAATTGATGGGTTTAGTTCTACTTTATGATTTACTGAGGCTCTGGGCTTCAGCAAAATGGCAGCCTTTGGCAAGAAGAAACAGGAACAATGCTGGAGTCAATTTACAGCACACACTAATTTTGATAGTATGATTATTAATGTGGAATGTATGTTCCTTGCTAAAGAACATTATTTTTTATCAAGTTTTTAAAGTTCTGCTTTAAAGAAAGGTCATGCAGTTCTGGACATACAGTTACAATTTCAACCTTTAGATGTTATAATGTTCTATTTCTTCTAATCTTTTGAAAACCAATTTAAGTGAGGGAAATTATTATAATGACAACCCAGAATTTCCTCTAGTACTTGGAAGAGGTTTGACCATGAAGATGGAAGGAGTAGCAGAATGATGAGGGGCAGGAGTACCTCTTCCTTAACTTGTGACACTTGATGGGGAACCTAAACATGCAAGGTGTCCATCAGAGAAGTATATGGACAGCCACATTGTCAGGATGAAGCAGGTTCCTCAGTTCTTCAGATGATCCAACATAATGTTGCATCCCATGTGCCTAGCAAATGGTGGGGAAATGTTAGATCCATACATGATGGTACCTTTACTAGTCCAGTGATGCTGATGGTGACAGTTTTGATTAGTGCATTTTGATATGTGGAAAAGTCAAAATTATCATCATGCAGTTACAACACACAACAGGTAACTTGATGACAACATGGCAAGTGGAAATGCACAAACACAGGTCAACAATAAAAGGGTCTCTAGGGGCCCATAATATTCTTTTGCATATAAGCCTTCTGAAATTCATGCTCTTACTTGTAATGAACAAAAACTAGGACAAAGGAATCTGGGCAGCTGCATTTAGATTCCATGATTCTTCAACATTGCTATATCATGAAAATCCTGTATAATAATAGTAATAATAATGTAGCGCCACAATAGTGATAGGTGCGTTTTTGTAATGAGTTTTTGTTAGGAGAGGTAAAATCTAGTCAGACCTGACAGTGAGTGCAGGCCTGATTGTTTTGATCTGGGCTGGGGAGTGGCTCAGGGAGGGCTGAAGATTGCCGGAAGAAACACCCCTTGGATACTCCTCCTTTTTGATGCTGGAGGGCTCTAGAAAATGGGGATGGATGAGGAGGTGGCACTTTCTGATGTATGTTAAGGAGCCCTAGCCAATCCCCAATCTGGATTGGCAGAGGACAGGCCTCCTTAAATACAGTGATCTGCCCAGCAGGGGGGAGGAGAGTTTGAGTGGAAGAGTGGAGAATGTAGCAGAGGTGCTGTGGAGGCCTCACCCAGGAGGGAGCCCCCAGTCTGGGGGGGTGACCTTGAGGCCTGGAGTATCGAGTGCAGCCAGGAAAGGAGTCATCATCCTGGAGTAGCACAAGGGAGCAGGAGAGCAGCAAAGAGGCTACATTAAAGGCTCTTTAAAGGATCCACTGGTGTCGGTAAGTGGCGGCCCCTGGGAGTTGGATGAGAAGGCTGAGGCAGGCTGGGAAAAGACAGTGGATAGTCTGTAGAGGTTGGAGAAGCCAAGCAGGGGAAGGAGGGTCACTGGACAGTGAGGCAGGCCGGAGGGGCCTGGAAGATGGATGGGATGGGAGTTGTAGTTCATCCAGTGCACAGCTAGCACCAACGTACTTAGCTACACAAATGAGAGTCCATGGCTTCACAACTGGGAACCTGTGACCCTTGCCCACAACGGGTGGTCCGGAGGTCCTGCTAACAGTAAGAGCAGGCCTCACCATGTGCTAGCTGTGGTGGAAGAAGAAGAGGTCTGATATATTGCCTTTCAGGCCAGTAACGGCAAGTAACGTGCAGGACAGAGGAAGGAGAAATGTAACAGTCAGCAAGTGTATGTACTGGAGGCTTGAAGGAGAAGAGTAATGGTCAGCAAGTGTATGTGCTGGAGAAAGAAGGAGTGTATATATGGCGATGTATATAGAAGGTCCCATGATTGATCCTTGGGCATCCCACAGTCATCCCTATCCTCATCCAAGTTTAACCCCCAAATAAAACAACATAAAACCAAGTACCGGCCTGTTCAGTGACTCCGGGTGGGTGGAAATCGTGTGATTGAGGGCAGCGGGCAGGTGGACTACAACTATAAGCCACCCCCCAAGGGGGCACATAGCTACATGACATCATATATCTGGGTTAGGGTAATAAAATACAAAAAGTGTGCATAGAATATGCTGATGACAGTGCCAAAATGAGTTCTAAAACAAATAAAAAGGTTCTTCATTATAAGTCTGGTTTTGACCCGAAAATACAGATTGCTGTCTACCTAAGTATGATAACATTTAATATTTGTCAAATATAGGAATTGGCATACTATCAGTGTCAGTGTCTTGTCTAAACAAAGCTTTTACAGGTAATAGTTTGGTAAATAGTTTTTTTGGTATGGCTGAATTTACAATTCTGCACATAAAGACTTTTTTTTTACTGCACAGGCTTTTAGAATATCAGTTTTGTAGAAATCTGTGGTCCCAGCCTTCTCTGTAGGGCAGTATAACAACAAATGACCTTCAATAATGTAAAGCATGCAGCAATGATGATGTAAATGGGGTAGTGTCCCACAACAGCCTATCAACTGGCTTCCATTGGTTAGTGCACTTTGCTCATTAAAATAGCTGTCTGCTGAAATTAGTTTTTTTTTTCACATAACCATTGTGTACGTGCTTATCCAGTCTGTTTCATTAGTGGGCAATGCTCAAGCATATACATAACCATTGACAATCATTTGTGGCTTTAAATGATGCAAAAGACTTGAGTGGGAAAACTTAGCAGTTTACATTTTATTCATACCGAGTCATTGTGCCACAATAGCATGCCAGTCAGGTCAGGGGAGACTGCCAGGTCCCAGTGTTAGGTTGTGCAAACCTCGGCACATCCTCTAACCACCCGTAGTGAGTGATCTGTACATACTGTACATAGCCAACCTTCTTTGGCATTCTAGATGGTGGAAATGAAAGCAAAATATGTTTTAACTGCATTTTCTTTTTGTTGATTGTGCTGTTGACCTTAAACGGTCACTGTTCTCCATGAAGATTAGCGTATTTCTTTATATGATACATAAGGCAGCCAGAGGATGCTAAGCAAGGTAAGGAGCCCAAAGAACTGTCTTTCAGACCCCATTAAATGCAAGTGGTCTAGAAGCTACCTAGGGAAAAATAATAAGTTGTGGACTACAGAGGGGTCCTTTCCTTACCTTGCCACCCATTGGGGAACCCTACTGGACATGAAAAATGATGCTGAGATTTTCAGCTCCTTCATGCGATTTTCACACAACATATAAATAATCAACACAGTTCTCATCCATGTATTTCCCAAATTAATAAAATCTATGGTTATTATTTCTTCAGCAGTCCTGTATAACTAAGGAAGGGGGGTTCATCTGATCAGATAACTTTTTGACAAAGGAAAAATAATATTCAGATCTTGATTCTGTTGTCTAGATCCTTTACCCAAAATACTCACAAATAGCTGTGCAAACATAAATATTTTAGGAATTCAGCCGAAAGCCAAAAATCCTAATTACTTCTTTATGATTAAACCCTTATTTAAATGGAGTCAACTTGGTCAGTGGAATTTGTAATGTGTGCACTGGAAATTGATTGCCAGACTTGTGCAAGTGTTTATCTTGCATCAGAGTAGATATTTACAAATGTTAAGAGGCCTAATACTAGACCAGGGGATGTCCTTTTCAGTTGCTTCCCTCTTTGCCAGTTATTCAATTATTTTTATTATTTTTTTTTTTTTTAATTCTTTTACCGGAGAATAATAATAATAATTTGATGGTCACACTTTTGTGCAAACCATGTAAATAATAAGCATTTGCGATACAACGACATTATCAGTAGCAATAATTGTATAGTGCAGAATTAAAGCATATCTATGATAATAAAAAAATAAAAATAAACATCAAACAAAAGAACCACTAATGCTGTAATTGGTGGTCATTTTGGATATTTTAACCAACCGTTTCTATTACTTTATGGGCCCCAAGCTAGTGTGTCTGCAAGGTTCCAGTAGGGAGTTTGTATTTGCATAGGGCTAAGCACTCCTCCTATGTGACAGCAGTTGGACTTGGCAATTGACTGTTTAGACACTCAGTGCAGCATTGAGAGAGTTGGGAAGAGGGTGTCACGTGTGCCCTAAGTCCTGTTCTTTGGAGGCTGAAGTGATAGATAAGGGTTACAGAAAGGCAAAACACCTTAGTGCGCCTGCTATTAAAGTTCAAGATTATTAACAGAAGTGATTACATGTTTACTATAAACTAAAGCAGCCCACAGATGATTCCGTTTTTTTTTCATTCAACCAGCAGGTTGAGCAAAATAAGTGACCCGATTCCCACATCTACACATGAGTTGGATGGGGGAATCACTTCCACTAAGCCATTGTGTTATAATGGCAGGGAGACTTCCCCTATGGTCAGAATACACTGATTAGCGCTGCTGTTGCACAGGTGCACTGATCGAACGTCATTTAATCCGAAAAGGTTGGTTGTACAGAAGTCAATTGGTAGATTGCCTCCATACATTTTAGGATGTTATACCCAGGACAGGGCTCTGAATTCCCACTGCTCAGCTCCCCCAGAAGTTGGCAAACTAAATCTAATTTTTAACTAGTTTTAAAGGATAAGTTCACCTTTTTAAAAAAATAAATAAATAAATGTGCATATTTTTGCAGGTAAAAAAATGTACATTTATTAATTATTTCATTGGGAGCCTGGAAAGCATTGCACCCACAATCAGCAGATCATGGGTACTATGCAGGGCTCTTGCAGGCTCTGTGTGTAAGTTGTTTGGCCGTACATTGTACATCCAAGCAGTTACACATTAACAGGAAGCATCAATGAACTACCACAATGCTCAACGGTGAATCTGGCGCCAAAATACAAAGTCCGCTTAATCAATACTGCCCCCTGTAAATTCCTGCATTAAATCTATAGGAAAAAAGCACTTGTAAGGAGAAGTTATATTTTATACTTGTCTTAAATTTGCATTCCACAAAGGGCAAGAGGACGTCCTTCCGTCCAGATCCTGCAAACACTGAGGATCCCAAGTCTTGCATGAAGTCACTTCAGCATGGGTTATTTTAATACTGGCAGGGCAGTATTGAGCAAAATGACATCCGGGCAGGTGTTCCGTTATCCTGACTGGGCGTCATATGACGTCCTCAGGATAACCCGCGATTGCGCACCTGCGGGGGAGCGCATTGCAGCGATCGGTGGTGCCGTGGGTCAGTCTGACCCACCACATTAGGTGCTCTCCTGCCAGGGGGGTTTGCACTGAATGTTTATCAGTGCAGCCCCCCTCAGGATCGCCACAATGGACCACCAGGGAGCCAACCAGGACCACCAGGGAGCCCCGCCCAGGGACACCATAAGGAGGCGACCCAGGACCACCAGGCAGACTATCAGGGGGCCACCCAGGGACCACCAGGGAGCCCACACTAGACCACCAGGTAAGAGGTATACAGTGCACTGTAGGGATGACACTGTGCCCATATGTGATGCTTGCCAGCGCCATCTCTAACAGTGCTATATGTACCAGTGCCATGTACCAGTGCCCATCAGTGCCACCTATCAGTGCCCAATTGTGCCACCTATCAGTGCCCACCAGTGCCACCTATCAGTGCCACTCAGTGCCCAGTGCCACCTATCAGTGCCCATTAGTGCCGCCTATGAGTGCCCATCAGTGCCGCATATCAGTGCCACCTATCAGTGCCCATAAGATCTGCTTATCAGTGCCCATCAGTGCTACATATATGTGCCTCATCATCAGTGCCACCTCATCAGTGCCAATCTGTACTGCCTCATCAGTGCCCTTCAGTGTAGCCTCATCAGTGCCCATCAGTGTAGCCACATCAGTGCCTGTCAGTGTAACCACATCAGTGCCCGTCAGTGATGGAGAAAATGTACTTATACAAAATTTTGTGACAGAAACAAAGAAAACCTTTTTTTTTTCCCAAATTTTCAGTATTTTTTTATTTGTAGCGCAAAAAATAAAAACCGCAGAGGTGATCAAATACCACCAAAAGAAAGCTCTATTTGTGGGAACAAAATGATAAAAATCTTGTTTGGTTACAATGTCGCACAACCGCGCAATTGTCATTCAAAGTGCAACAGCGCTGAAAGCTGAAAATTGGTCTGGGTGGAAAGGGTGGTAAGTGCCTTGTATTGAAGTGGTTAATGTTGCTTGCTTTTGTAACAATTTAGTAAATTTTAAAAATTCCATTTGATATCTACACCCCTCAGTAAGCTACCTAGGGTTTGTTCCTGTCTCAACAATTGCTGCTGTTTCTTTTAACTTTCTCTAAATTTCACAATAGCTCATCTTTTACATGTAGCTTGCAGTTTAGATATCACTCCCAAAACACAAAGTTATTTTTGTTTTTCTTACCTTAATGCATGTTCTTTATTAAGAGAAAAAAACCTTCCACTAGCTATATGTACCCCCCCCAACCCCTAAACACCTAGAGTCCTCTCTTGATCCAGCCCTGTGCCTAGGTGCAGCTCTTCTCCCCCTTCTTCCTGCTCTCACAGGAGTCTCTGAGAGCAGCAATGCCATTGGATCCTGCTGCTGTCAGTCAAATCATGTGTGGAGAGAGGAGGTTCAGAGCAAAGCTGCTCTATAGATGCACACAGTCTGGCTTGGGAGCATGCCCACACGAATGCCCCCACAGCACATGGCTTGCTATGGGGGCACTAACAACGAGGAGGAGGGGAAATAGCCGGTGGATGACTGAAAAAGAGGAGGTAAGGGACCACTCCGTGAAATATCGTATGTGACATTATGTGAGGTGCCACAATGGACGGGTGATATTTGTCGCCTCGCATGCGATCATTTTGAGGCGACTAGTGAGAGTCCGACCCGGGTTTTGCTGGCCACCATGGCAGAGCCGGTTCTCCGGTCTTTCTGGTCCACTCAAACCCCTCTCCTCCTGCATTTAATGACCAGGAAGAGAACAGAAGAGAGCTCTATCCTGGATCTCAGAGGGAGAAAGCTGAGAGAGCTTTGTGCGCTAAATGTGGACTCTAGGAACAAGGTTTGCAATGTGCTTATGTCTTGTGGGTGTCGGGGACAGCCCCACACTGTATAGAGAGGAATCTGTTTGTTTAGTTTAGAGCCAGACGGCAAGGTTTTGCTTTCTGTTTTTGTTTGTGTTTGGAAGTTGCAAACCTCAAATAAACCTGGCAAGCCGCCAGATTTTAAAGAAACTGACATGCACACTGAATCTTTTCCCCTGAAAAATGATCCCCACGAGCTAATACCCCAAACCTTGCACAGAGATGGTAAGTATAACATGCTTATTACTCATTTATTATTTTATTATTAATTAGAAAAAATGGGCCTTTAAAGTGGTTCTAAAAGCTGAAGGTTTTTGTTTACCTTCATGTATAGAATTCTGAAACAACCTTCAGTATGCAGCTTGCCCCCCTATTACTTACCTGAGCCCAATTTTGATCCAGCAATGTGCACGAGAGCAGCTGCTTCACAGCTCCCTTCCCCCTCATTGGCTCAAAGACAGCAGCTCCAGTGAGGAGCGGGGGCGGGTCTGAGCCCCATTCTGTGTGTCCTATGGACACACAGAGCAGGGCTCAGGAGCAAGCATGCACAAGCTTGCTATGGGGGCACTCAGCAGGGGGGAGGAGCCAGGAGTGCCAGTGGGGAACCAGAAGAGGAGGATTGGAACTACTCTGTGCAAAACCATTAGACAGAGCAGGTAAGTATAACATGTTTGCTATTATTTAAAAAAAAGTAACTTTAATATCAATTTAATTTTCTTTTACCTTTTCCTCTACAAAAGCTGCTAGAATTGTTAACTAAGCAACTGTGTAAATGTTGCATCTTTTTTTATCTTTCCATTTTAGCAATCCAGAGATGTGTCACCCTAATGAAGTTTGTGTGCACCATTCTTTAGCCACAATAATATTCTTTTGCTATGCATAGGTTACTGTAACTCATGCACTCTGTATAGTTCTAGAAGAGGGGGTCGTCACCACATTGCCTTCCTCTGTCATTTTTAGACATCCAGACAATGTGTCACCTCTAATAATGACAGGCTCTGTCTTTCCAGAAGGTCAGAAGTACTGCGGTTATATGTGGATACGTGTGAAAGAGAATAGAAAACGTTCATATAAGTAACCCTACCTTTGTAAGCAGAACTACTGTTAAACATGTAGAAACTAGAAAACATAAACGCTGGTATCTGGGATACTTTAAATCAGGAATTTTAAATACAATGTCCCCAAACTGATTTGTAACTATGAGGGAGGGTAGTTAAAAAGAAGCTGCGTGCAATGGCTTAAAAATTAACAAATACTTCAGTTTAAAGAGCACACGTTTTGGTTCAATTAACCCTCAGTTTCAAAATTTCGCAATTTCAACACTAAATATAACCAAGGTCAATACATTTCCAAATACTCACGTAGCAGGCTTTGTTATCATATGTTGTTTTCTCTAAAGACTGTTAGCAGTACTTACTGTACTTTGTAGGATCTTTATAGACTTTGTATGACCTTTCTATTATTGAGGGCTTCGTACATATTAACACATGCAGAATGGAAAAGAATCCACAGCTGGCCATACCCTAGTGGATATTCAAACAAATGAAAATGCATATGAAAACTCTCATCAGTACATTCCTTGACATGTGAGCACCTTTTTAAAATAATAAATAAATGAGTTTATGAACCTTCTGCACTATGGTCTTTGCTTTGATATATCTTTTGCATATGGGGGTGCTGTAAACCATATAGTGGAGACTGTTGTAAATGGGAAGAAAGGGAAGATTGTTTTTTATATGAGCTTTCTAGCCCTGGCAATTGAGGGCACATTATTTTTGGTAAGAGTATATTGGCATCTGGCATTTAGCGAGAGAAACACATGGTGTTTGTTGGATTGTACTTGAAGATCACAAATAAATGTGAGCACACTTGTTTACTATAAAGTATTATTTTTGGGGAGTACTAACTGTGGAAAAAAATGGAAGTGATGAGCACTGGAGTCTAAGTACATGATCTAAGAGAGAGTTTGGATATATGTGATGTTTCCCTGGACCTTAGGGCAACACAGTTTGGTAAGAGTATATTGGCTTAGGGCAGTGTTTCTCAACCTTTATTCAGTCAAGGCACCCTTTAAAATTTATGGACAATCCCTAGGCACCATTTAAAAATTGTGGACAGTCTTGAGGCACCTGATTCTAAAATGTAAAAAACATTCTAATAGTTTTTCATAATGTAGCAACATCCGCACAAGTAGGACACACAACATTAGAGGTGATTTATTCTTCCGAAGCAAATACACTTTTACAAACTGGTACTAACTAGTATTCCAATGTTTCTCTTCTCCCTCAGTTTTTCCTCCATCACTCAGCTAATGTGACCCCAACACTGATAGAGAGGGGCAGGTGAAGGACAAACAAGGATGCTATGCAGGCGGCTGGCCTCCTCCTTATCAACCGATGATGCCTTTGGTTGTTAGGACACCAGGGACTAGAAGGTTGTAATGGTGCACAATGAAAATCTGTGGCTTTGTGTAACTAAAAGGCAGGCTTCATCCACATGCCGGCTTGTATTAAATTTTTGGGCAATTTTTAGGCATTTTGCCAAGGCACCCCTGAAGAATCCACAAGGCACCCTGGTTGAAAAGTGCTGGTTAAGGGATAAGGCACTTGGTGGAAAAACCACATGGGAAGAGTAATTGTTGCACTATATTGACACAATAAATGTGAGCACAATGACTTATCAGTATTTTGTGGTTTCCTGTAGAACATATTACACTAGATGGTTTTGGGAATTTTTCTCAGTTTTTCTGGTATAATTTCTGGAGGGGAAGAGCACAGCGTGAAAGTAAAAAAAAACACAGACACCTGTGTAGCACCATTCTAGTTAGGTTGCTAGGAAGCTAAGCAAGTGTAGTTCTTTTTGGCTCCTCTGTAGTCAGTGAACCATTTGTTGATTGCTTTTGGCTGTTCTGGATCTCGCAGGCACAATATTTAGTGTGCTCCAGCCAATCTCTGCAGATTGTGCCCAGAAGGTGGCCTGAGAGGCACATAAAGAGTCTGAGAATTAGAGAAAAGGGGGCTCTCTGTTCCCTGTGGAGAGAATCCACCCATTTGGTTGGGGTGGCTACCCCCACCCACAGCAGTTCTCCTGGTTCCAGATAATATCCATGACATTCTGAGCTGTGGTATAGCTGGGGGTCTATTCCTAAATACCCACTTTAGAGGCTAGTCAAGGGAACGCTCAACCAAGGACCAGGTCTGGAGAGCTCACTGAAGAGTACCTGGTTGAAGCTAGGAGTCTGGCTGTCCTGTGGCATTGTAAGCATTAACCTCTCCCTCATTGAAGAGTGTCTGGTGGATACTGAAAGGAGGCATCTGGTGATCCTGTGAAATTGTGAGTACTGACCCGAGCTTGAGGTTCTAGTGATTGTGTGCTGTATCCCTTTGGTGGATACGCCAGTAGTACTCCTGCCAGGGATAGCTTCTAAGAAGGGTGCTCAGTCTCTGCCATTTGTACTTGTTCCTGAGACTGCTCAGAGAGACTTAGCAGGGTGGGGTGCTTTGATGAGAAGACAGAGGGAAATACCGCGCTATGGATATACTGTGTGACCATAAATATAAATAAAATTAGTATAAATGCTGTGTATATAAGCTGCTGCCTCCACAAAAAACTTTTGTCAAGCAGAAGCTTAAAACATGATAGAACTGAAAAAGTGGTATGGCCTGCTTAAAATTGCTAGAAAAAGTGCAACGGTGCTACTTCATAACAAATATATATATAAATATATGCTATAACAGTTATTGTGCAACACACAAAAAACACATATGTGCAAACTGCAAAATAAGGAGCTATAAATTCATAAAAGACAAGTAAAGTGCTATAAAGTCATGAGAAACAAATAAATGTCCAGTCAATTAATAGTTCAGAAGGCACTATCCAATGGATAAATGAGTAGTGTTGAGCGAACCCGGACTGTAAAGTTCGGGTCCGTACCGAACTTTCGGGTGTCCGGGACCCGGACCCGAACACGGACATTTCAAAAAACGTTCGGGTTCTGGGTTCTGGTAGTTGATCACGCATGTTGAATAGCCGAAGGGCAGCCAATCAACAAGCGTTTCACTGGTTTGCCCTTAGAAGCCATCACAGCCATGCCTACTAATGGCATGGCTGTGATTGGCCAGTGCATCATGTGACCCAGCCTCTTTATAAGCTGGAGTCACAGTGCTGCATGTCACATACTCTTGGGTTAGTGTAGGGAGAGGAAGCTGTCTGCGTTTTTGTGAGGGAGAGATTGCAGACATTTTAACATCTGATCCTGCATCCTGAGATTACTACTGCTGTTGCTCTGAGGGATAGATTGCAGACATTTGAGATTTCACATACTGCTGCTTTGAGTGACAGATTGCAGATCAAACTTTGCATAACACAACGATCGCTATGATCGTGCACAATGATCAGATTGTTGGAGTAATTTGAGATTTCACATACTGCTGCTTTGAGTGACACTTTGCAGATCAAACCCTGCCTAACACAACAATCGTTACGATCGTACACAATGATCAGATTGTGCGATCATACACAAGGATCAGATTGTGGGAGTAATTTGAGATTTCACATACTGCTGCTTTGAGTGATCTGACTGCACTAGGTAGAGGCTTCTGCTTAGGGGGACAGATTATTGTTCAAAAATCATTGCCTACTCCTATAGGGCCAGCTGTTGCTGTAAGTGACACATTATTGTTCAAAAATCATCTCCTAGTTCTAAAGGGAGAGTTTCCAGCTGTTGCTTAGAGGGACAGATTATTGTTCAAAAACCATTGCCTACTCCTATAGGGCCAGGTTCCAGCTGTTGCTGTAAGTGACACATTATTGTTCAAAAATCATCTCCTAGTTCTAAAGGGAAAGTTTCCAGCTGTTGCTTAGAGGGACAGATTATTGTTCAAAAACTATTGCCTACTCCTATAGGGCCAGGTTCCAGCTGTTGCTGTAAGTGACACATT
>BLSH010461709.1:617605-644643 GCA_018402905.1 Glandirana rugosa
ATACGAGAGACATATTTTTCTTTTCTCGTGGCCTCGTGTCTTATGGATTGAAATGGTATTCCTCCTAGTGCAAAAGTTGAGAGGCGAAATGTGGTCACAAGGAAATAAAAAGAGGTCTAACCTACTAGAACGAATGAGTCGGTGCGAGGGGAAAGATATGTACGATGCTCCGGTGCTCTTTTCTTTTTATACAGAGAGCATATACCCCCCCCCCCCCATTTTATCTTGCTTTCATCATCTGATCTCACACATTTACATGACTCTTTCTTTCTTAAATCTCTTCAATGTTGGATACATCTGTACAAAAATTGTAAAATTGTGAAATTACAAAAGTCAGTCTTATAGAAACCTCAGCTTACTAGTCCTGCTTAAGCAAAGGGACACGGAAAAACATACATAAATGGTATCCACCCATTGTTTAATTCACATATCTGAATATAACTTTGTCTCATCTTGGCCCTTTGGGCAATTCTGTTCAAGTGTTTACAAGTACTGCATGGTCTCTGGTATTTTTAAATTAAAAAAAGAGCACTGACACAGGAAAACAAATTTGCTATTGATATCCTGGAGGATGTCAGTGGGGTGGAGATAGACCCCATAATTAGCTGAAATGACGAGGCACTGGGGAATTCATAGTTACATATTTAAAAAATAAAAGAAATAAACAGGGAATAAATGGTATAATAATTAATTAAAGTCATTGTATGTATTATAAAGATTCCTAATTCTCCAAGACCTGTTTAAGCAGCAACAAATATGTTGGTTGGTACCTTGCAATGTATAGTCTTCATTTAATAAGTGAGCAGGAGAGACATTGCTGAAGGAATATGTGTCCTAAATGTTGCATGGTTTCACCTCTGCTACACAGTGAAGTGCAAAGTCCAAATATAAAGTTCCCAAATGCCACTATCTATTCTTATTTTGTAAGCTCTGTATATTGTCATCAGTTGTAAAGACCACTTAGTTCACTGATTCTTTGCTTAAAGTGGACCCACCACATTCTCTCTTCTGCCTGTGTAAGTATATATAAAACCAAATACAACTGCTCCATCTACTTATGTAATTACAAACAGTACATGAGAACAAGTTTTTTTTTAAAATCATGCAATTATAAGATGTTCATTAAATTGACTTGTGGCCACCCCAAAAAATATCAGGTGTCTGCATACCAATTTTGTTGCCTCCCAAAATGGCTGGGGCTGAGAGATATGGGGTGCACAGCAACCAGCTTTTATGGTTGCTGGCATTTGTTCCACTCCCCGCTCCCAGTGGTGTCTTTGGCTGGGTCCAGTGACAACACTAGTCCTTTTTGCTCTTTTTCCTCTGCTGATGGGCATATCCAAAATTCTGCAGACCAATTATGCAGTGAGATAAATTCAGGATTAGTGGGTATGACGCTGCTAGACAGTAAGTATCTATATAAGGCGCAAAAAATATCAGCCAGTGTAAACTTATTGCTGTGCTGAATGACCCAAACTATATATGTGGCACAAGACTTAATTACTCCAAATGAGATGCATAGAAATAAAGTGCATAAAAATGGTTGCTGTTTTTGCTGCTGCCCCCACATCTACATCCGTCAGACGGGTGCTATATTGCAGGATAAAATCAGAATTAGTGGGTGTGGCACTGCTAAACAGTAAGTACCTTTGTAAAGTGCAACGTGAGAAATGCTAACCAATGTGGACTCAATGCTATATTAAACAAACCAAAAAATATGTATATATATATGTGTAACAATGGTTTTAGCACTCCAGATAAAGTGCATGAAACTGATAATGTTTAAAAAGTGCAAGGTGTGCAGAATGTGCAAAATGCTCAACTAAAATAAATACAAACTATTAAGCAATCTTGAACCATCAGCATGAAACCAATGAACATATCATAACACAACCTTGTTCAAAAATGTGTAAGCAGTACTTGTTTGCATCATAAGACAAAGTTCCCATGTTCCGTTCCTGGGAATCCACTGATTGGCTGCTCCGTCCCTACCTGGGGATGATGCCGCTACTACAGTAGTGATGTTGGGAAAATGATCCAGCCAACATAAATACTTTCAATAAGAAAGAGACCTCCATAGTATAAAGTCGCATGATGATAGCAATGCAAGTAATAACTTACTTACATGAGAGGAGTCAGATAGTCTGCCAGGAAAAAGAAGCCACTCGTTTGTGTTCCAACGAGCTTAACCGGAAGTTACGCAATGACGTACTGGCTCCATTTTACGCATTTCTTCATCAGACGTCATCGAAGGTGACGCCATCTTGCTGCACCCTCCGGCTATATATATTCAGCTGTATCCTGGCAACCAGAGATCACATGACCACAGCCATTTTGTGATCTCTGTATTTCAATCATCATACTTCTCATGAAGACTCTGTAATACTTTACATATAAAACAAACTTTATTAATCCGTTTCAAAACATAAGATATCTAGATATTTAAAATTAACCCGCGCAACTAAGGAGTCCCAATAAGCATTAATCCAGTAGACACTCCACCGTAAAGTTAATTAAAACCTTCAAAAACATGACATGCATGTATATATATATGAGATTGAATAATAAAATAAAAAAGGAATATACAGGCGGATGTATAACGGAAAGGACAACAGTATATCAAATGTGGAAATTGAAACGTATTAAAAATCATAAAACTATAAATAAAAAAAGAAATAAAATTAAAATTAAAAAATAAAAATTGAAAGGAGAGAGCAGAGGAAAGGATATTGTGGAAATATATGCACCTAAATAAATAGCCATGTAATTATGAGTGGACTAGTGGTGAAATATTAATGTTGTGTGAGGAGGAGTATATGCCAAAATGCACCACAAGTGCACAACCTGCACACACGGAACATATGGGACATAAGGTGTCAATAGGACATAAGGTGTCAACTTCCTGGGTGTATCTAAATTGGCTAATCCCCAAATGGAAAGTGTGTGTGTGAGCTGTCGCAAACATCCTATAACCTCAAGGTGTATAATATCATTTAAATAAACCTGGATGGTACCCAAAAAAAGGGTGAGGGGGCCTATCAAGGTCACTACCCAAATCAGTAGTTTGATAAAAAAAAACTGTTCAAATCAATATCAATATTTAGGCCACCTGGCTGTAAAGAATTTAAAATGTAGATCCACTTAGTTTCATTTTTCGAAATTGATATTCTCTTGTTATTTATTTTTTATTTGTAGTTTTATGATGTTTGAATTTCCACATTTGATATAATGTTGTCCTTTCCGGTATACATCCGCCTGTATATTCCTTCTTTATTTTATTATTTAATCTTATATATATACATGCACGTCATGTTTTTGAAGATTTTAATTAACTATACAGCGGAGTGTCTACTGGATGATGCTTAATGGGACTCCTTAGTTGTGCAGGTTGATTTTAAATATGTAGATATCTTATGTTTAGAAACTTATTAATAAAGTTTGTTGTATATATAAAGTATTACAGAGTCCTCATGAGAAGTATGATGATTGAAATACCGAGATCACAAAATGGCCGCGGTCATGTGATCTCTGGTTGCCAGGATAAAGCTGAGTATATATAGCCGTAGGGGCAGCAAGATTGCGTCGCCTCCGATGACGTCTGATGACAAAACACATAAGGTGGTGCCAGTACGTCACTGTGTAACTTCTGGTTAAGCTCATTGGAACACAAACGAGTGGCGTTTTTTTCCTGGCAGACTATCTGACTTCACTCATGTAAGTAAGTGATTACTTGCATTGCAATCCTCATACGAATTTATACTATATATATTTTTTGATCACCACTATTAACCTATTTATTTTTTATCTATCTACCTCTGATCCACTTATCCTTGTGCGGTACTCCCCCCCCCCCCCCCCCGCCTAATCTCAATTATGCAGTGACACTCTCGGCAGCGATCTTCTGTGAGTCAAGGGCAGGAGGCAGAGCCTTGATGCCTTGGGCTTACAGGAAATTAGTTAAATGTGTATCATTCAACCTATAAGATGTGTGCAGTGGACAGCACAGAGATCAGCAATGTATATCAACCAGAGATTTTTTATTTTTAGGCACTGCTGGGGGAGCAAATCTCTTTTTTTTTTGCGCCACAAAAATGGGATTGAGTGATCTTTTACATGCCCAAAGATTTTTCTGTCTGTCCAATCCAGATTTGCACAGCACAGCCAGGTGGATGACACCACTTTTTTCTCTTACAACTATAGACTGCAGAAGGATTACAGTGGTCCTCTCTCCACCCCCAGCTTTCTGACTGGACAGTGACAGAGCAGCAGCAGACTGATGAGGTCATCCCTCTGCTCATTCCCTTTACTTCTCCGCTCAGCATGTTCATTGTTAAAACATTTACATGTATCTCCCCTGATTGTCTCCCAGTCTTACCCCTGAAGAGACTGTTATCAAGTCAAAGTATCCCCCATTCACGTAGGATGTACTAAAATGTATGCCTATGCAGGATCGTGTTCCATGCATCCCTGTGCAGACAGTCCCATTGATGTCAGTTGGGATGCAGTGGCTGTACGGGCATGGCCACTGCACTCAATATGACATCCGTGTTGGTGCAGTGCATCAGGGACATGCACCTGCACCAACCTGGATTTCATTTTGAATGCAGCGTCTGTGTCCATGTAGCAAATGTAATCCAATTGGCATCATTAGGACTGTCTACATGGGGATGCTTAGAACCCAGTGCTCATGTTTTCCAAGGATTAGTCACAGACCCCTTTACTCAGTACATGTATCCTCAAATTTGCTTATCCGTAAATATCGCTCCAATTCAGCACTGACATTTACACAGCTGGAAAGCATAATAGGTGGTCATTGAGTGGAGCTCAAATTAAGAATTTTACTGAGAAGACAAAGGAAATTTTTCTTTCATTGTTGTATATTACCATTGTATCAAATTGTGGTATAATAAAATTAGAAAATAGTGTTTTTAGTTGCCAAGGGTAAAGTATTTCTATATAAAGCACACTATGTAAGACGTGTGTATGTATTGTATAGTATTTACTACAGTATACTGTTGATGATATACTGCCATCATGTGTTCATTCTATTTCAGTGCATTTTTCCTGAGAAGGATTTTCAGACTTTGGCCATGTAAGATAATAAGAAAAATAATATAATAATTAAGAAAATAAGACTAGTAGATGGTATCTGTGTACTAGTAAGAGTATGAGGTACCTAATGTTGTGGCACTGGGGTACTTTACATGCTAATTTGTTTCTACTTTACAAAAATGTGGGGGGATTAGCTTTTCATTTTTCTTTTTTTGCTACAGTTTTTGTATGTCAGCCCAATATATGCAGAAATTATTATTAATATTATTATTATACAGGATTTATATAGCGCCGACAGTTTGCGCAGCGCTTTACAATATTAGGGCAGACAGTACAATTACAATACAATTCAATACAGGAGGAATCAGGGGATCCTAATAAGCTTAACATGTTTTGTTGCAGCTCACGGTTAATGAAAAATATATGCATTTCTTAACACAAACATTTTTTGGATATGGAAAGGGATAAAACGTTTTTATAGGTGTCTATGTTTACAGAATTGTATCTCCTGTTTTCTGGTGACTAGTATTGGTGGGGCAGGTCCTGAGGACAAAGTTTCCCAAGAGGTACTAGCAATACATGTACTTTTTTAGGAGTTTGAGATGGTCACATTTTATTTCCCTTCATGTCCCAAATGGGAGATTTCCCTTTTTGTTTTGTTTCTTTGGCTAGACTTCTATTGCATGTACTCAGTCGTTGGCAGCAAAGAAGCTACCTAGTACTTTAGGGTATGGAGGAGCATGTAACTTACCCCATGTCATCAGTGCTGTCATATTGGGAGAGTCCCTAGTTCTGTGTAAGTTACAACTTAAGCAATTGCTATTTAACCTGGGTGGCTTCTCCTGATCCCAGTAGCCAAGTGGGGTGGTGGGCGAGTGAAGAAAAGACAAGTAGGTGGTGGTGGAGAGTCAAGTTGCTTTCTCAGGTTCACTTTACAGATCAGTAAAGTACAAATGAGATGGGCAGAAGAAAAGTTAAAAAAAAGTCATGCAATTGTATTATGATCTTGACCGGGTGATCTTGACTGCTCTATATTTCTATGATTTGCATTGCATACTGATATGAAGATTCAGGCAAATATAAGATCTTGATTTAATAATGTGTCACAGATAAAGGTGATATACTTTAACATTTCACATGGTGCATTCATTTTCATGACCTAAATTAACAAAAGTACAGATTTCTCATATGGAAATATTAAGTACACCCCTCAACGCAGCTGAAAACAGTGACTCTGGGTCCGCCGACCCACTTTCACATGGGCTGCATGGTCGAGTCATCAGAAGAAAGCCATTACTACGCAAATGCCCCCAGGATGTGGTTGTGGGGGTCTGCAGGCGGGGGGCTTATCAGAATCTGAAAGCCCCCTTTAACAACTATCTTTAACCAGTATCTCCAGTTCAAATTCATAAAACTGAAATAACTTGTTCCAGATTATGTGCCAATGATTAAAACCTCATTAAGGAGTATAGGAGTGTAACCTGTCTTAATTAAACCTCATACGTCTAGGGTCTGGTTATCTCTTTGGTAATGACTAGAGTTGAGCGAACCCGGACTGTAAAGTTCGGGTCGGTACCGAACTTTGGGGTGTCCGGGACCCGGACCCGAACCCGGACTTTTCAAAAAAAGTCCGGGTTCGGGTCCGGGGTTCTGGTAATTTTACCAAAAGTTCTGAAAATTACTGTAAAAAAGTCCAGGAAAGTCCTAGACGTCTGCAAAAGGAAGGAAAATGGGGGTAAGGGTGGGACAAGTGCCCTTCAAAGAAATGGGGACAGGGAAATAACTAAAAGCATTTAAAAAAAATAAAAACATAAAAAAAATCAAAAATGGAGGTGGATGTGGACCATCTTCAAAATGGGTCTGAAAAGTATTAATTAACGTTAGAAGCCATATAACTGTTCTAAAATCATCTTCAAACTGTGTCAAAAAAGTATAAATAAGCCGGGAGAACCCACATCACTGTTCTGCAAAAATCTGGAAACTGTGTGTGTCACTTTAAATAAAACCGGGACTAACTGAACTACTGTTCTGCAAACATCTGGAAACTGTGTGTGTCACTTTAACTAAAACCGGGAGAAACCATACTACTGTTCTGCAAACATCTGGAAACTGTGTGTGTCACTTTAAATAAAACTGGGACTAACTTAACTACTGTTCTGCAAACATCTGGAAACTGTGTGTGTCACTTTAAATAAAACCGGGACTAACTGAACTACTGTTCTGCAAACATCTGAAAACTGTGTGTGTCACTTTAACTCAAACCGGGACAAACTGAACTACTGTTCTGCAAACATCTGGAAACTGTGTGTGTCACTTTAACTCAAACCGGCACAAACTGCAGTTATATGGCTTCTACCGTTAATTAATACTTTTCAGACCCAGTTTGAAGATGGTCCACATCCACCTCCATTTTTGATTTTTTTTATGTTTTTATTTTTTTAAAAATGCTTTTAGTTATTTCCCTGTCCCCATTTCTTTGTAGGGCACTCGTCCCACCCTTCCCCCATTTCCTTCCTTTTGCAGACCTCTAGGACTTTCCAGGACTTTTTTACAGCCATTTTTGTGCCTAAAAGTTCGGGTCCCCATTGATTTCAATGGGGTTCGGGGTCCGGGACAAAGTTCGGGTTCTGTCCGGACCCGAACCCGGACTTTGTCCCGAATTTCGGCCGAACCAGCAGAACCTGGACTTCCAGATGTTCACTCAACTCTAGTAATGACATATGTGGTGTCATCATATGATTAACAGAGCTCCCTAAAGCCCTCAGAGAGAAAGTTGTGGATGCTGATGAGTCTGCCTGGCAAGAGATTTGAAAAAAAAAGCCAAATGATTTGAAATAAATAATTTCAGTATAAGAACAATAGTCTACAAGCTTTTGAAACAATGGGGGTTGATTTACTTACAAATCCACTCTGTACTGCAAGTGCACTTGAAAGTGCACTTGGAAGTGCAGTCGCTGTAAATCTGAGGGGAAGATCTGAAATGAGGGGAAGCTCTGCTGATTTCTGATCATCTAATCATGTACAAGCAAAAATGCTTTTTTTTTTATTTCCCTTGCATGTTCCCCTCGGATCTACAGCAACTGCACTTCCAAGTGCACTTGCAGTGCACTTGTAGTGCAAAGTGGATTTGCCTTTAGTAAATAAACTCCTTTGTGTGCTGAAGACTGAAGACTGATTAATCAGAGTAGCAGTAGGCATATTTGCTGGCAATTGAAGACAACATCTAAGGAGTAGAATCTTGTAACTGTGAAGCATGGTTAGGGGTTGCTCTGCTGCTTTGGAGCCTTAGTAGCTTACAGTCATCAAGCCAGCTATACATTCTGCATCATCAAAGTGTGCTTAAAGCAGAGCTCCACCCAAAAGGGGAAGCTCCGATTATTTGCCCCCCCCCTCCGCTGCCACATTTGGCACCTTTTGGGGGGAGGGGTACCTGGTTTCGACAGGTACCCGCTCCTGGCTGACTTTGCCGCGGCCCTCCCCCTGCCACCGGGCCATTCACAAAGCGCAGCGTGCATCGCGCATGCGCAGTAGGGAACCGGCTATGAAGCCACAAAGCTTCATTGCTGGTTTTTCCTACCTGAGATGGCAGCGTCAGCACCCAAGAGCTGATTGAAAAATCGGCTCGGGTGAAGACACCGCTGGATTCGTGGAAAGGTAAGTGTCCTAATATTAAAGTCAGCAACTACAGTATTTGTAGCTGCTGTCTTTTATTTTTTTCTGAAGGAGCCTGGAGCTCCTCTTCAATGGGAATGTGAGGCTATCTTTCCCAATGGTAAACTAGAAATTAGTCTTTCAACATAATAATGATCCTAAGCGCACTACCAAATCCACTAAGTAATGGCTCCAAAGGAAGAAACGGGGCTGGTGCTACCAAAAGGCAAACTAGGCAGCCTCCTAGGGCGCACTGTTGACTAATGGCGCCCGGCTGCTGGTTTCCCTCCGTGTCTGCGTTCTCTGCAGGCTGCAGCATCTAACTAACTCAGTCTCAGGCAGCTGCTCCGTCCGACCGGTAGTGTAATTAGAGAAGCAGCACTGGAGTTATCGCTAGAGGGAGCAGAGCCGATGCTTCCTGTATAGCACCGCCTCCTGTCACATGGGCATGGCGGAGGTGGTGGAGTCAGGGGTGGAGACAATGGGGGTGACAAAATTAGGTTTTGCCTAGGGTGTCAAAGTCCTTGCACCAGTCCTTGGAAGAAATAGAGGGCTATAGACTGCCCTAATCAAACCCTGATTTGATTCTCATTGAAAATTTGTAGAGGGGTTTTGAAACGGGTAGGACATGCAAGGAAACCCACAGGCATTCTGAAAATGATGGAATTTTGAAAGGAGAAAGTGGTAAAAAAATGTCAATGCCAGAGCTGGGTGGGCAGTTATACAAAATGCCTACAAAAAAATCTGCTACAGGGGGCAATACCAAAAAATAAAATAAAAAAAAGCATGTCTCCATGCGGTCAAGCAACCCCAAAGCTGCCTGCTAATTGAAATCACCTTTGTGAAGCCCACATTTCAATGAATAATAATATAAGATGGTTGTCTACCAGAAAGAAACAGATTGCAATCGGTTTGTCCCATTACATAGTTGCCATCATCAGTCCTGGATATCGGGAATTCCAAAAGGTCAATTCCTTCAGTTCAGACAAAATTGTTATAATCTAACATCATCTATCAAACAGTCAGAAGTGTTGAAACATAGATGTTTGGAAAGGATTTACAAACATGATATCATAGAAAAAGTATACACAGAGGACCTAAAGACAGGTAGAAGAAGTCTCTTTGTGGGAAAAACGAATAAGACGACTAAAGAAGAGGCCCCTGTGTGTATACTCCTTTACTGTGTAAATAAGGGAATCCTTGTGGAAACCATTATTATTAAGGGCTATTCTACCCCAGAAATCTAAGATTGTGTGTATAAGGGCTCCTACATACAACTATATGCTTGTTAAGAGCTATATACAAGAAAATAAACTACCCCAAAGGGCTTTTCTGACTGGTGATAAGGGCTTCAGGTGATGCCAGATTTGTTTCACCTGTAAAGAAGAAATATTAATATGAGATAAAATAATGTTTGCCTTGTGATGGTACTCATGTGATTTACCTGTTGGAATGTATTTGTGGACAATAATGTTTGAGGTGGAACAAAAAAGAACTATGGGTAAGAGGGTAGAAGAACATATGAGGAACATCATGAAGGATAAAACAGACCACAGTGTACCCCAGCACTTTAAATGCAGTCAGAATCCCAGCCAACTCAAATGTTGGGCTATTTAGAAAGTTGTGGCTAAATGGAGAGGAGGGGATGTGATGTCTATGCTGTGTTGAAATGAAAAGGAATGGTTGGTTGGGTTGTTATGTTTGATGAATAATATATAGTTGAATTAATTGATTAACAGCAGGAGATACTCCCTTTTGCAAGGAGCAAATTGTATTCCATTTCTCCTCTGTCATATCATACCTCCTGCCACTTATCTTTAATTTTAACCCCTCAGAAAATGTATAGGATTGGGAGAATAACCTCATCAGATTGTAGACGATGCCATCAGTCAGAGGCGGACTTTATACATTTGATGTGGTCATGCCCTAAGGTGGCTGAATATTGGCAACAGGTGACAGACAAATTGACCAATATTATGAATAAGGTGGTACCGTGTACTCTGGAGATATGTATATTGGGACTATTGAAAGTAGGAGAATGGTCAATATGTAATAGAATTATGTTACAAGAAACCTTATTTTTAGCACGTAAACAAATATCGATAAGATGGATGCAACCGATGGCCCCAACTGTAAATCAATGGATTGGAGCGACCAATCAGATAATACCCTATGAAAAAATAATGTATGAACATAGAGGGGTACCTAATAAGTATTTTAAAATATGGGATACATGGTGTAACTCCTTGATGACCCTGGAATAAGATGGAAGAAAAGTAATAAATGATAAAGACAATTGAGAAGCGGGAAGTTAGATGGTGGGTAAAAACAATGATATGGTGTGGGGAATGTATTAAGTTGTATTTAAGTAAAAGGAATTGACATGAAATTGCTGTAATGGAATTGCATGTTATACTTCCTGCTGAAACTAATGCAATAAAAAGTTTATAAAAAAAAAGAAATGAAAGGGAATGGATCTATCATTTAAGGGGCTTGAATTTGGATTTTAACATTAATTGTTTTTGGGATTCGCTGGAAATGAGTGATGCAAGATCTGCATCAGTTTTGCATTTATTTGCAATTTTATTTATATGTATGTTCTGTATATGTTGAGGAACTATTACCATTTGTATTCCTTATAAGGTATCTATAGTTTGTGTTTAACCACTTCAGCCCCGGAAGGATTTCCAGCTTTAGGACCGGAGCCCTTTTTGCGATTCGGCGCTGAGTCGCTTTAACTGAAAATTGCGCGGTCGTGCGACGTTGTACCCAAACGAAATTTGCGTCCTTTTTTTCCCACAAATAGAGCTTTCTTTTGGTGGTATTTAATCCCCTCTGCGTCATTTCTGATCGCCGCTATAAACAAAAGAAGAGCGACAATTTTGCAAAAAAACCCAAATTTCTTACTTTTTGCTAGAATACAAATCCAAAAAAAAAATATAAAAAAACATTTTTTTCACCGTTTTTGGCCGATTTATATTCTTCCTCATATTTGCGATAAAAAAAATCGCAATCGGCGTTTATTGATTGGTTTGCGCAAAAGTGGTCGCGTTTACGGAGGATGAGAATTCATTTTTGGGGTTTTTTTTTTTTTTTTATTTTTTACTAGTAATGGCGGCGATCTGCGATTTTTTGCGGTACTGCGATATTTCAGCGGACATGTCGGAACATTTTGACACTTTTTTGGGACCATTGGCATTTATACAGCGATCAGTGCTATAAAAATGCACTGATTACTGTGTAAATGCCATTGGCAGTGAAGGGGTTAACCTGCAGGGGGGGCGCTAAGGGTTAACTATGTTCCCTGGGCGTGTTCTAACTGTGGGGACTGCCTAGCTGGGGAAGGGAAGTGGTCACAGCCTTCACGTAAAGGAAGGCTGTGATCACAGCCCTTCCCCCTCACACAGAGCGGAGTTCCGTGTTTACTTACACGGACCTCCGCTCACTCGCTCCGGGGGGGCCATCGCGGGTAGCCGGCGGCAATCGAAGCCGCCGCACCCGCTCCCTGGCCCTCCCCGAACACAGTGAGCGCGCGGGCGCGCCTCCGGCGGTGCGCGCTCACAGTGCGCGTTATCGCAGCCGCCGTCGTATGACGGCGATTTGCGATAACGAACCACCTTGTCGCCGTCAACCTGCGGTTGGCGGTCGGCAAGTGGTTAAGGAGTCTTTTAATTATACTGAAGTATGTTGATATTTTGTTTTGTCTTGAATATGTATAATGGGGATGGAAAGGGTTATTACCATCTAACGTGTTGAGAAACAAGGGAAGTGGACTTTATATATATCAACAGAATATACTGAGGCACTTGTACATACACTGTGTGCACAATTATTAGGCAAGTGAGTATTTTCACCAAATCAACAATTTTATGCATATTGTCCATATTACTGTATAACTTGAATGGTTATTGGATTTAAGCATATGATGTGTATTTGTGTAATGAGGGAGGGTGTGGCCTAAGGAGATCAACACCCTTTATCGAGTGTGCATAATTATTAGACAGCTTCTTTTCCTCAGGCAAAACCGGCCAAAAAAAAGAGATTTAACTGACTCTGAAAAGTAAACAAAATTGGAAAAGTCTTTCAGAGGGATGCAGCACTTTTGAAATTGCTAAGATATCGGGGTGTGATCACAGAACCATAAAACGTTTTGTTGCAAATAGTCAACAGGGTCGCAAGAAAGGTGTTGAGCAAAAAGATGCAAATGAACTGCCAAAGATTTCAGAGGAATCAAATGTGAAGCTACCAGGAACCCATTATCCTCCAGTGTTGTCATAATACCTACCTGGAGTGCCCAGAAGTACAAGGTGTTCAGTGCTCAGAGACATGGCCAGGGTAAGGAGGCCTGAAACCTGACTACCACTGAACACACATGAGTTGAAACGTCAAGACTGGGCCAAGAAATATCTGAAGACAGATTTTTGAAAGGTTTATGGACTGATGAGATGAGAGTGACTCTTGACGGACCAGATGGATGGGCCTGTGGCTGGATCAGTAATGGGCACAGAGCTCCACTTCGACTCAGACACCAGCAAGGTGGAGGTGGGGTACTGGTATGTGCTGGTATTATGAAAGATGAGCTAGTTCGGGTTGAAGATGGACTCAAAAACTCCCAAACCTACTACCAGTTTTTAGAAGACACTTTCTTCAAGCACTGGTACAGGAAAAAGTCTACATCTTTCAAGAAGACCATGATATTAATGCAGGACAATGCTCCATCACATGCATCGAAGTACTCCACTGCATGGCTTGCCAGTAAAGGCCTTAAAGATGAAAGAATAATGACATGGCCCCCTTCTTCACCTGACCTAAACCCTATAGAGAACTTGTGGTCCCTTCTTAAATGGGAGATTTACAGTGAAGGACAACAGTACACCTCTCTGAACGGTGTCTGGGAGCCTGTGGTTGCTGCTGCACAAATAGTTGATCGCCAATAGATCAAGAAACGAACAGACTTTATAAATGGAAGACTTATGACTGTTATTGTAACTGATACATTTTGCTAGAAAGCCTAAAAAAGAAAAGGAAAGCAAACATCACATCTTAGAATTGGTAAGCTGCAATATAATAAATGCTTGCTTTGAGTTTTAATGCCATTTATATCACCTTTATCTGTAGGCACTGTTTGAATATAGATCTGATGTTTGCCTGTTCAAATACATGGAAAAAAGTCAACATTTTCTATAAAGTGTACTTTATATGTGGCTGTGTATTCAATATAGAAAAGCACAAGGAAAATATCCGCGCTCACAGTGTCAGTTAGGCCCCTTTCACACAGGGCGGATCTGCTCAGTGGGCTCCACTAGCTCAGCGGGAGATCGCTTCATTGATCCCTGCTGAGCCGGCGGCTGACAGGTCCGTCTCTGCTCGATGTGCAAGGACTGACCAGTCAGAGCCCCGCTCTTCTCTATGGGGAGATTGTCCGTTTTCATCCGATCACATCCAATCCGATCCGCTGGATGGAAGTCTATGGGTGGCCTGCTCAGATCCGCTTGAAAAACAGACAGGCAGATCTGAGCAGGCCAATCGTGTGAAAAGGGCCTTAAGTCCCGTACAAACTGTACGAAAATAGGCCAAAAAATCGTCCAATTTTTCTCACCAGCCATCAAAGGCTATATCCAATTTTATTTGGAAAGTGCTTTATGTTGTAGGATTTTTCTCACACAATTTTGTGACGTTCAGACGTTGATCACACTGTGATGTAATCTACACATGACCCCGTAGCCACGCCTTTGTGCTCCATCTCTAGAGGGGCATAGTTGTGTGTGTATATATATATATATATATATATATATATATATATGTATTATGTTTTAGACAAAGGGGGTTGTACTGCTTATCTTTTGGATGACTACAAATATGGTTACGATTATTCCATGATTATTCCACTTTTTTTTTCATTTAGATATTCTTTCGGGTCGTCAACAACTTCCAATCATGCGTGAACTTTCGTATCCGTTTTTTTATTGTACGACTTTTGTACATATTACACGAAAATTGGTAGTGTTTTTGACGGACGAAAAAAGTTTTGCTGTTCATCTCTGTTTTTTTTCGTTCCTTACACTATACAAATATCGTACAATCCTTAATCGGATGAAAAATGTTGCCCGATTTTCTTATAGTGTGTACCCCACTTTAAAACTACACAAGAATAATAATTAAACAAATAGAATGAAAATAAAAGCAGCTAGCATAAATATGTTTGATTACAATATAAAACATGTAAAAAAAGAGTTTATATGCAGCGCTAGGAATATGAAGTGGATGAAATCCAAGAAAGGTGATGAATAGTGGAGGCAAGACCCTTGTAGCAATCTTCAGTTTATGTAGCGACACACTGAACCACAGTGCTCACATCTATTCACCTTACCATAAATCTGATCAAAGCAAGCATAATAGCACAAATTCAGATAGCATCTCCAGGGTCCAGCATAAGCAGCTCCCTCACATTTCCAGCAGCGCGACTGCTCTCCTTAGCCCAGGGGCCCAATGACAGGTCTCCAACACAGGATCCAAGTATCACAATCCACCTCACTCGATCACCAATCATAGGTATGCACCCACAAAATGAAGATAAAGAGGCGCATAGTGAAGCCCGTATGGGTATCCAAATGGTTTATGAAAAATTCTACTTACAAACAAAAGCTGAAAACGAGCATTTAAAAGTAAATGAAGATGCCCCGGCTCGTAGCGTGTTTGTGTCCTCAATGAACCACCTGATGCATTTTGACCAATAGGCCGACGTCAGAGGCGTGGTTAATGGACACAGGCATGCAAATATATAGACACATAGCCAGAACTCTCATTACTGGATATGCAACGATTACAGCAGTTCCAAAAGTCGGAAATGTTAGATGAACAGCAACCCTATATATCCGGGAAGGAGAAGATCAGCAAATATTATACAAGAAAATGTGGGCGCATTTTTACACCGCTAGACTTTCCCATTAAAAACTCAAAATAACTCCTTAAATGGAAAGAATATGTTTAACTAAAAAGAAAATGTAAATACACAAAAAAAGTTGAAGAATGTATAAAAATATATATAAATAACCGCCGGCTAGTAAAAATGCCCCCACCTACTGGACAACAAACTAACAGCAAGTCAACTGACATAACTAACAGAACGGAGCTATGATAACCTCTTAATGTGGCTAGAAGGCATATATAATTTAAAATAAAATACAAAAAAACAAAAATTATCCAAGTCAAAGGAAAAAGCCTTATAATATACAAAAATATGGCGAGCCATTAGTGTGAAATAAAAAGGTCTACCAATACCTGAAATAGATCATTAGCTATTATTGAGGAAACAATTAATACCCCAATCAACGTTCAGTCCGTAAGGGACATAACTTTTTATTTCATAAATCCAGCTGGTCTCCAACCTAGATATTTCACACCTAACAAAGGTCCCCCTCCAATGTGTATTCAATATATCCTTTCTAAATGTTCATACACTATACATTAAAATGGTCTCAACATTTACACATTGTTAACATATATTAAAAACACTTTTAAACATTTATAGTTTTCCTTCAAAAGACCAGTGAATGTAAAACATACATTGGTGTGCCCTGTAAATGCACATTTCACCATGTTTTGTTTCTTTAAAAATGCTGCAAGTACAACAAGGTACCTGTTGATCTGACAGCAGTCCAATACTCTCTTGGCTTCTATTTGGTGCCTTTTCTACACGGAAATCCCAATCAACGTTGACAACAGTGCTGCTGGACTACATAACTCCCTTATTTACCACTCCACATGCATACATTCATTTATTTCCCAGCAAAACTATGTTGATGCTAAACCTATCTGCGCTTTTAGTAGCAAAAAGACTCTTGGGAGATGTAGTTGCCTCTGTCAATATAAAAATAAAGCTATTAGCAACTGCCACTGCAACAATTTTACCACCCTGGTGATGATGTCACCGAGAGTAATAACAGCTGTTTATTGCTAGAGGGACAAGGTCTAAAAAATGCGGGGGGAATGCTGTACAAGGGGTGAGGGCATATTGGAGTAAACTGAGTAATGCCTGGACACTTTAGACTAAAGGATTCCAGAGTTAATAGGTGTGTCTGCTTTCTAAGCCAGGTTATAGCTAGCCAATAGATTGATAGGGATCTATGACAAAAACAGCACCTTGCATGGTTTAAAACTTGCAGTCATTAGGTGGCAAGCTCTATGCTTTGTACAGGTTTTCTGCAGCTGTTCTGCTAAAAATAAAGTCTGAGGGACATACCCGCTCCCCCTCTCCTGGCAGAGGCCAAACATTTTAACCATTTGAGTTCTCATTGCGATGCAACGTGGATCTGGAAACAATTGTGTCGGGGGGAGGTGTTTTGGATTTTTCTTCTCCAAACCTGCATTCCATCAGGGCTCAACTATGAATGGGATGTTAGCCATTATTATGAGTGATCAATACACCTCCCTCCGCACGCTACGAGATCTTGTTTTGAATCGCGTTTGCTATATTCATTTCCTCACTATTCCATCTACCAAGGTGACTAGGGACCTTTACCTGTGCCATCCCTGACAACTATAATCTTGTGCTTTGGATGCCATATACAATAAAATGAACAAATATACTATATACTACCAGAGGGTTCTCTCAATAGTACTAATAGTATATGAGTAGATATGTCAATAAATGGTATGGGGGTATAATGCTATTATCTTTGATAGTTTTTTCACCATATGTTCCCCTCGTTCCACTGTGGGTGAATGTTGACATGCTCAAATAAGAACAGGGTTATTCATGGCAGGATATACTTGGATGTTTCTCCCTCTGTGTCACCTAAAACGGGGATGCGGTTTGGCAATTAGCAGGCAGCTATATTAGTATGCCTCACTCTATAGTGTTTGATTCCATATGTATGCATTTTTATATAATTTGTTCTCTTTCCTTTATTTGAATATATATATATATATATTTTTTTTTTTTTCCTCTGGATTCATGGGTATATTCTACCATTACCCAATCCTTTTTGGAGATATACTTTGGCATGCTTCCATTTAACATCTCCGGGTACCTCCTCCCCCCACCTTTCTCTCTCTTCTTCTCTTCTCCCCTCTCCATCTGCATATAAACATTGGTTTTTATAGATACAATTTATGTGTTTTATGTGCTATCACCTTAATTCTTTTTCTTTTTGGCTCATGATTTTCCTTTTTTTTTTTTTTTTTTTACAATGTCTCCTTCTTCTTTAAATGTATAGTTTCTTTAATTATATGGTTCTTTCACTGGGGTTTATGTATATCTTATTACAGGATTTTAGTGGATTGTTTACTTTTGCACCGGGATTATGCCAGTCTGTAAGGCTGATCCTGATCATACCTGGCCGACATATGCATTGGTCAGCTTGTGTGTGATCTGTGCTTGCCGTGTGATTGTATGGGAGTCCTTGAGATCCCTCCCAAGGCAGACACATGTAATCAAAGCCATACACCCATTCATTGATCTAGGTGTGCACCTGGCACTAATGTTCATCACCTCCCCCCCGTCACCTGAATGGGAGGGGTGATTTACATATAAGATGTAGAGGGATCTACAATCATTGTAATGATTAAGTGCAGAACATATGTGTGAAATGTGTCTACATACATGATTGCATTGCTGGTGTCTGTAGTGCCATTGTGATGACCCGTTAAAGCATTGAACCAAATCCTCTGATGTGCTGCTGTTTCTTGAAATTCTACTGATCCAGCAGAGGCAGGCCGTGGCAGGCACCCAGACGTAAACTCATACAATCTATCATGCTGTAGCACCTGGAGCAGTGAGTGCTTTGCTTTTAGACTGTAGGTCTGGAAAGTTCCCGTTTTTAACCATCTCCTACCCAGTCACTGCATATAAATGGCAGGAGCTTCCTGGATTCACAAGGACACAATCAACAGTTTCCTGATTGCTAGCCACACCAGTGTCACCAGTGCAGCCAGCAACACCTGTACCAGTGTCACCAATTCAGCCAGCAACATCTGTATCAGTGTCACTAGTGCAGCCAGCAAGCGTAAACCTGAGAAGTGCAGCCAAGCCGTGTCATACCTGTATCAGTGATGTCAGACCAGTGCACACCAGCAACAGTGTTCCTGATTACTGTCACTCCAGTACAGTGTCTACAGAGCTAGTATAACCTGATTGCCAGCCAGAACCAGTGTCCTGAATGCCATGTCAAAAAATAGCTTCACAAGTGAGCAGGCCATTCAGATATTCAGTATGTCAGATGAGAGTAGCGGGGAGGGGATCTCAGTGTCAGATTTGGATCCGGAAAAATAAAGTCTAGCGAGCATTTGGGGGCATGTCAAGGACATGGCAGGGTGTGTCCAATATCCATAAAGTAATACCCTAAAGAGTGTATGCACTGAAAAGGTCTTTGCAGATGTAGGAGCTATGAAAGACCAAAGACTGAGGACAGTAGGCTGATCCTCTAGATGCACCTACCATACCAGTAAGAGCCAACATTTTCTTTCTTTTTTAGAGTGACAGCAGAAGATTGGAAAAGCTTAAAGATAATCTCAGAGAATGGGGTGACCCAGAATGAGAGTTAAAAATAGTCACTGTGACCCATGTCTCAAAATCCTAAGGCTGCAGGCAGATCTGCTATTAATTCTGTGGGGTAAAGGCCCAGGTGTGTGCCTGAAGCCTCTGCAGTCAGAACTGACCAGAAACTGGTTGACTTTGATCACAAAGTCTTGTATGACAATAGTGGAGACCCAAGTCAGCAAGGCAAGGTACTTTGCATTACCCAGCAGAGCTAGGGAGAACTCTGATGATGCTGTAGACCTTATATTCTTAGGGTAACACCATTCCAGATGGCAGAGATCGACTTCTGAAGGCACATTACAGATGTCCACGTAACCGTTAGAATGTCAGCTGCGGTCCCCTGTTGCAGTGGGACTGCCCACTCTGTTTTGAGAAACAGATATGTTGCAACCACATATCAGTAAGGCAACTAAGCTCAGGGAAAGAAGCAAGGCCCCAGGTCAGAAGTGACTAAAGTCACTATGGTTACAGTAGGAAAGGACTGGAGATAGGAGTTTCATGTGGCTCTTAGCAATGCGTTAGCAGCAGCAGAAAGATGCTTTCTTGGCACTGAATGTCAAGAAAGAGAGTGTGTGTGCATGCAACACTTCACCCAGCAGATGACTTAAGAGCATGGTTCCTAAGTGTTAACTCCTTATGTAGTACAAACTGGCAGAATGTGAGAACTTTAAATGCACCCAGTGATGGTGCCAAACCAAAGTGGCCTACGGAGTAAGTCAGCAGAGAGGTGGCAAACGCCAAGGCAAGACCAATAGCTCTGGACCCGCAAAGCACTTTGTGGTTACTATGATGCTAGAATTGGTTCTGAAAAGGGCTTTACCAGTGCCCAAAGGTCACTTCCAAGCTAGCCCTGCAGCATCCAGTCCAGTGGGGTATGCCAAGCAGAATAGCTGTAATTCTAGAGATCAGATTTAGCAGAGAAGTAGAGCAGCCTCTTGATTTAAAAAAAAAAGAAAAGAAAAAAAGCTAGCAAACAATAGGTTAAACTTTCCTCTGGAGAGCTAAAAAAATGATATCCATTTTATTGAGAGGGGGTTACTCAGTTATACTGGGCTGGCCAATGTGTGTTTTCTTTTTTGTCTAATCCCCCTGTAAGAGACAGCATAACCCAAAGACTTTCTGCGTCCTTCAATGAACGTGAAAAAAGTAAGCCTTCAGCCTGCAGGCCTGAAGATAGCATTGCACCTTGGTTTTAATAATTTAAAAAATTAAGTTAAAAAAAAATATATTTTTTTATAAACAATCAGTAGCGCTTTTATTTAAAAGTGTACCAGATAAAAGCTTGACAAAATTAAATTATTTAGATATGCAAATAAGTCAGTGTTACAGTCATGCTAATCGAGGCATGCTTGCACTGTTAAATTTGGTCTGGGTATCTAGATTTTAATGACCTCTAAAGGGTTAAAGAATTTACTATAAGTGTGGTGTCCTGTACAGAATGTGTAGTAAATACACTTTCTACAAATTTTTTTTTTTTTAAAAATGATGTTTCTAACTCTATACATTTTAAAAAATCCATTCACCAAAGCCCGTTATTGTTTCCCTTTATGCAATGCCCAACAATACTAACGCAGTTATTATAATTAAAATATCAAACTAAACAAATTCTAGGTGAGTACAAAGTGCAGATAGATTTATTATTTTTTTTGTACAATGTATAAAATGTATCCCTAACATTTCTATTGAATTTATAATTTATGCAAACAGCAGTATTTTTTCTGAGGTATTATTCATACAGTAAACAAAAGATCTCATTAATAAATAAAAAAAATCCTAAGGCAATGTTTAATTCTCTAAACAAAGTCAGCAATAAAGCTTTTTGATTTCGTTTTTTTTTAGAAATACAGGCAACAACTGTCTTGTGTTCAACATACATTTTCAAATGCTTCTTTTTATCCAGAAATACTTACAACAGATCTAAGAAAACACTTAAGCTGAACTCCAGGAACAAAACATTTCATATAAATATATTCCTCAAAAGCCACAGAGGAGATGATTGCCTTTGTGTGCATTAAATACCTTTACAACCCCAGATACTGCCTTGATCTGTATTACAGGAAGATTCCTGCACAAAGGCAGTTTCACACTTTACAGATCTGGAGGAAATACACAAAGCACACCGAGATTCAAAAAAGAATACAGATACCTCTTTTATTCAGAGAATATTGGCTTATCCTGGAGCTCAGCTATGTGTAAAGAAGCATGAAAAAAAAATAAGAAAACTAAAATGTTAAAAGAGTAAGTTGATGCCCATGATGGCCAATTAAATTCTTTGTTATGTCTGGTAGGGGATAAAAGATCGAATTGGATTGGTCACCATGGGCAACAGGTTTCTTTAATTATTCTTGTCTCATTTTATTTTCTAAAAAATAGCCAAATTTGTCTGTAGTAAGCCCCCCCCCCCCCTTTAATTTAGGAAGAGACCTACAATAACAAGGACGTGACACTGACGTAAACATGTAATAGGGATTTTATTTGGAGTTTGAGCCTAATGGTCTGTTCTAAGAAATACTTTAGTTAATAAAACTTAATGAAAAGAAACTGTTTCTTTTACTTTTGTGATCTGCCCTAAATACTGGTGATGTGATTTGTATACTTTTATCATAAATAGAGCCCCCTAAAGCTCTGAATGGATTGCCACAGAATCCAAATGCAGTATCCAAATTTTCCATATAAAAAATAGAAACGTCAGTGGCAGATGAATCTTCAAAGGGGCCAGTTTTTCTATGTGCACCTTAGGACTGTTCTACCGTGATTTCAGACATGGAACAACAACTGACCGCATGTAGTTATTTGTTCTATAACATCAGCTGCTAGCTGTATCATGTGCAGTTACTTTTTTTGGTACCAAAAGTCTGTATATTTTTGCACCATCCACAATTCTGACTTCCTAACACTTGTCTAACACTATGGCCCCCCCCATTTAAGTTATCTCTTGTTGGTCATGTGACAAGCGGGATTCTTCCTTTTTTTCTCCATTATTGGTAGAGTAACCTGTCAGATGCTGATGAGTGGTGCCAAGTGCCACCCCCCACAACACCAGCACCCTGCATCCCCTTTCAGTTCCTCCTATTTCTCCTTAAAATGATTCTCCCTAACCCTTATAATGAACCCCATAACCCTTCATGTATTCCTAAACTTAATTTAACTTCCTTCTAATGCTAGATTATTCCTTACATCGTCTGTACTTTGTCACATCATGGCCAGGGCCAATATGTACCCACATTGAAATATCAGCAAATAAAACTTTTGGTCCAGCAGTTATGGCAGTGGGCATAATATATCTTGTTGTGGGGCACAAAAGACAAAAAAGGGGTTACAGGGGTTATAAACATCTGTTACTCTATCCAAATGAAAAAAAAAAAAAGTTTTGTCTTTAGTTCTTTGGTCCGTTTCAGGTCCAAATTCAGCCCAAAATTCGGCCTGAAATTGGACCTGAAACAGTGAATGGAGATGCACCGGACTCCTGCTGTGAGCCGCTGCGATCTCCAGTGTGAACCCAGCCTAAGACACAGCCCCCTAAAAAAAACAAAATACCAAGAAAGTAACAATCTGTAGTAAACCACAATAAGCTGAAATTGGCTTTTAGAAGCTTAATGTAAAATCTCTAAATATGCATCTGGTTGAAATGAGTTATTGTACATCGCAGTTGTTCATTAAACATACATCTAGAGAAACAATTTGGCAAACAATGCTAATGTACTGACGGCACCTAACGTAAGCTGAATTAATGTAGAGATATTTTTGAACATACATGAAAAGCAAGACATTGCAAAGTGAAACCTAGCTCACCATGCTATGACCTGATGACCTTAGTTTAATACAATAGTGTGCTTACTGTACATGATATGGTATAAGATATTGGAAAACGTGCAAGTGGCAGAACAATTGTGGTCACAATGACAAAAAACTCAGAAGATACAAGCTTCATAATACATATTTTACACCTATGCTACTAGAAGTGCAACATATATTCTAAACTTCATACTAGTAAAAAATGTACACATACCGTTTTGCCTGTAAATGTTTGAAAATGTTGCAAGCTTATAACAGTTCTTTGTTAACTTGCTTTTGTCAAAGTCCATAGAAAACAACATAAGTCCTTTTTAATTAAATACGCATTAATAAAAGAGCTTTGTAATGCTATCTTATGACCACCAAATTGTAACTTCTTAGTTCATAAAATGTGGTCAAAGTCATTATTGCAAATCGTCAGTCAAGTATCTCTTTCAGTTGACAAAGTAAACTTTTCTGCCAGTATCAACAACTGGTAATGTATCCTACAGGAAGCAACACTACGACTCCAAATTATTAGACACAGAAAACCATTTCAGAGAGACCATTTTCTCTCGATGTCATAAACCTTTCCTGCAAAAAATATTTTTTTTTCCATGGACGCAACTTTATATATTACATATAAAAAAATAAGACAAAAGATTCCTGCATTAAATATTCTAACTGCATTTTAGGACTGTAGAAACGTGCTACTTTGATATTTATAATCGACCATAGGTCTACAGCCCATCGTATCCAATCAGAGATAATCTATTAGCAGAACAGACTTAATTCATCAAATCTGTGGCTGCTATCTGTTATACATCATTGCACTGTTATTAGACAAGACCATTAGAGTGCTGCTTTGTACAGTATATTGCTCTGTTCTGCTTATTATTTACATTATAGCAGGTTTTAAATCACTGCATGATGCAGATGCCATTTATGAATGAGCATATTGAGGCACATAACTTTTTTTCTTTCTGCTATTGTCTTAGTGTAAAATTTTACAATTTCCAGAAAAAAAAAAATGGTAAATGTTTGGGATTACTGTTTCCCACAGGACTGCTGTCAACGATTTGGTCTCTGTAGTCTGGTCACATAATTTACCAGTCATTTACAGGCATTTGTTCATCTTAAAAGTCCAAGAATTACAAGCTATGGCACTGACATCTGAATGCTTACATGTACACCCAGCTAAAATAATCCCTATCTTCTTAATAGGTTTATGGTCAAAAACTATTAAAACAAACACTGGGTTGTCTGTTTTGTACATACCCTACCCAAGATTTACCTTAACATGTCTACAAAATGCTAAACTGATTTTACAGTCTTTGATGGGGACTGGCACAGAAAGCAAAGATTGCTATAGATTGTAAAATTACTTTTGTACAGACTTGCATGCAACTATTGTGATATCTTTTAAGGATCATCTTGCTCGACCACCGTCTATAGAGAATGGAACCATATGCTGCATGTGCACCACCAAAATCCAACACAAGCTTGAAATTCATGGCGGCAACAGAATCTACTACTCCTCTTATTGAGGGATCTTCCCTTCTATCACCATTCTAACTAACCTAGTTCTTGTTTGTCAGTCCCTTGTTACTTTGTAGTACACACAGTGCTGAAATGTAATATTGCAGCTTACCAACGCTTCATTGTGGTTGCTGCAATTTTGTTTAAAGGCTTTTTTCCCCTAGTGATCAAGCCAGTAATGCTATTCCTGTCTTGGGGTGTTTCCACTCCACAGTAAAGGCAACTGAGACACCTTTGGGCAGCAGCATTGCCAATCTGGAGAGAGGGTACTGTTCCGTTATGACAGAAGTCCTACCTGCCAGCGTTTTTTTTTTTTTTTAAGGTTCAATACCACTTTAAGATTGAACACGTTTTTGCCTTTTTTAGGGGACCCAACCTCTCTTGTCACAGCTCTCTAGCAAGCCCTTGACAGCAGCTGTGATACTACGTGAAGAAATCCACCATTGGAGGTCTGTGCGCCAGTTTTCATTCTGCCTGGATACAATTACATTACTCTTTTTTTTACTCCATTGGCTAGAATTATTTTTTTTTTTATTGGCTGAGGAACTCACATCAGAACTGTTTGAGGGGATAGCAAGAGAAATAGCATAAGCCTTCTTATGATTTTTGTGGACAACAGGTTTATAATAAAAAGCACACTATCCTAGATTAAATAATAAGAAGCTGAAGTTTGTCTTTTTTTCCCCTAAAAGTATAATTATTAAAACATTTTAAAGCACAACTGCTTCAGCCAGAACTATTTTGTTATTTTTTATCCTCTCCCTGTGCTAGTAAGACAATAAAAAAGGTAGTGGTTTTCACAGTGACGGAAAGACATAGCAATGGTTAACTGACAACAATTCAAGCCCTACATTATTTTACTGAACAAAACTTTTTTTTTTGTCACAGTTGGTGTCAGCATTTAAATTTTGACTTGCATTAAAAAAAAAAAATACTTGTGAAAAGGCATGATTTTTAATGCAGAAGAGACATACTGTGTGGAACTTCCGCTTTAAGGGAAGGTGACCCCCGGCATGCCACAATTGGCATGTCTTTTTTTGTGGGGGGACTGGGGACTCTGTTTTCACAGGGTCCCAGGTCCACTTCCTCCCCTGGAGCCGTGGCTCTGGAAGCAAGTTCACCTTCCCCCTACCTCTCGGCAATCTTCTGGGACACGTCACAGGTCTCAGAAGATACGCCGAGCAATTCACAAGGAGCAGCGCGGCTCTCGCATGCACAGTGCGGGCCCGGCTTCGAAGCCAAAGCCGGGTGCCCACACTTGTGATGCCGGCGCCACCGAGGGGAGGGGGAGGAGAGTGAGCCCTCGGGTGGCCGCTCTGCTGGAACGAGGGACAGGTGAGTGTCCAATTGTTAAAAGTTAGCAGCTACACTTTTGGTAGCTGCTGACTTTTAACCGGGTGGAACTCCGCTTTAAGTTTTGTTACTTGCTTGTTCACAATGTACACTGAGCTGAGCACAATCAGCTTACTGTACAATTTCGCCACCTACCGATATGAATAAACTCCTCTGCATAAAAGGGAGTCAAGTCTTCCCTGTCTGGCCAATCCAAATGGCTGAAGATCAGAACCTGGTCAAACATGTCAGCAGATGGTGAGGGACTGCATTGCTTGAACAAAACAAAAAGTGAGTGGATAATTTCCCAATGGTGACACAGACCACTGTAAAAAAAAAACCCTGACAAATGTTCCATAATTTTTCCCTTATCCTCTCTCTAAAAAAATTGTCTAGAACTGGAATTTAAACAATATACTGTATCCTTCCTCAACAACTTATAAATTGAATTTTTTTTTTTTTTTACAGAATATGAAATATTATTACTTTTTGTAAACTCTTTCAAACTGAGCCGTTTATGTCAGGCCAATTTCAGATTTCTATTGATCTAGTCATAAAATGAAAAAGCAGGTTTATAGTATGAAAAACAAAGTGGTATACATTATTATCTTCCACCTACATTCAAAGCTTGTAAATACGTTTTGATATAGACTGAGTTGCAGATCTGAAATTGTACTTCCCTTTAATCATATGCTATGAATGTCGTCTGCTGTGAGTAACCCTTCAAAAATTCAATTTTAACTGCTCCCTATACACGCACATGTCAGAATTGTTTCTCTTACAGCATACTGGTAATAAATCAATGAAGAGTCTGCCAAGGGAACTATATAGATCTTTTCCATAAAGCATCTTGGGCAACTTAAACTAATCGCTCTCCACCTACAACTAAATTTCAGTTTCAATAAATATTTATTTAAAGGGATTCTAACGCCTTAAGGTTTTTCACCTTAATGCTTGTATGCATTAAGATGAAAAACCTTCTGTGCTGCAGCTCCCCCCCCCCCCTTTTTGCTTACCTGTGCACGAGCACAGTGGCTCTAGTCACTGAATCTCTCCTCATTGGACAGATTGATAGCAGCAGGAGCCATTGGTTGCTGCTGCTGTCAATCAAATCTTGTGACACAGGAGCGGGGGGGGGGGGGGGGCAGGG
>BLSH010461709.1:655231-672686 GCA_018402905.1 Glandirana rugosa
TTAAAGAAACCACCGTACTATAAATCCATCAACCCGGTCAACACGACGAACCTTTATGAACCACTTCAACCACCAACTTCACCAAGTATTTCCAAGCAGCACAACTGGCCCAACTACCTAAATATCATGCCACCAAAGAAATTCCATTGTGGGTCTCTCTAGAGTCGATAGACTGCGACCCACTTTCGGTAGCAAACCTACTTTGGCTAGACCCGAAGGACCGCAAGCACATCGACAATCCAATAACCTCACATAGTTTGCGCATCTGGGACAACCTAAAAACTAAGTATTCCCTACAATCTCCACATAACCCTTTAATTTCTTTCCTAAAAAACCCATCTTTCTATCCGGCCTGGACCGCCCCAAATTCATTCTACAACTGGACTAATGCCAACCTCTTTCGGGCTCTCTCGTTTACCACACCGGACACTTTCAAATCATTCCCGTCTCTTTGTGAGACACATAACCTACCCAATTCAGAGATTTTCCGATACCTACAGCTTAAACATTTCTTCGCACCATGTTTACGCAGAGACTAATCCTTACCTGCTCTATCTTCATTTGAACAAACATGCCATAAAGACCCACATGCAAAAGGGTTAATCTCTTCGCATTACACCCAGCTCCTAGACCCCTCTCCCCCATCTACTATGCTCTATGTCTCCAATTGGGAGAAAGACCTGGGGATCCATTTAGAACAGGAAGACTGGCAAGACATTTGGGCCAATACCAAAGCTTCCTCTCAATCAGTAGTAGCCATGGAAACGAACTACAAGGTTCTTCTACGATGGTACTTAGTCCCTGCCAGGGTGGCAAAATTCCTCCCCACCTACTCCCCTTCTTGCTTCAGAGGCTGTGTGGACCAGGGTACTCACCTACACATATGGTGGACCTGTCCGTTAGTTACTACCTTCTGGGGTCAGATATTCCAAATTTTATCTACGCTTTTCGAAACCCACCTGGCCCCAGAACCTACTGTAGCTCTCCTGAACAAAAAACCTGACGAAGTCACTAGACCACAGTTCAAACTCCTCTTGCAGATCACAACGGCGGCGAAACAAACAATAGCTAAGGTGTGGAAGTCATCGCAACTCTCTATAGTCGAAACCAAAAACAGGGTTACCAGAGCAATGATACATGCCAGGATAGAAGCTATCATCCTGGATAAGGTTAAATCACAAGAGAAAGTCTGGTCCCCATGGATGAAACACTTTGTGCCATCCAACTTTGACCATAGTCTCCTTACCCCCTGAATATGCCGCATTCATTACGTTAGCTAATCCGCTAACCACAACGCATAAATCTCTACCATGTCCACCACAGAGAGATAGGGTCTGCTCGGGACATAGCAACAGCAACAGCAACACTCTCATATCCTGCTCTACTCTTCCTCTTGCTCCTCTCTTTACCCTACTCTTACCCCTGGACTGGTTTCTCTCCTTTCCTGCTACTCACCACTGTATTTCCCTCCCCCACCCCCTATTGACCTGATCAATAGCCCACTAGGTCCCCCCATCCCTTAATATCTGGGCAAGCTAAGTGTCACACCCCTCCATTGATTATATGGAGGTCGCATAGACCCAATCCGCAACCTACGATTTAGGCTCAGAGGCTATTCTTGGTCTCTAGACTTACACAGCCCATAATGGACTTATCTACCTCCTCCGGCGCAGTTTGCTCCCATAGGGGCGCTGAGGTGGTAGCTGATCCATCGACTTATTGACTCTTTCACCTACACTTGGGAAAAGCCACCTGAGCCACAAATTGCCCACACAAACCCAACGACAGCTTGACCCCCTCCATTCTCCATCGTGACACTAGGACCTGGTGACGCACCTTTTCTGATCTAAGATGGTTGACACCTTGATCACCTGACTTACAAACTTATACGTTTATATATGTTTGAGTTTTTTTTTATTATGCGAGATTATTCATTGTATTTTCATACTGTGAAACTCAATAAAAACCTTTGAAAAGAAAGAAAGTGGTTCTAAAGACTTTACATTTTTTACCTTAATGCAATTGCTGCATTAAGGTAAAAAATGTTTCTGTATTTTTATCGTTCCCTCAACCCCCTGTATATTCACCAGAGCCCAATCCAGCACCTTGCCTATCTGCAGTGCCTCTCCCCTCCCTCTCTCTCTCTCTGTTCACAGAGGCAGCAGCGGGAGCTGCTGTCAATCAAATCCTGTGAGCAGAGAGAGGGGACGGGGCTGAACCACACTGTGTGTGTCAACAGACGCACACCGCCTGACTCGGGAGCGAGCCTGCAGGTGCACCCCCATAGGAATGGCTTCCTATGGTGGCGCACCACAAAGAGGAGAATCCCAGAGCGCCGGTGGGGGACCCGAGAAGGGGAGGTTCGGGGCATAATTGCACAGAGCAGGCAAATATAACATGTTTATTTTAATTTTAAAAATAGGCTTTACAATCACTTTAATATTGTTTAGTCTGTTAAACAAGTGTTTTATACAAGTTTAATCTGGTTGCTTCCAAAATATGGGGATGCAGACCAGGGCTGCATTGATCAGGTGAATTATGATGGACTGCATGTATGTTTTTGTTTTTTTAATGATTTGGAAGTTGGTGGACTTTTGGGTAATGGTATGGATCTGGTCCCAAAATTGTCTTAATTGGGGCATGACCAAAAGACATGTAGTGAGTCAACATAAGCTATTAATACATGAGACAGTAGGAAGCAGAGTCCACATTAAGAATGAAATAACATTTGAAGCTGTTAATGAGCAAAATACACAAGCTTATAAAAGTTTTTTAACCACTTCCTTACCGGGCCATTTCTGGCACTCCTCTCCTCCATGTAAAAATCATATTTTTTTTGCTAGAAAATTACTCAGAACCTCCAAACATTATATATGTTTTTAGCAGAGACTCTAGGGAATAAAATGGCGATCATTGCAACTTTTTATATTACAAGATATTTGCGCATGAATTTTTCAAACACTTTTTTTTTTGGAAAAGGAACAGTTTAGTGAATTAAAAAAATACAAAACAGTAAAGTTATCCCATTTTTTTCTATATTATAAAAGAGGATGTTACGCCGAGTAAATTGATACCCAACAATTGCGAACACTCATGGAATTGCGCCAAACTTTGGTACTTAAAAATCTCCACAGGCGACGATTTAAAAATTTGTACAGGTTACACGTTTAGAGTTACAGAGACGGACTAGTGCTAGAATTATTGCTCTCGCTCTAACGCACGCGGCGATATCTCACATGTGTAGTTTGAACACCAGTTACATATATGGGCGGAGCTTAGGTATGTGTTTGCTTCTGTGCGCTAGCACGCGGGGGGTGGGGGCACTTTAAATTTTTTTTAAAATTTATTTTAGTTTTTTATCTTTACAACACTGTCTTTTAAAAAAAATGTAAACATCCCTTGTAATAAGAATGGTGTGTGACAGGTTCTCTTTATGGAGAGATGTGGGGTCTATAAGACTTTACATCTCTCCTCCAGGCTGGAAAGACCGATATCAGAAAAAAAAAATTACCATCCCGGCCTTTCCAGCCGCGATCACGGCTTTGTTCACTAAAGCCGGCGCGGACGTGACGTCATAACGTCGCGCCCAGGCCTCCGAGGATCATAGATGACTGGTGACCAGATGGTCACCAGTCACCTCTCTGATCAACTTCCAGCAGCAACAGATTCCAATTCTGGGTCGCCGATCATACGGGTGGCCTGGGAGAAGCACCGAATAGCGGCGGGAGGGGGGGATGTCCCCTCCCGTTGCCTATAAGAAAGATCAAGCGGCTGAACTGCCGATATGATCGTTCTTATGTTGCAGGGAAAAAAAAAAGATATTAGAATGGTGCTTGTAGCTGCTGGCACCATTCAGATATCACCACTCAAAGCCCAGGACGTCCATGGACATCTTCCCGGCGTGACGTGGTTAAGCACAGTTATATAAAGTTCCTGCATAAATTAACCCATACACCTTCAACATCATGCATTATTACCAGTTAGTTGATGTTTCACTCTTTGAAATCTTGAAATTCAAGTCTGCCATCCCTCCCACTGGCACTCTGTCACTCCCCGTTGTGAAGTGAAGAAGTTTCTTTTGAAGGTCAAGAGGAAATCCCAAAACCACATCCCAAAAATGTCTGCAAGAGAACAATCCATTAGGACCATATTATTTCTATAATTGTACTATACATTTTTTGTCTCTCATTGAATGGCCCAATCTAAGATAAGAAGTCACCAATCTAAAAAATGTAAAGCCCAACTCTAGGAGAAGTGAAAGTCCTCCCTTGCAGTGGGGCTATGCTTGCACTGCAATGGTTAACTGCTTGTTTATGTCTAGGGTTCAATAAAAGCACTTTTATTAACTGATCCTCCACAATCCCGGCGACTGGTGTTCCCCTACCCTTTGGCAGTGGCCTGTCCCTGAACATCCTCAGATCCAAATGCAGGGCTTAGGTTCCTGCATCAGTTTTGATGACATTAGGTGCATTTGACTGTTGGAGTGCAGGGGAAAGATGCTGCAGGGACTAGAGCTGCAGCATGAAGGAGCAGAGGATTAAGTTACGTAAAACTGCTTTACTCAGTCCCCCTTGCTTAGACGATTTTGGGCTTGTTCCCACCCTGGCAGAGAGGTGTTTTTTATTTATTTATTTTATAATTATTTAACCTAGGTCTCTGTAAGAACACAAAGAAAACAATTGTTTTCTATGTGCCCTGTTCACACCATAACACTGCTGTCACATGAGGTTCTTTCTGTGCAAAAATATGCAGCATAAATTCTCTGCAAGGGCAAAAAGAGAACAATTATTTTCTATGTGCTCTCTTCACAGCAGAGTGTTGATATCATGTCAGTTGTGTTTTCAGTGCAGAAAACTGCATAGATGTTGCAGATTTCTGTTCAGAAAAAATTCTGCACATGATTCCAGTGTTGTGGTGTGAACAGAGCACATAGAGAACAATTGTTTTCTTTGTGCCCTTACAGAGACAAAAGCTCACATTCCTGCACTAGGTGTGAATGAGGCCTAATAGATGAAGCAATATTAGACCCTTGTGAGGAAAAATGGCTGCTGGCTAGGCTAGTCCTGTTTATGGCCACCCTATGTGTCACTTTTAAAAGGTTTGCTTTCCTTTTTGCATTTTTGAAAATGACAGGTCATGTCTCGGTATGAGATACTGTTGTGATAAACTGGTTGACAGAAACTGTTCTTCCAAATTGCCAGGACAAAACTATGGGAGACTTGTTTTGCTGACTAGTTTCTAATGGTGGAGTCTTCAGGCCTGCGCCTTTAACCTTAAGGCTTGGTTCACACTACCGCGACCTGAAAGTCGCACGACTTTGCCAGGCGATTTACTGTAAGTGTGACTTAAAGCAACTTTGAAGTAACTTCAGGAAATGACTGGCTAATCTTCCTGTAATGTCGGATCCAAATCACATCAATTAGGATGAGGATCCAACTTCAAGGTGACTTCCATTAAAGTCTATGGGCACAAGTCAGATAGAAGTCACCTTGAAGTAGTACAGGAACCTTTTCTAAAGTCGGAGCAACTTCGGTAGTGCCAATTAAGACAGCTCTCGTTGACTAAAATGGGATTTCACATGTCACACGACTTGAGGTCTCACATGTCACACGAATTGAGGTCTCACATGTCACACGACTTGAGGTCTCACATGTCACACGACTTGAGGTCTCACATGTCACACGACCTGAGGTCTCACAAGTCGGATCCCAAGTCGTGGCAGTGTGAACCAAGCCTAATGCACTACTTAGAGAGTCAATGATCTGGAACAAGTCAAGTGTCTGAGTAAGTTTGATACTACAAAGTGAAGTAAGAAAAAATGGACAGCCCTGAAGCCTGCACATTCAAAAACAGATTAGTAGAGACAGTCCCAGTCATTTTCTCACATTATTTTTCTAAGTTAATTTACAAAAAAAAAAAAAAAAATCTGACCTGATTGTAAGATCTGTTTTCTGGTATCCATCATACTGAGTATTTTTCTGGAGTGCATGCAAATCTAGTTCAGGACTTCCACAAACAAGAATCTCCACTTCTTCTGGTCGAAGTAACTAGAGGGAAAAGTGTACCATTAAATGTCTTTCCCATACAATTGATCCCTGCCTTTTAAGTTACATAAAGCTTGACAAGGAACTCTATAAATATGCAAACATGTTGCTGGGGGCAATACTTTGTTTAACTTGGAAACCCCAACACTGCTTGCAAAGTCAACAAGTTCTAATAAAAACACACACACATGAAGAAATTAATTTGAGAAAGTTAGCCAACTAAGAATTTTACTATAAAGTGGGGGAGGGAAAGGGGGTAGGCCCTCAAAAGTGTGTCCTTGAAAGCTACTGTTACTGTATTGTTGGCAATGTACTAATACAGCTATAATCACCATAGGTTATTCTTGAATGATTGTTTCTTAAATGCTGTAGCTCAAAGCAACCAGTTCCAGTTTACTCTCCAAACTCAGACCAGTACAAAATTCTGACTCTTTGCAATAGTTCACCTTGACTCAGAATTAATACTTTAGAATAAGGACTGTTTTTATTGAATTAGACTATTAACGTTTTAAAGCTAAACTCCAGAAATTCAGCCATTTAGTACAATGTGCTGGATTATTAGGGGTTAAGTCCAACAAGGAACATGCCAATTTGTGGACTTATCTCTTTAATGTACAATTTGTATTTTTACTGATCAGTACACTGAAACTGGACCTTCTGGTCTCAGCTATTGCAGCTGCAGAGTTGCATGCAGCAGCTGTGCCAGCCTCTCCCCTCCTACTGCTCAATCACAGAGCGCTTTGTATTATGTGAATTCATTTACAAAATACAAAGGCTCCTGTAAATGGACAGAAGAGGGGAGGGACAGGCAGAGCTGCTGCTGTATAAGAAAGTAAGAAAACAGTGCCTCTCCTGTCAGAGCCCTTGGAGTGTAGCAAAAGGAGCTCCATAAAACTGTCAGATGTAAATAAGAAATAAGTCCAGGAGGTGGCATGAACCTCATTGGACTTAATTCATGGTATGCAAGCAGATTTTACAAAGTGGATGAGTTCTTGGAGTTCAGCTTTAAGTACAAAGGCAAATTCTTGTACAACTTGGAGGAAAGAAGCTTGCAAAAATGTAGGCAACTGGTTTGAATTCAAACCCAAATAAACCACACTGTAAAAAATAAAATAATTATATATATATGTGTGTGTGTTTTTTGTATAACTAAAGCAGTATTCATTTTGCCATGGTTTCTACTGTAAGTATTAAGCTGTTAATATCAACTACTTTAACATTTCCAAACATATTGCTTGTATAGTCACTCTTACCATCAATGCATTAGAGGAACACACACTGTGGAAACCATAATAAAAGGCAGAAAATTGCTTGTAGATGGATTTATTAAGCAGAAAGTCTACATACAGCTGGACATATTCTAGAAAGATAAAACAAAACCTAATGTAAACATTACAATTCCACTATAATAGTTTTAAGCACAAACTAACACATTCTTAATACATATTTGTACCTTTTCTGTTCTGATTGGTAACAGGGATTTTATCTCCACCAGTTTTAAGACTGTATGATTTAATGACTCCAAACTCTTCTTGAAAGACCTGAAAATAAATTATCTGCAAATAATTTAATGCTGCAATTCAACTAAATAATATGACTGTATCTAGAAAACCATCTGAGAACAGAATTTTAAGTTGATACCCAAGGGACGAGGAACTATTCATTATGAATATAATTTTTTTATTTTAAGTGGTAGTAAACTCTTTTCTATTTTTACCTAAAGGTAAGCTTATAAAAAAATGTACCTCTAGGTAAAATGAATATCTCCTAAACATGCACCAGTTAAGAGATATTCCCATGAGCAGCAGCTGGTAACCTCACCGGCACATGCGATCTGAAGGTACGGCATACTCCTGCTGTCCCTTCAGAGCTCTGTGCTGCAACGGTGAGAGGCCGGAGGCCGGGGCCGCATACCCAGAAAGGAAAACTGGGTGAAGATGGAAGCCCTGTCAGCGGTGGCAGTATATCGCTATCGCTGGAGGGCTTTGTTTAAAGATAAGTCTCTCATAATGTGCTAGCATGTATGATATTACCTTGCAGGGAGATTTTTTTTTTCGGGGCATTATTAAAGTCCAAAACATATATATTGAAGTTGATAAATCTGGGGATGCATAGCAAAACATATAAAAAGAAGATATAACAACAGAGAGAGCACCGCACATGCAAGATTAAAAATACAGAACTGTATAGCCTTAACTTTTCATCAACCTTTAAGCTCTAATACTTGACACTTAATAAAACCTGGAAATGTATTGGATGAATAACTGAAGCATAACAGTCAATCAATCAATCAATCAGTTTATCTCAAGATTATCTAAATGCAGAGATTATCGTAAAAATAGTTTAAAACAGACCTGGAATGTTGAATAGAAATCCTCTTCTACATTGCCCTCATATGTCAGAAGTTCATTTAGTCCATGAGCCAGTTCCTGAACACAAAAGAACCTTATTCAGTACAGAAACTTTTCCAACATACAGCCTGGAGCCATACTTTTCAGTGTTATGTTAACCACTTGAGTACTAGTCTGTCTATATCCCTTAAATACCAGGCCAATTTTTAGTGATTTGACAGTTTGACTGACAATTACTCAGTCATAGAACACTGCGTCCAAATTAATTTTATAATTTTTTTCTTGAGACAAATAGAGCCTTCTTTTGGTGGTGTTTAATAACTACTGGATTCTTTTTTGTACCTTATCACAGAAAATAAGCCAAAAATAAAAACAAATCTTAATTTCTATTATAAAACAGATACAGTATATAACAAATAAAAATGTATGAACACCCCCTCTCCAAAATGAACAAGTAGACACCCCAAAGGGATCTTATTTGTTGCCACATATTAATACACGACGAAACATGCTGACATTGTGGAGGTTAAAGTATGGATCTTGGTAATAGTGCACTAGATACAATGCATAATTAATATATAAGGGGAGGAGGGAAGGAAAAGGAGGTGAAGGGGTTAATGTCCAGGTCACATACAGGGGGAGGATGGTGATGAGGGGGTTAATGTTCAGGATAAGGGAGGTGAAGGAGTTAATATACAGGTCACACATAGACAACATGAAGCTGAGATGTACAGAAACGGAGGGTGAAAGGGTTAAAAAAACATTCATAAATACTACTTCCTCCCCTTCCTCCAGGGAGGAGACAGGAAGGGGAAGGCTCTCAGATGCAAACACTATAGCATCTATAGTTGTTATTGCTGTGACTGGTAACCAAATTCATCACGATTCCCCACGTTTAAGCTCAGGAGCGGAGCAAAACAAAATGGGGGTGTTTGACAAAGTGATCACAAGCTACAGAAACGCTCTATTTGCCTCTTTGATTGGCACAGCATTCAAGAAAAAAAACACACAAAGGGATTCATTCAAAAAAGTGAAAATTAGTCATTTTATTACTATGTGTTGCATGCAAATTTTTAAGCCTGAACTGTTTTTAATTTACTAGAGTAAATTGTCTGAATTGACCACATTTGTTTAACATGTTTGCAATATTGTTATGTAAAATTCAATTCAACAAAATTGCTGCAAAGACTTTCACTTCTTAAAGATAAGTTCACCTTTGGGAATATGTTACATGTTCCACTCACTGATCACCTCTCCCCCTGTGACAGCAATACGGGGAAAAGTTCCCTGTACTAGCTGTCACTTTTTTGAAAAGAGTGCGGCGGTGCGGGACTCCACCCACATGGCTGCATCATTCATTTAAAAGTTCTGAACTACAACATCCTTTGCGGATATCAGCTTGTAGTTCTCAATGAACTACCAAGGTGCTGGTGAGTGCTGTGGTAGTTTATTGAGTCTTCCTGTCAGTGTAAAACTGCCTTACACTCACAGTCTGCAGGAAACCTGCATGGCACCAGTGAACCGACCATCACTGGTGCAATGTTTTCCAGGCTCCTACAAAAAAAAAATTGTAAATGCTAAATTTTTGATCTGAAAGGTGAATTTATCCTTTAACCTCCTTGACGGTATTCCCGAGTGTAGCTTGGGGTATGTTTTCACTGCAAATAGCGGTAACGACGAGCCACACTTGGGATTGCATCGCTGGATCCAGACAATGTTACTTACCTTGTCCCCTGGAGCCCTCCCGCCGTGTCTGCGGGCTGTGTCCTCTGCCTGATGCCTCTGTGTGCCAGGTGCTCCGTTCCCTGCGAGCGTCACGTCGCACGGGGCGGAGCCTGGCGGGAAATTCAAAAAGTGAAACACACAGTATACATACAGTACACTGTAATGTGTAAGATTACATTACTGTATCAAATCATTTCACATCCCCTTTGTCCCTAGTGCTTTGTCCAGTGCCCTGCATGCACTTTTATATTATATATGTCATTCTTTCTGCCTGGAAACATGAGAACGTCCATGGCATAAAAAAGCGCCCCTTTACGTCAAAAGCGGTTTTTGATCAGCTAGAAAACACAGATAACAAATAGGACTCATTTGCAGAATTGAGTGATACTGATTTTTGGGGAAATTTATCATCAGACACTGAAAGTGACGACAGCAACAATTCTGCAACTGAGCAAATTTCAGTCTTTTTGACCAGATTACATTATTGAATACATTTTATTATTATATTAGCATCTTTGATAATTATTTATAGTTATTTATTATATTATATATTTTTTTTCATATATATTATAATTTATGATTTTGTGTTTCAAACTTTATCATACCAGAGATGTCTACTAGACTCTTGTTTGGACAGATTTAAGTGAGTTATTCCTAAGAATTACAGGTCTACAATATAAAACACCAAATTTCCATGCAAAATAATGTACCGCTTTCAGCACCTAAAATCTGAAATAATCATACCGCCAGGGAGGTTAAGGGTGGATTGACATTGTTTGTGTTCACTGTGACCCATTTGACAACACATTTTTTTATAATCATGAGCAGTTGTGGCTGGTGTTTGGAAACAATAAGATGTCTACTTGAAATTATTCATATTATTATAATACAGGATTTATATAGCACCAGCAGATGCATTTTAATAAAGCAAAAATCATGAGTTTTGCTGTTTGAATATGAACACGTGTGAACAAGTCCTAGAGCCCAACTCCAGGAAATATTCTACTCTTAAAGAGTGGAAATGGCTTTGAATTATACATTTTATGAGAAAACTGTCATGATATAACAACAAACAGCTAAAATTACCGCTGAGGGTTAGTGAATTGACCCAACGTGGCCTGGATTTAGACTTTTCTACATAAGCATCCAAACAAAGATCAACATAGACTGCTCTGTTATTATATCTTATATTCGATCCAAATCAAACCCATACAACCTAGTTAATTAAAATAGTATTCATTTTTCTAAGAATACAAACCCATTAATAAACTTACCGGCATAATCTGATAGAGGTCATCCAGAGTGACAGTTGCGATGCCTACAGGTATGTTCTGATCGCAGGGTACTACAGGAGGACTTAGGAGCTTCTTGTAACAGCAGGGTGGAAAGCGAATATCTAGGGTTATGCTGTTATACACAGCCAGTCCCATCAACTTGCAAGGTTAAGTAAAATTCAATAATTTATTGAAAGCTGTTTTGCACCTATTTTAACATTAACCTCCCTGGCGGTGTTCCCGAGTGTGGCTCGGGGTGGAATGTCAGTACCAAGAGCGGTAACCCCGAGCCACACTCAGGATTGCATTGCTGGATCCAGGCAGTGCTACTCACCTTGTCCCCTGGATCCAGCGATGTCCCCCGCCGTGTCTGCGGGTTGTGTCCACCGCCAGATGACTCCTGTGTGCCGGGCTCCGTTCCCTGCGAGTGTCGCGTCGCACTCAAAAAGTGAAACACACACAGCACATACAGTACACTGTAATCTTATAGATTACATTACTGTATGAAAACATTTCACATCCCCTTTGTCCCTAGTGGTTTGCCCAGAGCCCTGCATGCACTTTTATATTATATATGTCATTCTTTCTGCCTGGAAACATGAGAATGTCCATAGCAACCAAAAAGTGTCCCTTTGCGTCAAAAGTGGTTTCTGATCAGCTAGAAAACAGCGATATTAAATAAGAATCATTTGCAGAATTGAGTGATACTGATTTGTGGGGAAATTTATCATCAGAAACTGAAAGTGACGACAGCGACAATTCTGCAACTGAGCAAATTTCAGAGTTTTTGGTTTGATTACATTATTGAATACATTTTATTACTATTATATTATTATTTTTGATAATTATTTTTAGTTATTTATTATATTATAATTTATGATTTCATTTTTCAAACTTTTTCATACCCGGGATGTCTACTAGACTCTTGTTTGGACAGATTTAAGTGAGTTATTCCTAAGAATTACAGGCCTACAATATAAAACGCCAAATTTTCATGCAAAATAATCGTACCGCTTTCAGCACCAAAAATCTGAAATAATCATACCGCCAGGGAGGTTAAACATTAACATTAAACCTAAATATATAAACACTGGTGTTACTATAAAGAGAGAAGACATGCATGTGCTATGAAATATTATATATATCACAAAATTTCAACATGCTAAAAATCTGTCGAAAGAAAAAAATAATTTCCCTGGTGAAATTATAAGCCAAAATAACTGTGATTTGCTGGGGGGGGGGGGGGGGGGAAGGTGCCCACACACCAGCCAATTATGACCAAGCAAGTCCTTTTATGAGTCATCCAAGCCCTATATGGCTTAAAGAAAGCCAGTCAGGTGCCTATAGGAACTTCACCCTTATCATACAAATCACAGCAAAGAAATGTTTAGTAATGGCAATCTACAAACAAATGCTTATAGATTGCAGGCGTTTTATTCTTTGCGCACCTTATTTTTATCTTCCTCCCCATTTTCAAGGTGGCCTTTTTTACTAAGGGTAGATGGAACCCATCATTCTTTATGTCCTGTAACTCTGGGTCTGCCTCCTGGAACATGTGGCAGAAACTTCCAACTTATATCAACAGCGCCTGACCCAACCAGGAACTGGGAAAAACAGTAATGGCCAGGGTAACTGTATGGTGTATATGATGGTTCAGTCACCACTCTTATTCATTTCCTGCACAAACTCGATTTTTGGGCTGGTGCGTGGCAAATTTATTTTTTAGATTTTGTTGTCACAATGGATGAGTATCCTATCACATATGGCTGCCCACGTTGAAGACATAAAGGAATACTGTGTTTAAACAAGAAGCAAGAATCAGCTATAACATTATGACCGTCCACCATAACATGACCACCCATCTAATATTGAGTAGGTCCCCCTTTTGCTATCAAAACAGTCCTAACCTGATGAGGCATGGACTCCACTAGACCTCTGAAGGTTATTGTGGTGTCAGGTACCAAGCCGCCAGTAGCAGATCACTGCATCCACTGGCTTGCCTTCTTCCCATAATGCATCCTACCGTTATCTCTTCCACAGTTAAGCTATGCACATGCACCTGGCCATCCACAGGATGTATAACAAATGTGATTCATCAGACCAGGCCACTTTTTTCCATTGTTCTGTAGTCTAGTTCTGATGCTTACATGCCTATTATAGGTGCTTTTGGTTGTAGACACAGGTCAGCATGGAAACCCTGACTGGCCAATGGCTATGCAGCCCCATATGCAATGAATTGCGATGCACTGTGTGTTCTGACAACTTCTATAGGAATCAGCATGAACTTTTTCAGCAATTTGAGCTCAGTAGCTCTTTTACTGGATTGGACTACCCAGCCCTGTCTTCGCCTTTCACGTGCATCAATGACCCTTGGCTGCACATGACCCTGTCGCTCGTTCCCCAGTTTTCCTTCAATGGGCCATTTTTAGTAGGTCCTGACCACTGCAGACCAGGAACATCCCACAAGAGCTGCAGTTTTGGAGTTTCTCTGACCCATTGGTATAGCCATTACAATTTGTTCTTTGTCAAAGTCACTCAAAATCCTTACGCTTGCCCATTGTTTTCTGCTTTCAACACATATACTTCAAGGACAACATATTCACTTGCTGCCCAATATATCCCACCCACTTTCAGTTGCCACTGTTACAAGATAATACATGTTGTTCACTTTACTTGTCAGTGGTCCTAATGTTATGGCTGATTTATTAATTAACCACTTGCCGAATATAGCTGAATGACGGCTACAGCACGGCCGGCTAGTTCTGGGATGCCGACACGCTCTGTGATCACAGTGTCCGGATTGAGGAGAACAGAGCTGATAATCAGCTTTTGTAAAAAGGACATGTACACTGATAATCAGGGTACTGATAATCAGTGATTATCAGTACAGTTGCAACAGTGCCCACCAGTGCTGCCAATCTGTGCCAAACAGTGTTACCAATCAGTGCCTCCTCCTCAGTGTCCCCTATCAGTGCCGGCTACCAGTGCCTTTCAGCGCTGCCTATCAGTCCTGCCTATCAGTGCCGCCTATCAGTGCCGCCTCATCAGTACCGCCTCATCAGTGCAGCCTATCAGTGTCCTTCAGTGCAACCTATCAGTGTCCATCAGTGCAACCTATCAGTGTCCATCAGTGCAACCTATCAGTGTCCATCAGTGCAACCTATCAGTGCCCATCACTGCAGCCTCATCAGCGCACATCAGTGAAAGAGGGAAATGACCTGTTTGCAAAATTTTATAGAAAACTATGAAAATGTTTTTTTCTGTTCAAAATTTTCAGTCTTTATACGTTTATTTAGCAAAAAATAAAAACCCCAGTGGTGAGTACATACCACCAAAAGAAATCTCTATTTATGTGAAAAAAAATGATAAAAATTTTGTTTGGGTACAGCGTAGCATGACCGCGTAATTGACATTCAAAGTGTGACAGCACTGAAAATTAGCCTGGGCAGGAAGAGCGTAAAAGTGCCTAGTAGGCAAGCAGTTAAAAAAATGCATCTAGAACTTTGAAACACTGTGCATTGTGCGGCAGTATAATACAATTGTTATATATATCAGATAAGAGAAAAAGGGTATTTAAAAAAGATAAGCTGCTTATAACACTAAGATGCCATACACAGATTCCGCAGATTTTTTCCTTCAGATTTACCAAAACCATGTAGTGCAAGGGTCTGCCTGATTGCATACAAATTTAGAATCTTAAGATTTGATTATATGGTTTTGGTAAATCTGAAGGAAAAAATCTGCAGAAAATCTAATAGTATGTATGGGGTCTAAGGATTTATCACCTTTGCTGCACAGTAAGGTAGCATGGAGCAGGAGAAAATATACATGAAACTTGACCCGACCCCCCCCCCCCCACCACCACCTGTACTAATCAATAGTAGCCCTGTGTCAATATAAAATATCATGCCTCTGCCCCTGAGTTGTGTGTAAAGTGAAAAGCTGCCACAAATCCATGGACAAAAAAAGATGCACTTTAATTTGCACTAGATAGACATCCAATTATGTCTGTGTTGCTTGATACATTCCCTTGGGTGCATCATGTATTTTTTTGAAACTTAAAGGATACAGTTCCAACCAGACGAAACTCTGAATAGTTATCACACTTAAAGCTGCTAAACCAATGAAAGTTTGAGTCTTTGTGAAAGGTAAACATACCTAAAAATAAAATTGCATTCATTAATGATTTTTCAAAAAAAATTACAGTGATAAATCATCTGGAAGCACTTCATGAAATAATTTGGAGTTGCCAGGTTTGTCCACGTACTCCAAGTATGATGTGAACATTTTTAGAGAAATATGTATATTTATTATTGATTTTTGATAGCAGTCTGTAAAGCATTGTACCCGCGATCAGTGGATCAGTGGATCGCAGGTGCAGTGACAGGCTCCTTCAGACTCTTCCTCCAGCTTCCTGTCTGTGCCAAGATACAGTGTTAATGAACTGCAAGTGCAGTGACTATCACAGCTATATTCCATAGAGAACTGTCTGTTTGTTACGGTGGCAGACGAGACTTGTAATTCATTCATTTACAGATCTCTGCAAATGAATCTCTGTACTCTACTTGCACAGCTGTGTCATTTCAATAATGAACCACCATACGCTGTCAAGTGAAAGGGGGTTGGTTAGCAATATTACATGTTGCCTTGCAGAACTAGTGTCACCAGTTCAAATTCCTACTACAACACTATCTGCATGGAGTTGGACTGTTTTCTGGGTACTCTGGTTTCCTCCCACATTCTAAAGACATTGGCCCTTATTTAAATTGCCCCAGTATGCATGTACAGTGGTGAAAATAATTATTTGATCCTCTGCAGATTTTGTAAATTTGCTCACTTACAAAGAAATGAAGGGTCTATAATTTTTATCATAGGGGTATTTTAAATGATAGAGACAGAATATCAACTAAAAATCCAAAAAAAGCACATGATACATATGTTATAAACTGAATTGCAGTTCAGTGAGTAAAATAAGTATTTGATCCCCTACCAACCAACAATAATTCTGGATCCCACAGACTGGCTACAGTATGTGCCCATGTGGTTCACAGATTAGTCCTGTTTAAGAAGGTGCTCCTAAGGACAGCTCATTATGTGTATAAAAGGCACCTGTCCATAAAATCTCTTTTTCCATTTAAATCTTACCATCATGGGCAAGACCAAAGAGCTGTGGAAGGACATCAGGGACAAGATTGTAGACCTGCACAAGGCTGGAATGGGCTACAAGACGATCAGCAAGAAGCTTGGTGAGACAACCTTTGGAACGATTATTTGCAAACGGAAGAAATACAAAATAACTATCAATCACCCTCAGTCTGGAACTCTATGCAAGATTTCACTTCATGGGGTAAGGATGATCATGAGAAAAATAAGGGATCAACTCAGAACTACACTGGAGGAGCTTGTGAATGATCTCAAGGCAGTTGAGACCACCAAACAAGCCATTGGTAAGACGATACGCCGCCGTGAATTAAAATCCTGCAGCACCCGCAAGGTCCCCCTCCTCATGAAGGCACATGTACAGGCCCGTCTGAAGCTTGGCAATGAACATCTAAATGATTCAGAGAAAGATTTGGAGAAAGGGGGGCGCATGCGCACGGTTGAGGGAGATGGCCGCCTGATCTCTCTGCTCCGCGCCGTCGGAACCATTACACCCGGCTAATCAGGCACACCCGCAGATCAGACCCTTGGAAGCGGGCTCATCCGACAGCAGACTTCGCCTGGATCCTGGTGGGCATGCATCGGACACCCCGGAGCCAGCGCAGCCGCTCACAATATAAGGCGTCCTCCGCCGCTGGCAAACACAAAGGGAAGGCAAAGATGGCGCCTGAGCCTCCGGAGTCGGACGATGCCGCGTCAACAGCGCTGGGCCCGGCCTCCCCGTCAGACAGCCTGCATCAGTTCCCCTCTGACCTGGTAAGCCCCCTTAATGTGGACCCGGATGCCCTTTTGAATAAATTTCGGGCTATTGTCAGGGATGAAATCACTGCAGCTTCCCGCAAACTGTCAGCTGATCTAGTCAGAGGCCTTAGAGAGTTAGATCATCAGTTAGAGGGGCGCA
>BLSH010461709.1:681556-700004 GCA_018402905.1 Glandirana rugosa
ATGGTGAAATTGTAATACAATCTTATCTCGGGTTATACACAATCCGAAACTGTAAATTTCAATAATCTAACCGGGTATGTTACCTACGACAGTCCAGTGTTGTCAATGAAGACTAACCAGTCGTACCGAATGATGTGAAAGTCGTAACGAAAAACGAAATAACTTTTTCACTTTGAAAGGACGAAATTAAATAGATTATTGAAGGGCTTAGTACACGTCTATAATTTTTTGAATGTCATACAAAGACACGATGAATGGATATATATTGATCATTTGCCACTTAGGCTTATACGTGAGTCAATACGTTTTCCCATATTTTTTTGGCAAAAGTAGGGGGGTCGACTTATACACGGGTCGACTTATACACGAGTATATACGGTATATTTAACACTGACTCATTGCAGCAGCTTATTTAGAATTAGGTTTAGTTATATATAGGTAAGTAGCACAGAAACATACTGTAAGTTTTTTAATATCTGCACATGATTCGGGAAGTTATTAGATAAATTAAAGCAGGAAAGTTTCACTTTTTCAATAAAGCAAAAAGCAATGCTGAAAGTGTAGTAAGCCATGCTGACCAATCAGAAGTAACTGTTGTGACCTGACAGCATCCATTGTATGGGCCAATCTAATAACTTTAAATGTCAAAGCCTAACACATATTGGGCTCTATTCTAACATAATGTTAAAGTGGTATTAAGCCCAAAACCAAAAATGTAATATATTGCAGCTTACCAATCATTAGATGTGCTGGCTGCATTCGTTTTCTGTTTTATGCCTTTTTCCTCTTTCTCTTCACTTGGTGATCTAGCCAGTATCACACCTCATGTATTAGAACACCCCTACTCTAGATGAAGGAACACAGTGGAACCTTTGGACAGAAGCATTGTCAGTCTGGGGGAGGGGGGGATGGCTGGTTACATTATACAATTTTTTGTTAAATTTCCTTAAGACTTTACTTCAACTATGTTGTGCAAGGGCCTGCTTGATTGCATACAATTTGAAAGTGTTTAGGTTTGACCTCATATTATATGGTTTTCGTAAATCTAATGGACAATTGTACAAGAGAATTGTATAATGTGTAGCCAGCTTTAGATGTAGTAGCAGATTTACAATAAATACACTAATAAATTTAAGCCAGGCACCAGCTAATACTTTTTAAGCAGTTACAGCAACAGTATTTTTTCTTTCTTTTGGGCTAAGGGTTTACATAAATAAATGCTGATCATTTTAAGCACCCCTGCCAGTGTTATATGATCTGCCTCATCCCTGTAACTGCAAGAGAGCTTTTCTGTTGAAAAACAACAGACTTACTGGCTAGATTACCAGATGAAAATAGAAGAAAGCCTAAAAAAAGGAATAACACAGCCATTAAATCTAAGAAATAGCAAATTATTGTTTTTGGGTTTAATACGGCTTTAAATGGTTATTGTAGCATCTTGTTCATACAAATACTAATAATAGGTAAGTAACACAGTAGTTGGGCACACAACATTTTTTTTTGGCTACGTTTGTGAAAAATAGTGTTAAAATCTGAGCTCCTATAACCTTTGTCATTTTATCTAACCAAAGATAGTGTTATTCAAAAATAATACCTCGTCAAGCGAATCACTGACCAATTGTAGCCGTCTCACTTTTATATTAAGAAACAACATATTCATATCTGGCTTTTGCCGCCTAGCTACTTTATCCACAAGGCTTTGCTGCAGAAATAAAAGACAAGTTAAGAAATAATTTGATTTTTACTTCCAGACATAGTATAGGAATGTGCAGTAATCTACTATACCCAATTTTATCTCTGGTTGGAGGCCCCGTCCAAAATGCACAAAAATCAAGTATTTTCAATTAGCACATTCAATATTTTTTTAATCACTTGCCATGTGTCTTTTAACTTGCAAGAAAATGTGACCAGAAAGAGCTGATTCCCTAGCACCGCTCCCTCCCTGCTTGCACATTATAGCCCACTCCTCTTCTGGAAGTGTCTATTTGCATCACCCCTCACCTTCCTATATACCATTATGTAGCTGTCGGGGGAGAAGCTAAAGCTGCATACACACTATCCAATTTTCTGTAGATTTTTTCCATCAGATTTACCAAAACCATGTAATATGAGGTCAAACCTTAGGAGTGTCAATTTGTATGTAATCAGGCAGGCCCTTGCACTACATGGTTTTGGTAAATCTGAAGGAAATCAGACAACAAAAGTTGGATAGTGTGTATGGGGTCTTAGAGGTATCACTTTATTGACAGCTTTGAGTTTGTTGAGGCACAGAATGTTATGGAGGTTTTTGTTAAAATGAGTGGTATGGCAACAAGGACCTTTTAAATACTAACGTGTGTATCTGGTTGTTACATTATTATAATTATTATTATACAGGATTTATATAGCGCCGACAGTTTGCACAGCGGTTTACAATATTAGGGCAGACAGTACAATTACAATACAATTCAATACAGGGCCCTGCTCGTTAGAGCTTACAATCTAAGAGGGCGGGTTGAATGATACGAAAGGGCAGTAAACTGCGGGGGATGAGCTGATTGAGAAAATAAGGAGTGTAGTTGTTAGGTGGTGGTGGCAGGATAGGCTTCCCTGAAGAGAAAAGTTTTCAAGGATCGCTTGAAGGTGGATAGATTTGGGGACATTCTGACCGATTGGGGTAGGGAGTTCCAGAGGATGGGAAAGGCTTGGGAGAAGTCTTGGAGGCGAGTATGAGAGGGGGTGATGAGGGAGCTGGAGAGCAGGAAGGTTTTGGGAGGAGCGAAGAGGACGGTTAGGTTGGTATTTTGAGACTAGGTTGGTGATGTAGCTGGGAGCAGAGTTGTGGATGGCTTTGTAGCTGATTGTTAGTATTTTGAATTTAATTCGTTGGGCGAGTGGCAGCCAATGGAGGGATTGGCAGAGGGGGGTGGCAGACGTTGAACGGTTTGTAGGGTGGATGAGTCTGGCAGCGGCATTCATGATGGACTGGAGAGGGGATAGTCTATTTAAAGGTAGGCCAGTGAGAAGGGAGTTGCAGTAGTCGAGATGAGAGATGACCAGGGAGTGAATCAGGAGCTTTGTGGTTTCATTGGTTAGGAAGGGACGTATTTTAGAGATGTTGCGGAGATTGAGGCGGCAAGCCTTAGAAAGGGATTGGATGTGGGGCCAAAAGGAGAGTTCAGAGTCCAGGATAACACCAAGCACCCTGACATGTGGGGATGGGTGGATTGTTGTGCCATTGCTTTTGACAGAGAAGTCGGGGGAAATGGAACGTGGGAGAGGAAATATTATGAGTTCAGTTTTGGACAAGTTGAGTTTAAGAAAGTGGTGTGACATCCAGGCAGATATGTTTGTTAATAAGCTAGTGATACGTGAGGAGACTGATGGGGTGAGTTGGGGGGTGGAGAGGTGGATTTGGGTATCATCAGCGTAGAAATGATATTGAAAGCCGTGGGAGGCTATCAGCCGATCCAGGGAAGAGGTGTATATTGAAAATAAGAGGGGTCCAAGAACAGAACATTGGGGGACCCCAACAGAGAAGGGAAGAGGAGGAGGTAGATTTGTAGGTTACGCTGAAAGTGCGATGGGATAGGTAGGACGAGAGCCACTGAAGAGCACAGTTACGAAGACCGAGGGAGTAAAGTTTTTTGAGGAGGAGGGAGTGGTCGACAGTATTAAAGGCAGCCGAAAGATCCAGGAGTAGGAGTATAGAGAAGTGTTCATTGGTTTTTGCAGTTAGTAGGTCATTTGTGAGTTTAAGAAGGGCGGTTTCTGTGGAGTGTTGAGGGCGAAATCCAGATTGAAGGGGGTCCAGAAGGTTGTTCTTAACAAGGTGGTCACTCAGTTGGTTGTAGACTAGGCGTTCTAGGAGTTTGGAAGAAAAGGGGAGCAAGGAGATAGGGCGCCGATTGTTTAGATTGGTAGGGTCCAGGGATGGCTTTTTGAGTATGGGGGTGACCAATGCATGTTTTAGAGCATTGGGGAAGATGCCAGAAGAGAGGGAGAGATTGAAGATGTGAGTTAGAGAGTGCAGGATAGAGTCAGAGGGTGAGCGTAGTATTTGAGAGGGAATAGGGTCTAGTGGACAGGTGGTTAGGTGGGCGTTAGAAAGGAGTTTAGCAACCTTGTTTATAGTAGCAGGTTTGAATAAGGATAGTGTCGATTGTGCTTGTTGACATGGGGTGTCAACTGGGGAGGATGCCTGTAGAGTGGAGATTTTGTCACGAATTGTGTCAATCTTGCTTTTGAAGTGGTTAGCAACCTCCTGGGCAGTGAGTGAGTTAGTGGGCGGAAGCAGTGGAGGACGAAGTAGGGAGTTGAAGGTAGAGAAGAGTTGACGGGGACTGGATGAGAAGGTGTTAATAAGAGTGGTAAAATAGGTCTGCTTGGCAGTGTGGAGGCGAGAATTGTATTTATGGAGGGCAGATTTGTATTGGTTGAAGTCTTTGAGAGACTTAGTCTTATGCCACAGACGCTCAAGGGCGCGGCTACGCTTTTTGAGGTTCCTGGTGTCGTTTGTTTGCCAGGGTTGTAGGGGTCGAGGCCTGATTTTGTGTGTGGTGAGGGGAGCAAGCTCGCCCAGGGTGGAGGACAGGGATTTATTGTAGATGGCAGTGGCTAGGTTGGGGCAGGACAGAGGTGAGGTTTTTTCATAGAGGTGGTCAGTAGCAGAATAGAGGAGAGAAGTGTTGAGTTGGCGAAGGTTTCTACAGGTGACGGTTAGGCGATTGGAGGGGCAGGTGGTGCAAGACAGGGAGAGAGAGAGACTAATAAGGTGGTGGTCAGAATGGGGAAAAGGATTGTTGGAGAAGTTGCATGGAGTGCATAGATAGGAGAAGACAAGGTCGAGGGTGTTACCATCAGTGTGAGTAGGATCCTGTACCCATTGCTTCAGGTCAAATGAGGAAGTTAGACTAAGAAATTTAGAAGTAGCAGTAGTGTTCATGTTAACTGGGATGTTGAAATCTCCAAGAAGGATTGTGGGAATTTCAGAAGATAGAAAGTAGGGTAGCCAGGCAGAAAATTCATCAAGGAAAGTGGACAGTGGTCCAGGAGGCTGGTAGATCACAGCAATTCTTAGGGAGGTTGGAGAGAATAGACGTATAAAGTGGGCTTCAAATGATGAGAGTGACAGAGAGGGAGGAGAGTGAAGAACCTAAAAGGTGCTCTGTGGGGATAGGAGGAATCCCACTCCACCTCCCTTGCGTCCATTAGGCCTAGGGGAGTGAGTCCAGAGAAGGCCACCGTGGGAGAGGGACGCAGGAGAAGGAGAATCGCATTCCTGGAGCCAGGTTTCGGTGATAGCAAGTAGATGAAAAGAATTAGTGAGAAATAGGTCATGAATGGCAGTGAGCTTGTTGCAGACAGAGCGGGCGTTCCAGAGGGCACAGCGTAAGGGGAGGGTGGTTTTGGGAAGAAGGGGGATGGAGATTAAATTGTGTAGATTGCGACTACTGCCAGAGGGTTTGGGGTGGTGGTGATGTGTGTGGTTAAATGAGAGAGGCCCAGGGTTTGGGGAAATATCTCCAGAGGCTAGGAGAAGCAGAAGAGAAAGGGAAGTAATATGGGAATATGATTTATATGAGGGGACGTGCTTGAGCATCCTGGTTTTGTTATCATGTCATATCAGGTGATGAGTGCAGTAACAGGGAGAGGGGAGAAGTGAGGATGATATGTACAGATTGTGGGGTGGGGAAGAGGGGTGAAGAAAAGATAGTTTGAGGAGAGAGGCTGCTATTGTGAATAGGAGAGGAAAGGTATGCATGTTCTAGAGAGGAAAATGTGATGTTTTGGAAATAAGGTTACCTGTAGTCTGGTGTTAAAGTAGTTTCTTGTTAGTATTTGCTTTGTGCAAATCGCTGAAGTAAAAGAGCAGAAGTGCCCACTTATTTAAAGAACCCCGCTTTTTTGGAAGTACCCCTTGCAATGCTAATCCCCCGTAAGCAAGGCTTGGTTTTATACTGTGATGGGTGGGGGTGGAGGTAAACAATTAATCAATTAGGAGATGATATAAGGCACATAGCTATCCCATTAAACTTCTAAAACTGCAATCAAAATGCAACAAGATTGTAAAGATAAAAGAACCATAAATTTAGGTAAGGCTATAGGCTAAATAAACATCACAATGTTATGAACATGGCTACAGATGTAGTTTAAACAGCAGCGACAAAGCAGATCACCAAAGACATTTAAGCAGTCATTCAGTGTTCAGTTTAAGGAAGATGAAGCTAGTATAAACAGACATACCAATGTTAAAAGGCATAGGCAGATAGCAATGGTTCAGTTTTTGGGTGGAGCGATCAGCAATACAGACATACCAATGTTAAAAGGCATAGGCAGATAGCAATGGTCCAGTTTTTGGGTGGAGCGATCAGCAATACAGACATACCAATGTTAAAAGACATAGGCAGATAGCAATGGTTCAGTTTTTGGGTGGAGCGATCAGCAATACAGACATACCAATGTTAAAAGGCATAGGCAGATAGCAATGGTTCAGTTTTTGGGTGGAGCGATCAGCAAACATGTTACAGCACTTTGCTTTTTTCTTTGTGTCCTTAATGGGGGGGCTAAAATTCTCATTTAAATCAATTTGTTTATAATGGGAATAACAAATAACATTGCATATGTTTAATATGTAGCACATTTGTCAACTCAAATATATCCAGGCTGTAGTCTTCTTAGTTATAAAATGTTGCGCTAATTCATATTACCACAATGTTCTAAACTGTGTAGATCAAATATCTAATTGAATAGTGAAAAAGTATATCAACACTATAGATATGTACCAAAAATATGCAATACTTTGCTTTTATCGTTGTGTCTTAAACAGATGGGGGGGTAAAATTCTCATTTAAATCAATTTGTTTATAATGGGAATCACGTATAACATTAGAGATAGAAAAGTGACGAGTAGTCCATCGAGTCTGCCCCCTTTTTTTTTTTTTCACATTAACCTTGCTGTCTCACAACCTCTGTTGGTAGTTTATTCGAATCATCAACCACCCTTTCAGTAAAATAATACTTTCTAAGATTAGTTTAGAACTTCCCTCCAGTTAGTTTGAGGTCCCCGTGTTCTTGATTTTGGTTTCATATTGAAAAGACTGCCCTCCTGAACCTTATTCACCCCCTTGATGTATTTAAAGGTTTCAACCATGTCTCCCCTCTCCCTTCTTTCCTCCAGACTGTACATATTAAGTTCCTGAAGTCGCTCTTGATAGGTTTTATCCCCCAGACCTTTCACCATTTTTGTTACCCGTCTCTGAACTTGTTCTATTTTATCAATATCTTTTTGTAAGTGAGGTCTCCAGAACTGGACACAGTATTCTAAATGAGGTCTCACTAAAGATCTATACAGAGGAATCAGAACCTCCTTCCTCCTGCTGGTGATCCCTCTACTGATACATCCCAGAATTCTATTTGCTTTTCCCACTGCCTGGTCACACTGTTTGCTCATTTTGCATTCATCTGCAAAAAATGTATCACATTTGTTAAAACATTTTCTTAAAACCTGTTTTTAAATAACAAAACAAAGCTCATTTCATTCCGCAGTGGAATGTCTGTCAGTTGTTTTGTGGTGAGCAATTGACTCACAAATAAAAAAAACTGCAAATTTTTTATTCTCCTGTGTACAATATGAATACAGATTTGTCTAATCAGTAGAGAATCCTACATTTCAGAAATTATGCTCACATTTCTTAACTGACTGACTCTCATCAGATTGAAAGAGTATCAAAAATGTAAGCATCACAGATTCTAATGATTAGATCATCACTGCTCTTGAAGGTAGCTCCAGCCTCTCGGAATCTGAGGCTGACATAGGCAAGTTGATGGAACTTTCTGAGCAGCTTCTGCTTTCTGGAGCAAAAAGTCAGAAAGAGCACAGATGGTCCAATCGGAGGGTTTAATATTCCAAAAGCAAAAGTTGTTTGGTAGACAAAATTAAGAAATTGGAGTATATCATTAGGACCCTTTCATAAAGACGTCATCCGCTCAGTCACATATTTTGATATGAAAAAAATTGATAAATAAGGATTTAGGTTACATCCATTTACGTCCACCCGCCTATAGACATACATTGTGGTTCAGTCTGGATCCGTCTGAAAAACTGACAGATGGATTCCAGACTGAACGTGCGTGTGAAAGGGCCCTTAGGCCCAGAGATGGCTAAGTAAATGTTAGCTTGTTATAAACTGTGCCCAAGGCAGATGCATGCCCCTTCTTTGCCACTCAGAAATTTCAAAAATGAAAAATACAAATGGAAATAGTGAATTGAAAATTGGAACTTTGTCCCCAGATTCATAACTATGAAATTAATTTAAAGAGGAAGTAAACCCAGATGGGGTTTACTTCCTCTACAGTCCCCTGTAAATTGGAAGCATAATGGGCTACTATGCATCGCATAGTAGCATATTATGTGCCACTTACCTGCAAACGTAGCCTGCGATGTCCAGCGCTGTCCCCTGTGCTGGCTGTGTCCATCTTCAGCGCCTCTTCCTTCTGGGGGCCGCAACTCTGGCGCTGTGACTGGCCGGAGTCGCGTGACGTCACTCCCGCACATGCGCACGGGAGCCGCCAGTCACAGCACAGTCTCAGTGGAGAAACAGCACGGAGGCAATTTCTTCACTGCGCATGTGCCGAAATGACGTCGGCACATGCAGAACACTGCATATCTCCTGAACCGTGCAACCGCCTTATTCTATGCTTACCTGTAGGTTAAAGTGGTTGTCACAGGTTGACAAACACTTTAATAGGCTACAACTTGAAATAATGGATGTATAATTAACTTTAAAAGTTAAGAAATAGAGAGCTTTTATGAATTTAAAGTATAACTAAAGGCAAACCGTTTTTTTTCGTTTTGGACAGAGTGGAGAGGGATTAGAACACCTGTCAGTTTTTATTGCTGTCTGTGCCCGTTAGGGAGATTCACCCTCTCTATTTGTCCTGTTTACCATTATCATTGAAAGTGAAAGTAAAAGAAAATCCCAAATTTTGAGTTGTCCCCTGAAAAATAATATAGGGGCAATCTTCCAATGGGAACACTAGTTCTGGAGGCCTGGATGTCCCCAGGAATTCCCTTAATTTGCAGGGATTTCTTCTCACTTCCTGTATGGCTATGGGCCGGAAAGTGAAGGGAAATCTCTGCAATAGGACACAGATGGCGAAAAAAAAATCTGACAGGCCTTATAACCCTCCTTTACTCTATCCAAAATGAAAAAAAAAGTTTTGCCTATAGTTCTACTTTTAACTTTGCTTCAGTATTTTATAGCCACTGATTGTAAGAAATGGTATTGCATTTTTTAAAGAGGCCATTCATCCCAGGGCAATCTGCTGCGGTAAATATAACACAACGGCATTACTACGTGTTAAGTTAAGGTAGCCCATTCATTTGAATTATGGTAGCTTATCAAATGAACATGGATTTATAATTGTACCTGCTGCATTTTTGGTAACGTGGTGCACTACATTGTACAGGAGTGAATTACGCATTGCAGGTGTGTTGTAGAGTCACTATTCAAAATGAATAGCACTGCAGCTTACCAATGAACCATAGCAAAATAGTTTGGCCTCTAAAGTCTTACATGAAAGATAATTTCAAAATGACATATAAGACTAACAAAGACTGACTTACTCTTGCAATGCTGATCATCTGTTGCTCAGAGTCCTTCTGAATGATGACTTTTTTTGCAGCAATGGAGAGGACAAAAGGAAACTGACAAAATGAAAACCTACAAAACATAAATGGATTGTTAAATGTTATACCCAAACCTTAATTCGAACAGTATGGTTGTCTCATATATTTGCCAATTTCATTTCTGTTTAGATCTTGTACTGGGCATTGTAGACTGTTGAGAAGTAACATCTGTAGCCAATATGAAAAGGTTTTCAAAAGTTAAAAACCTGTGCCTGGAATTGGGCTTTAATGAGTCTCAATGCACAATCAGATGAAGTGCAGGTGTGCTGGATGTTACAAAATATATATACATTGGATTCCATTCATAGCGTACAATGGCAGCTCTGTCTTGTATGTAGGTGAAAATGTTGCTGCCTATCATCAAACTGCAGTGCCCTATGCTGGTTGAGCAGAGTAACAGCCAAGCCCCTCAGCACAAATGTTCATACAGAGATTTCTGTTGCAGGTAAGGAGAGGGAGTGTGCCTGATATGCTCACTATGAAATACTGAGTGTTCTGTGTCTTTTCTGGTGCCTATTAAGCTGCATAATCATATTTAGATACCCACGAGTAAGCCCTTTAGGGTGAAACACGTTAGCGTGGAGGTCCCAAGGCCAGGGACTGTTGTTTGTTTTAATAAATCGGAATCTACATGACATTAGCAGAGTGCAGTGAGTTATTTCTTCCTCTTTATGGGCTTAAACATCACAATGTTTGTCCACTCTGTCACCTTCAGTTACAACTTGCCCTGTATCTGAACCTTCTACTGAAAAATAGCGGTGGTTCCCTGGCTAGCTATGTTATCGGTCATTGTTTGGGTTTCTGGTGTCAAACACCACAGACCAGACCTCTGAACTAAGGAGGTAGTTGTTCCCTATTTTATACTGCTCCCCTTTAACCACTTCAATATTGGGCACTTTCACCCCCCCCCCCCCCTTCCCGGACCAATTTTCAGCTTTCAGCACTGTCGCACTTTGAATAACAACTGCGCGAGCATGCAACACTGTACCCAAATGAAATTTTTATCATTTCACACAAATAGAGCTTTCTTTTGGTGGTATTTAATCACCACTGGGGTTTTTATTTTTTACGCTACAAATATAAAAATAGACCGAAAATTTAAAAAAAAATGCATTTTTCTTTGTTCCTGTTATAGAATTTTGCAAATAAGCAACTTCTCTTCATAAATTTTGACCAAAAAATTATACTGCTATGTTTCTTTGGTAAAAATAACCCAAATCAGGGTTTATTTGGTGTTGGCGGTGATGTGGGACAGACAGATGTTTTGTGCACTGTGACAGATGTGACGGGGACATACAGATATTTTGGGGACTGTGACAGATGTGACGGGGACATACAGATATTTTGGGGACTGTGACAGATGTGACGGGGACATACAGATGTTTGGGGACTGTGACAGATGTGACGGGGACATACAGATATTTTGGGGACTGTGAAAGATGTGACGGGGACATACAGATGTTTTGTGTATGGCGACAGATGTGATGGGGACATACAGATGTTTTGGGGACTGTGACAGATGTGATGGGGGGCAGACAGATGTTTTGAGGACTGGTACAGATGTTTTATGGGGACACTGTATGGGGACAGGGGTATCTGTGGTGCTTGGTGTACTGTGTGGGGGGCGATCTGTATAAAATCATCTTCATACAGAGAGCTGCCACAGAGCTGCAGATTGCCCCCCACCCCGCACTGAGCTCTCAATAAGCTTGGCGGGGGGGGGGGAACTGTCACAGAGACACATGTCTCTGTTTACTCTGTGACGGCTGTGATTGGACACAGCCGTCACGTGTTCGGGAGGGCCAATCACAGCGCCCATATCCCGATCTCTGCTCGGCCGGGTCCTACGATCATAATGTTCCTGAACGTCCACTCAAAACGGTGAGGCTCCCACCTGGCAGTGTATGTACAGTGGCCGGGTGGGAGGTGGTTAACTACCACTGACTCATTATGATGCTCTCAGCTTGCCTGACATTGAGTATAATTTACTATGCAAATAGGCAGTTTACCTTTTAAGGGATTTTTTCCTTAGCTTAGTGAATATGGGGAAAATTCACTTTGAACAGAATACTCAATGTCCAGAAAAAAACAATATTTTTGCTTCTGTGTGACTGGGAATAGAAGTCAGCAGAGCTTTACCTCATTCACTAAGCTACAGAGAAATTCCCTTGCAAAGGGAACCTCCTATTTGCAAATCAACCCTAATATATGCAGGCTGCAGTCCTCTTAGTTATAACAAAATGTTGCATTAATTCAGATTACAACAATATTTTAAACTGTGTAGTACAAATATGTGACTGAATAGTAAAAAAGAATATCAACACCATAGATAGCTGCACACCATATAAAAAATCCCAATAAAATGTGAACAAAATAACAATAAAGTCCAAAATGAAAAAAATGATGAGTGTCCAAAAGAGAGAGAACGTAACCACGTCCACACACTGGGAATCTTGGGACCAAGAGTATCCAACAATAGTAGTAGCACCTCCACCAGATACCACAAGTAAGCACTTAGGCTGGCCATATATGGTTCCTGCTTAACCGGCCAAGATTCCAACTGTGTATGGGTAGGCTGAATTTACCAAGTTGATCAATCGATCAATTAATTTGGGTACAACCGGGCTGCCAGATTTTACTGGCTGCTATAGCCACTAACAATAATTAATGTCTTCTCCCGGCGGGAACGGCTGCCCCCGCCGGGAGAATACGATGTCTCGGCAGGAGGGATTCCCCTGTCAGCGCTGTCTATGTTGTTGGGGGAATCGTGCACATTTCTTTCCTGCAACCCGTGGTTGTAGGAAAGAAATTTGCACCCTCTATTGTCGGCCTTACTTGTGGTATTTGGTGGAGGTGCTACTGTTTCTATTTCTGAATGTATACAAGATAAGTCTTTAGCTAGGGCTTTAATTATGTGGGAAAGTGGAGGTAATGCCCATAACATCCCCTTAATAAAAACAATAGACATCATTTTGCATGCTATGGGTAACAGACACTTTCATTATGTCTTAAAGGGTTACTAAACCCAGTAATATGAAAATAGTTAATCCCCCCAGTGTTAAAATACTTTCACTATATAGCTTTATGGCGTATCTGTATACCACAGTCACATGATAAACTGCAGAGAGTGCTCAGTTTTCAGGTAGGAGGAGATTTTCACTATAGCCTGTATACACGCCCACATGTGTGATGTCAATAGCATGTGACCTGGCTAGCTCTGAGAACAAGGAAATGTTCTCTCCAGCAATAGAGACCAAACTGAGCATGTGCAGGAGGACTACCCTCACTGTGTATTATGTGGCCTTGCCAAGACAGACAGTGCAGAAAGGAAGGATCTGTCCATACAGGATCAAACAGCCTTTTTACACAATGCAGAGGATTAACCCCTTAAGTTCCACAGCGAGTATAACACGCATGCTATTCTACATATACAGACTGAGTTTACTGTTGTAGGTTTAGTAACACTTTAATTACTATAGGGTGTATTTATCAATGTTTTCACCCATGATTCACATGATGTTCATCCAAGATTCAACCATTTTCCACATATAATGTTATTAGAAAAATGGATGAATATTGGGTGAAAGTTGTGTGAATCTTGGATGACAAGCTTGGATGTTGGATGAAAACATATGTTATAATCTGTTAATATTTTCATGACAAAAAATAACTAGAATTCATAGCAAAAATGAAGACTGATTCAATTTAAATACTCACCTGTGAGTGTTGCCATAAAACTGCCAGGTTTGATAGTCTTCCATAAGATCAATATGATCCAAAGTGGAATTATAGAAGTCGGTGTAAGGAATAAGTGGCGGGTTGCAAAGAGAGTTTGCAACATCTGTGGAAGCAAAACAAAATCTTAGTGGCAATAATCTAGGCATTGGTAGCATACTGTGTCTAAGAGTGGCCATAGACAGATACTGTACATATCTACCAAAAATATAAAAGCCTGTCTCCTCTATAGTGCCAGGACGTTATGCCTCATACACGCGTTCAGATTATCGCACGACTAATTGTTCGCTTTTAGTTGTATAATACATAAATCAAATGCAACATTAGTTGAAGCACTGTACCAAAACTACGTTTTTTTTCGTACGATTCTTGAAAAACCTCCTGTTTGAGTAGTTACGCATCTGAAATGATCCTGTTTGCGTAGATACGTTCATGATCATGCGTAGTGTTTATCTATCGATTTTAAGCGGACGCATACTGTACGGATTATACAATTGTCATTCGATAGGCTATCGTCTGAGGAAAGTTTTCGTGTTTGTCCCTTTGAATATTGTTGGACAGACTGTCATGATCGGCTGTCGAAAGCTCTGTACTAACGATCAGACTATCGTACGACTGTTACAAAAGCGATTTTTATCATCCAATAATCTGAACGTGTGTACGAGGCATTAGCCACCCAATGGTTTGAAGCAGAGCACACAGTGTTGACCATCCTCATATCTGTTCTCAGTGACAAAAGAGAAGTGTCGTACATTCTCAAGGTTTCCCAAGGATGTCCCTACAGGACCCAATATTTGCCTTAGCTCCAAACTGATTCTGGATCAGGCCATGTCTGGCCAACATTAGTTCATCAGTCCTCCCCAGAAGGCCTATGCCTCTGTCTAGCTTAGCAAACAAGGTGACCATACACATGTAGATTATATGAAGTCCAACAGATATCCAACTAATTAACATGAATGATGTGCCCCTTCGAACACCACATCAGTACATCTATGCAATTTTTCAAAGTCTCATGTAGGATATGGCCATTCAGCACCTGCACCAACTGCCCATATGTCATATCTGCTCATCCGCCATGAATGGTCAAATTTGCTGCAAACCAGTCAGCCTAGGTAGAGAACTGTCAGCTTTGTATGGTTATCCTTACAGTCCTGAATGCATTTGCAATATCTGTCATGTGGTATTGCTGACAATAAGGTAATTTGAAATAAAGGCCCATGCATTAAAATCATTAGTAGATATTTAAGAAGTGAGATGCAGTCAGAAATCTTTTGCTTGACTAATTACAATAGACTGAAAGTCTGATCTTCAAAATGTGGCTTATCTTTAACCACCTCCCACCTGCCCTATTATAATATTTTGGCCAGGAAGGAGTATCATTATACTGGGAAAACATCATATAACTTCCTGCAATTAGTCAGGTAATATTTCACAAAATGTCCAAATATATAAATGTGTTCAACTTTTGATAGTAGCTCAGATTTGTAGATCAATATAGTGCAGTCCAACTTGGGCTATGCAAGAAATGTGACTTCCACCCACATGCGATGTTGACCACCACCAGAGGGAATATAAATAAGTACTCTTACCAGAATTAAACTGAAAAGACGCGTAACTTCACACACCATCAAACGACTTTCTTATCCTTTAGCATTAGCAAACTGTAGCAAAATATAGCATTCCACAAGATGGAACATCTGAGTCGCTAAGACAGATTATAGCTCCAGGTGGCTATGTATATAGATCCTCATGCAAAAATAAAAGGTACTACATAGCGCAATACTGTATTACTAAATCAATTTATTAAAAATGGTTGCACTTACATGCATGAAGGGAAAACAAGCACAGCATGGAATTCCAGCATTAAAATTCTCTGTGTAGGCGCAATGGAATGGAACAGACTCCTGACACCCGACGTGTTTCGTCTGAAGAGACTTCCACAGGGGTATGAGTCTACTGTTCCCCACTGCGCTATTTATATATCCTGGTAATTGCCCCAATTAATCATCAGGGTAAACCCCGCCCAATGGAGTCCACAGAGTGAGTGTCAAGCCTAATGCTGGAATTCCATGCTGTGCTTGTTTTCCCTTCATGCATGTAAGTGCAACCATTTTTAATACATTGATTTAGTAATACAGTATTACGCTATGTAGTACCTTTTATTTTTGCATGAGGATCTATATACATAGCCACCTGGAGCTATAATCTGTCTTAACGACTCGGATGTTCCATCTTGCGGAATGCTATATCAGTATATATGGGGTGGTGGATTTGAAAATTCCAGGAATGGTGATGCTATATCTAACTAAAGGATAAGAAAGTTGTTTGATGGTGTGTGAAGTTACGCGTCTTTTCAGTTTAATTCTGGTAAGAGTACCTATTTATATCCCCTCTGGTGGTGGTCAACATCGCATGTGGGTGGAAGTCACATTTCTTGCATAGCCCAAATTGGACTGCACTATATTGATCTACAAATCTGAGCTACTATCAAAAGTTGAACACATTTATATATTTGGACATTTTGTGAAATATTACCTGACTAATTGCAATAATCTCATGTTAGCGCTGCACTTTTATACTCCCTTCTGTTATACAATTTGGTTATCATTGTCTTGCTGGCTGCTTGTTTCTTACATTATTGGTAGCGCAGTATCCCCAATCTGTTTTGTTCTTACTGCTCATATAATTTCCTCCCACAATTTTTTGGTTTATATAGCAAAAATAAAGCCCAGTGATTATTAAATACGACCAAAAGACGATTGGCACAGTGGTGTAGTGGATAGCACTTTTGCCTAGCAGCAAAAAGGTCACTGGTTCAAATCCCAATCATGACACTACCTGCCTGGAGTTTGCATGTTCTCCCTGTGCCTGTGTGGGTTTCCTCCGGGTACTCCGATTTCCTCCCACACTCCAAAGACATGCTGTTAGGTTAATTGGCTCCTGCTTAAATTGACCCTAGTATGTGTATGTGTGAATGGGAGTTAGGGACCTTAGATTGTAAGCTCCTTGAGGGTAGGGACTGATGTGAATGTACAACGTATATGTAAATTGACGGTGCTATATAAGTACCTGAAATAAATAAGTACCTGAAATAAATAAAAGACAGCTCTATCTTGCCACTCAAAGTGTGAGAGCGCCGAAATCTGAAAATTGGCCTGGGCAAGAAGGGGGTGAAGGTATCCAGTAATTAAGTGGTTAAAGAATAAGAAGCTTTCAATTCCACCTTGCAATTACATGGTCTTCAACCTTGTATGGATTTTCTCGTGGTAATCATATATATGGAAATGTAATTGTAAGCACTGCAGGACCATCTGGACGAAGAATAATTAAAGGTGTCTGTCCAATTAAAACCTATTTTAGTCATGGGTAAATGCAGGCCTGACAAGAAAAAACGAACGTCTCTTCCCATCAGAATAACCCAATTCATGCCTAGCCTTTACTATTGAGTCATGCTCCTTTTGTACATTATTCTTTAATGTAAACTAAATATTCAACAAGGAGAACCCTTCATTATTGCTGCAGGAAGTAAGAATTTGAGTTATTCAAGCAGCTGGCATCTACCAAAAGAATCACTTTTTGGTGAAAACACACATTAGAACAAATACAGTATGTTAACTAGCAGCAGTCCTAGGACCAGCAAATCATATTATTATTTTAACTTACTTAGCAAAGCAAGCACTTTGGTTGCAGATGGAATCCACCAAGTGCATTTTGCTACCGATGGAAACTCTTCAGGCTTTGCAGGAAAGAGGCGCAAGGATATAAACTGTAATAATCGGTCAACCAATTGCTTGAAACGCTTTGGTGACATCCTAGCAAACAAAAATAAATAAATAAAAACAGCATTAGCCCTCCCAAAATTCATTATTATTTTTCAATCAGAAAACATCAAACATCAGCTTTAAATAAGAAAATGTGTAATGAACTGCTAATGCTAGCAAATAAATAAGCAATTGTGCTGGAGTCGGCCAATCCTTTCTACATTAATCTGTGTTTTTCATGTAATTCAATACAACAAATCCAACCAAAGATGGTTATTCCTCTTTGTCCAGAATGGTAGTAGAGTATAGCCATGCAAATTATAAACAGATTGGTTATGCTGGTTTGAAATACCAGGGAAAACTTTGCCTGCAGGATTAATCCTGAGTTTTAGCCTTCCATCCCCTTCTGCTATGTCTGGTTCATAGACACACTCTACTTTCAACTAAATTGAGTAGAATAACTTAAATCGCCTGCTCAAACTGAAACCAAAGCTGACACTGGTGGTATTTGGGTGGGTTTATCTTCAGAAGTGCATGTAACTGGTAGTAAAGCATGTCTACTAGCTGCTGTACTGGATACATATTACATACAAAATCTTATGTTTTTGTCCCCCAAGTATATTTTGACTATTGCAGTCAAAATGTAACAACACCAACTTTATACGTATTACCCATTCCCATAGCATATCTTTAAAATGCTGTATATCAAAATTGGTGTTCACCCTTTTAGGCCCCATGCACACTAGCCTTATTTTTTTTAGCTAAAAAATGCAAGAAAAATCACTGGATAAAAAACCCTGGTAATAACTTTTTGTAGTAGCATTTTAGGAGTGTTTAACCACTTGCCGACCGCCGATCGGAGATTGACGGCGGCAAAGTGGCTCTGTAACGCAAACCGCCGTCATACGACGGCGGCCGCGAACTCGCGCCGTGAGCGCGGGCGCTGCAACGGCATTTGGCAGAAGGCCTTTCAATCTACATCGCCAGGCCAATGATTTTTGGCCTGGCCCTGTAGATCGCCCTGCCAATGGCATTATTCCCCTGCCTCTGTAAATGTAAACAGAGGCAGGGGAAGTTCCTTCCTCTTCCTCCCTGAAGTCCTTTTCGACATCAGAGAGGAAGAAGAAGCATCTAAAAACGTGAGTGCACCAACACTACACTGACACCAGGCCACATAGGCACATTTAACCCCTTGATCGCCCCCTGATCGCCCCCCAGTTAACCCTTTCACTACCTGTCACCCTCCTGTCACACTATCACATAGTGCAGCGATCTGATTTTT
>BLSH010461709.1:705789-716875 GCA_018402905.1 Glandirana rugosa
AAATTGGGAAAGCATCCCATCTGACAAGTTTAGATCAAATGTTGACTATTACTTTAAACGATCGTGTCATGACTTCCCATTAATAAGGTATCGAGAGAGTATTGTAATCTTATTTTACCTTCAATGCATTCTAAAAAAAGTCAGGTCCTTTAAAATCTTTCCTCGTAAAATCCGAGGTACGTGTGATCGCAAAAAAATTCGAGGATCTTCGACAATAATCATAAAATAAAAGACGAGGATCTTCGATTTATCAAAATAGGATACACAGGTACGTATGATGAAATCCGATAATCGTAAAAAACTCGAAGTGCAGATCATCGTCTTTTTGTGGGAAAAAAAGGACGCAAATTTCGTTTGGGTACTGCATTGCATGACCGCGCAATTACCATTTGAAGCGGCGAAGTGCCAAATTGAAAAAAGGGCTCCGGTCCTTAAGCTGCAAATCCTTCCGGTCCTTAAGTGGTTAAGAGAGCATTAGCATTTTATAGACATGTTTGCAGTAAAAGGGAAAAAAAATCTAAGAAAAAACGCTACCAATAGCGTTTAGGAGCGTTTAGGGATTTTCTGCTTGAAAAACTCTCCAGGAAACTCTACAAATTTTTTTTTTTTCTGCTACTAGACGTGAAGCTCAAAAAATGCTAATAGCCTAAAGTAGTATGCATGGACACATAGGATAAAACTATTTAGCTTCTAGGAGCAGAAAATAAAATACTAATAACAGCTTCTAGGAGCTTAAAAAAACGCTAGTGTGCATGGAGCCTAAAATGCTCCTTTCTAAAATTTCCTGGACTGAAAAAAATCTTACGTAACTTCCATTTTATTCTAATGTTATGAGAGAGCTATGGAATAATTACCCTTCAGTACTGTGCTAGCAAATTTCATTATCAGTTGTAAACTAGATTTGAACAGTCTACCCTACGAAAGGGTTAAAGATCCAGAAGCATGACTTCACTGTTGTATGGTAACATACACCCCTCCCAACCACCAAAAAAAACCTTGATTGACGTTGACTTGAAACATGAGAAATGTCCTTACTTTTTGAACCAATGTATTAACAAATTGTGGTCCACGTCTGACAGGGTGGTGATTTGTCTAAGCAGATGTGCGTAGATGACATAAGTTGAGGTGCTGCTGAACTGTGGATTCTTAAAAGTACAATTATAGATAAGTTAGCAATGAAAACATCTTGGCTTCAAAAAAACATGAAATAAATTAGGAACTAGTCAATATCTTCTGACCTGTGTTAGAATAAAATAGGCTCGAAGGTCATCCTTTGTTCTTGGCCTAATAAAACATATTGAAATGTTAGTGTCTTGCACAGCAAAATATGTTTGGTTTAACACATTATTGAAAAAAAGAAAACTTCTTCATTTTCACTATTTTCTTAGAGACATTTATGACATCAATTGACCACTGAAAAAAATGGGTTTTAATGATGTAGGGAAGCATTATAACTTCCTTCAGGGTCTTCTTGCTGCCAGTAACAGCACTTTCTTTTTTGGAAATTCTTTATTTTAAACTCACAGAGCAGAACTTAGTTTAAAGATTTCTCAGTCATAAAAAATGTATATATGCATACTGAATCAATAGTTGTCAAAGGGAGTTCTTGGGTGGGTCTTCAGGCAAGTCTCCTACATCTATGGTTCCCCATGAAAGAGGGCCTTGCTCTCTTCTGAGAACAGGAAGGCAGTCCAGTAGAGCCATGTGTTTTTTTTTATTTATTGTAGGAGGAAAGTACAAAATCCTTCATAGACCTAATTTCTACTACTTTCTGCATCCACATGGAAATAGTGGGGAGAGTCTCTCCATCTCAGTGGGATATTGGATTTAGTAACGTCACTTTTTATCTCTGTGACATCATGACACAAAATGTGGAGAAATGTGTGTAAATTTAACCAACTGTGATAAACCCTGCAGAGGGACTAACCCTTCCCCAATAACAGTTTTTTTTTCCAAATCCAGTGGGGGAAATGTGTCAATGAGGACCCCTGTTGCATTGAGTACTGTCCAAGAGGGCATTTCTTTTCACGTTTTATTGTGCCTTTGGGATAGAAAGTGATGGGGAAAATGTCAGATGTAGGAAAAAAAGACAGAAGTTTTTACTATTCCTACCATTACTACTTTAATTATAAAAAAAGTCATGGCTTTACCTATAATTTAATAAGGCAGTTAAAAAAATCTTAATGTTTTATTTTAAGGAATAGACAGTGAACTTATCTTACCCTTTCCATTCTCTTAAAAGACTGTTAATAATCCCTTTTAGCACTGTTTTCTGGATATCTTGAGCCTGGTAAGAAAAATGGTTCTGGCAGTCAAGAAATGACATGTTTAAAGTAAGCATGTGATGCAAATGTATATATATAAGCAAAGTTACCTTCAGTAAAAGCTATAAGCCAATATGAACAGTAGATCCAGAGGCATACAAAGCTGATATTATATGAAAATCTTAAACTTCCTGTTAAAAGTTAATCTTGGAGACACCTTCTTCTAGGGTGGCCAATTATACCAGCCATCACATTAAATAACAACCAGGCTTGGTAGGTAGGAGGGGTAGGAAAAACAGACTTGCCAGGGAAATTTGAGATTTGCAGATACTTTGTCTATATCTCTAGATCTTGTATAGAGTAACGTAAGTGAAAGTGCATCCCCAAAGTAAATTACACAAACTATAGCAAAATAACTACAATAAATAAGGTCACCATAATGCAGAAAATAATTTACAATATATGCTGTGTTATATAAATATATTGCCAGTTACTCTTTAAACAGACTGGAAAAAATATCAATAATAAAAACCTGTTAGGCTCCATGCACACTGGACGCTCTCTGGGTTCTCTGTGCATCGGGCAGGAGACGCTGCTTAGAAAACGTTCTTTTGCAGCATTTTGTAAGCAGCGTTTATCGGCGTCAGCGTTTTTGAGCGTTTTTTTTCTACTTCATTAGCTTCCATTGACTACAAAAAATGCCGAACGTTGATAAACCGCTGTTTACCAGTTTTTTATGAGTATGGTTGTTTATCAGTTACAGTGTGCATGAGACCTTATGGGGGGAAACTCCTTATTATGCCTATTGCCCTCTCACCAAACAATTGGTGTGGGGAATAAAACCTGAAAATACTAGACTTAACTAAAAAAATCCCTGGGAAAGACCCCTGAGAAAAAATGGTTAATAATTCCCCACGTGGCTTTTACCAGCTCAAATTATAGACAAAAAACGCACAAGGGGTAATACTCAACAACCTCTTCATGGCAAATTTCTACATATAAAAATTGATATAGAAAAAAATGGACTAACCCTCCTAATGTCAAACACCCAAATTCTTCACCAAAGCAGTAATTTCTATGGTGAAGGATTTGGGTGCTTGACATTAGGAGGGTTAGTCAATTTTCTTTATATCAATTTTTGTATTTAGAAATTTGTCATGAAGAGGTTGTTGAGCATTACCCCCCTAGTGTGTTTTTTGTTTATAATTTGAGCAGGTACAAGCCACATGGGGAGTTATTAACCACTTTTTCTCAGGGGTCTTTCCCAGGGAATTATTCACTTTACCCTTTCAACAGACCCTACTTCACTGGCAATGGATTGCTGTAAGTCTTGGCACGGAGAGCAGGATGTTAGCACTTTGAGCTAATAGGGGGGATTATGTTTTTTACTCTATGTACACTATATTGCAATGAGGATAATTAAGTGTAGGGTAAATGATTCATAATCATAATTATCACATAGCATGTCCTGTACATCTCCAGCTGTCAACGCTACTTGGGCAAGACCACATTTCTGTACTATTGGACAAGTTAAGGGTTCATTGTACATTTTATTTGTACATGCAGTTGTCACATAGATTCACACAGATGATTTCTGCAGCAGGTACTGGCTAAGGTTCCCATCCCAGGAAAATATCTAGTCGGTAAATGTAAAAAAACTGAAATTGTAATATTCTCATACTTACAGTATTTAATAAGGCATCATAGACAGTGTTTAAAAATTTTGTATTAATTCTAGAATCCTCAACAGTGTTGACAGAAGTATTTACATCTCTCTGTGAAAAGAAAAAAAGGGATTTTATTAAAACTTACCGTAAAATCCTTTTCTCTGAGTTCACTGACAGACGCAGCCCTTCTTTGACAAGTGGGTTATATGCACATCCTACCAGGGGCCAGGAGTAGACCTAGGCAAATAGAAAGAAAGCAAGCTGACCCCTCCCAGGGGGCCGTTCTCACTCTAACATATAACCCCACTGCTGTGCATAGCATATCAGTTCGTAACAAGCCGTACAAACGCAACACAGAGGGGTGGGTGCTGTGTCTGTCAGTGAACTCAGAGAAAAGGATTTTACGGTAAGTTTGAATAAAATCCCCTTTTCTCCTAGGTTCACTGACAGACACAGCCTTCCTTGACATGTGGGGATGTCCCAAAGCTGTGTCAGTCAAGAGGGGTGGGTAAACAACAACAACTGTACCCAACAGAATCCTCACAGGAAGCGCCAGCCACACCTACACCACCGCCTGTAAAACTTTACGGCCAAAAGCAGCATCCGCAGATGCTGACACATCAACTTTGTAAACTTAGCAAACGTGTGCACCGAGGCCCAAGTGGCCGCCTTGCACACCTGTGACACCGAAGCTTGGTGTCTGAAAGCCCAGGAAGTGCAAACTGCCCTGGTGGAAAGAACCGTGACTGGAAAAGGAGGGAGTATACGCATGAGTCTCGGTCTGTCTGATCCAACGGGAAACAGTAGCCGACGAGGTCGTCAACCCTTTGCGCGGTCCATCCGTCAGCACAAACAAGGCATCAGACTTCCGAAAGGAAGCTGTAGCCGCCAAAAAACACCCGCAAAGCCCTCACGACATCCAAAGAATGTAACTCAAATTCCTTGGGATGCGACGGGTGTGGACATAATGAAGGAAGAACAATATCCTCATTAATGTGGAAAGAAGAGACCTCCTTCGGTAGAAGCGAAGGGGAAGGTCGCAAGACTGCCTTGTCCTTATGAAGGACCAAGTAGGGAGACTTGCAGGACAACGCTGCCAACTCAGACACCCGCCTAGGGGATGTAATGGCCACCAAGAAAGCCACTTTCTGCGACAGCAATTGTAAGGGAATATCCCTGATCTTCTCATATGGTGGTTTCTGCAGTACAGAAAGTACCAAATTCAAATCCCACGGCGCCAAAGGCGACCGTATCTGAGGAGCCACATGGCGTACACCCTGTACAAATGTACGTATCAACGAATGTGACGCCAAAGGCCGTTGGAAGAGAATCGCCAGAGCCAAAATCTGACCCTTGAGAGTACTCAATGCCAATTCGTTATCCAGGCCCTGCTGCAAAAAGGCCAGGACCTGGGACACAACATAAGAGCGAGGGTTCCAACCCCCTGCCCCACACCAGGCAATATAGGCCTTCCAGGTGCGAAGATAAATCTTGCGTGAAGTACACTTGCGCGCTTTAAGCATGGTAGGGATCACGGAGCCAGCGACACCCCTATCCCTCAACACCTGGGACTCAATAGCCAAGCCGTCAAAGCCAGCGAGGATAAAGCAGGGTGCAGGATGGGTCCCTGTGACAGGAGATCTTCTCGCAGCGGAAGACACCAGGGAACATCTGTCACCATTCGCACCACGTCGGCGTACCAAGGGCGCCGAGGCCAATCCGGAGCTACCAGGATTGTCGGAATCCCTTCTGCTTCTATCCTGCACAGTAGCCGCGGTAGAAGCTTGATGGGAGGGAAGGCATACAGGAGCCGATACCAACCCCAAGGCGCTACCAACGCGTCCGTGGTGGCCGCCAACAGGTCCCTTGTTCTGCACACGAAGGTCTGCACCTTGTGATTGAACCTGGACACCATGAGGTCCATGTCTGGCAGGTCCCACTTGTGGCAAATCTGGCAGAACACCTCTGGATGTAGGGACCATTCCCCCTGATCCAGTGTCTGGCGACTGAGAAAGTCCACCTGCCAATTCTCTACGCCGGAAAGTAAATGGCGGAAATTGCCGGCACGTGAAGTTCTGTCCATCGCAGAATGAGAGCCGTGTCCACAGCCGCTGCCAAGCTCCTCGTTCCGCCCTGGGGGTGTCCGGCTGAACCCAAACCAGGAGGCCACACGGCCTTACCGTCCAGTGGGCGAGGCAGGGCCTGTTCGCCCTCAACTTCAGCACACTGATCGGAAGGCAGGATTCATGTGCCGACCAACGGCCCTGAGCAGATAGCTGCCCCAGGACCCCCCCCGAGCCCGATAGGCTGGCGTCCGTCGTGACTATCGACCAATTCAGGGGGAGGAAGGACTTCCCCAACGTTAGAGCCGGGGCCCGAAGCCACCAGGCTAATGATCCTCTGGTCTGATGATCCAATCTGATCAGCTGGTCCAGGGACAGCGGAGACTTGTCCCACCGTGACAGAATCGCTCGCTGTAGGAGCCGAGTGTGACTCTGGGCGTAAGGTATCGCCTCAAAGGCTGAAACCATGAGCCCCAACACCCGCATACAGAACCGTAAGGAGGACCACTGGCGTGACAGCAGGGTTCGTACCGCTGCTTGCAGTGTCAGAAACTTGGCCGAAGGAACACCTTCGCCTGCTCCGTGTCCAGAATCAGACCCAGATATTCCAGGCAACAGGACGGGGTCAACGACAACTTCTGCAGGTCGATCAACCAGCCGATGTCTTTCAATGAGGCCATGGTGATAGCCACGTTCTCCTCCAGAGCCGAAGCAGACTCCGCTCTCAGGAGTAAATCGTCGAGGTATGCTACCACAGCAATGCCTCTCTGCCTCAATAGCGCCATCACCGGAGCCACCAGCTTGGTGAATACCCGAGGAGCTGAGGCCAGACCAAAGGGAAGTGCCACAAATTGGTAATGTAGGTCTCCCACCGCAAAGCGCGGGAAGTGCTGGTGTCGGAGACAAATGGGAACATGGAGGTACGCGTCCCTGATATCCAGAGACGCCATGAAGTCCCCTTGGTGCAGGGTGGCCACGACCGAACGGACAGATTCCATCCTGAATTTCCGCGCCTTCACAAAGTGGTTCAGCGCTTTTAAGTTACAGAACTGGCCTGACTCCACCCTTTTTGGGTACCACAAAAAGATTTGAATAGAAGCCGTGGAACCTTTCCAGCGGAGGTATTGGCACAATTACCCTTTGTTCAGAGAGCGTCTGAACAGCCCCTAGGAGAGCCTTTCGACGCCCCTGAGAGAGTCTCAAGTTCGATGGCAAGAACCTGTCTGGGGGTAGAGTGCTGAACTCTATCCTGTATCCGGAGGACACCACTTCCTGCACCCATGGGTTGGAAATGCGGGCAGTCCACCTGTCTGTGAACACCAGAAGTTGGCCCCCCACCTGAGAATCGGGTGGGGGCAACCCATCATGCGGAGGAGGACTTATATTCCGCCTTATCGCTCTTGCGCTGCCAGGGCCGTTTACCGGATCCCAAGGCAGACTTGCCGGGCCTCGAGCCCTTGCCCGCTGCACCAGGCGCACGAAAAAAACTTCTTCTGACCCGAAGAAGCAGGGCCCTGCTTGCGGCGGAAACTCCCGCCGCCTGGGCTCCGGGAGGAAAGTACTCTTCCCTCCGGTGAAATCTTTAATGATTTCATCCAATTGTGCCCCAAAGAGCCGACCACCCTGAAAGGGGAGATCCCTGAGGCCCTTCTTAGACGCGTGGTCACCCGACCAACAGCGTAACCACAGCACTCGTCTAATAATGACTCCGAAAACAGACATCTTAGACAGCATGGGAAGCAGGTCCAAAGCTGCGTCACACAGGTACCGAAGACCCTGTATCAGATGGTCTGCTCGCTGTACCGCCTCGAGCGAGCTTCTACAGCTCAACTCATTGTGCAACTCAGTCGCACACTCGGTAAGAGATTGCGCCGCCATGGCTGACGCCAGAGCTGGTCTCATTGCTGACCCCGCCAACAAGAACAGTGCTTAGGACACCGCCTCCATCTGCCTATCGGCCGGATCCTTAAAATAGGGAGACCCCTCCAAGGGGATGGTCGTTGCCTTATTCAGGTGAGCCACCGCAGGGTCCACTGCAGGGGATGCCCACTTCTTCACAATGCTATCCTCAAATGGGTAGCATACAGCGAAACGTTTGGGCAGGGCGAAGGAATTCTGCGGATGCTGCCATTCCTTATAGACCAAATGGTCAAAGAATTGAACATAAGGGTAAGCCCTAGGGGACCTAGGTGGCTCAGCAGACCCACAAACGTATGCAGTCTCCTGCGACTCTCCTGCTTGGTCCAGTCGCAAGGACAAACGAATATTAGCGATCAGTGTGGCCACCAGCGCCTTCTCGCGTGCTACAGAAGCCCCCTGGTCTTCCTCGCTGTCCGAGAGCCCCAGCTCACCCTCTGAGAGCTCCACGGGTGTCCCCGTAACCACCGAGGCCACTTCCGGTTCACACTCCTCCCCCAAAGAAGGTGGAGGATGTTTTTTAGGGGCCCCCTTAGCACGGCATGGCACCTCCCGGGGAAAAAATTCCCCAAATACTGATCTCAACTGGTCCAGGGACACCAGAGACCCCAGCGCAGGTTGCGCTTCCACTGGCTCCTTCTTGGAAGGACCCTCAGGTTCAGCCGGAATTGCGCCACCGAATACTGACAGGTTGAAAAGCCCTGACACCCCCACAATGCAGCCCCACCGCTGCCCCACAGATCAACCCGGAAGGACACCCAGGAGGACTGCACCCACCGCTGCCAGCACCCCAGGGAGAGCCCAGCTATACTTGCTGTTAGTTGCCTCTCAAGCGCTGCGTCCCAGTAGGAATGCTTACTGACCGCCAGTCAGAGAGCCTGCGCCGCCTGTGCCATCCACGCTGTCCCAGAGTGAAAGAGGAAGCATCGGCTTAGCCGCACCTTTTTCTTCCCAGGCACATCCAAAGGCCCCTGGACGGGAACAGAGTCCGGTCACTGGGCGCAAGTGGGGATCACCCACTGGCCACCCGCACGGAACGAGCACGACGCGGCGGACCCCGCCAAAGCTAAGGGGTCTGGCTTTTTGATAGCAGTCTTCACCAGATAGCTTGAGTAAAAGCAAAAAAGCATAAAAAAAATGGGGAATCGCAGATCCCATAAGGGAACCAGGTCTAACTCCTTACACTAGGCATAATAAAACTGATATGCTATGCACAGCAGGGGGGTTATATGTTAGAGTGAGGACGGCCCCCTGGGAGGGGTCAGCTTGCTTTCTTTCTATTTGCCTAGGTCTACTCCTGGTAGGATGTGCATATAACCCACTTGTCAAAGAAGGGCTGCGTCGGTCAGTGAACGTAAGAGAAATAATAACTTACTAATGGAGAACAAGCTTAATTTTATAAATGTTACAAATGTGCTGTATTTAAATGCAAACATTTTTTTTTTTCAATTGGTAGGGGTGAGATTACTGACTATCACATTTCAGTGTATATATGAAGAAATATTATTTTTCATTTGCAATATTGGTGTCTGTTTAGTGGTGCATCCTACAATGTGCAAAATTATAGCTGCTAATTACCGACACTGAAGAAAAAATCCCTGGCCTAAGTAATAGGCAGTATATTGCTTTAAGACAGGGTCATATTAAATCACAAAATATAACCATTTTATACTTTTCTACATTATGCTTTCTAATTTGTTTATTAAGATTTTACAGACCAATAGATACAAATTGACAATGAATCGAGCAGTGAATATGACACACGTCTCTTGAGAGCTAACATTAGAATGGTATCGCTGATATTAACTTTTAATTAATTAAGTTATTGGGGGTGATATATTGGTGATACAGAAAAATGATTACTGTATATGCTCGTGTATAAGTCGAGTTTTTCAGCACATTTTTTGTGCTGAAAAAGACCCCCCTCGACTTATACCCGAGTCAGTGTCTGTGGGTGATCAGTAGTTTCACATTAAACAGAGCCCCGCTGCTTCTAAGAGCCGTTCTGTGCTTGTAACTTTGGAATGCAGAGAATGCAGAGAGAGGTGTCAGATTTTCAGCTTGATGTCAGGAGGTGGGCGGGACAAGCTGATGTTAGCTGTTCAGTCCCGCCCACCTCCTGATCTCTGTGAAGAGCTGCAGCTCTCTCTCTGCATTCTCAGCATTCTCTGCATTCCAATGTGTTTAATCACACTTACAAAGCACAGAACGGCTCTTAGAAGCAACACAGCTATATTTAATGTGAAACTAAACTACCTTACTCATCCCTTATGTGTTCTGGCTACAGTCTCTGTGTCCTGGCATTAATATCCCTGTGTCCTGGCATTAAAATCCCTGTGTTCTGGCATTAAAATCCCTGTGTTCTGGCATTAAAATCCCTGTGTTCTGGCACCCTGTCCCTGTGTTCTGGCACCCTATCCCTGTGTTCTGGCACCCTGTCCCTGTGTTCTGGCACCCTGTCCCTGTGTTCTGGCTCCCTGTCCCTGGGTTCTGGCAGCCTGTCCCTGGGTTCTGGCACCCTGTCCCTGTGTTCTGGCACCCTGTCCCTGTGTCCTGGCTCCCTGTCCCTGTGTTCTGGCACCCTGTCCCTGTGTTCTGGCTCCCTGTCCCTGTGTTCTGGCTCCCTGTCCCTGTGTTCTGGCACCCTGTCCCTGTGTTCTGGCTCCCTGTCCCTGTGTTCTGGCACCCTATCCCTGTGTTCTGGCACCCTGTCCCTGTGTTCTGGCACCCTGTCCCTGTGTTCTGGCACCCTTTCCCTGTGTTCTGGCTCCCTGTCCCTGTGTTCTGGCTGCTGCATTTCACACCCTAGGCTTATACACGGGTCAATAAGTTTTCCCATATTTTTTGGGCAAAAGTAGGGGGGTCGGCTTATACACGGGTCCACTTATACACGAGTATATACGGTACTTAAAATGTAGTACAAAGAGAGTAAAGTGTATCCCTCAGATCAGTAAACTAGTTAGATGGTGGCCCAATTGCTAGAAAGATTGTATAGATGCAAATATTGCCCACTGCACAAGGGGGTGGGGACAGAGAGTTGGCCTGGGCAAAATGGACAGAGGAAGGGGAAAATGAAGAGGGAGTGGACAGAGTGAGAAGAGGGGGTTTAAGAAAAGGGGAGGAGCATTACCTTCCAATCATTTAAAGTTCCACAAGGCTTCGGTTGAAGCCAGCA
>BLSH010461709.1:716885-741014 GCA_018402905.1 Glandirana rugosa
ACTTTACATCTCTTACGACTCTTACGTCTCTCTCTAGACGTCGAGAAGTGCCTCTAGTCCTCCACCCGCCCTGACTTGTCGATTGTAGTCGAACAGGGCGGGTGGACGGCTGTAGTTCGACTCTTAGACTGTGGAGAGAGTCGTAAGAGACTTAAGGCCGAGAATCTTCGTCGTGCCGAGACAAATTACACTTTGATGACTAGTGGGTGTCTGTGACTGAGCCCATATTCAGCTCCTCCCAGAAAAAATCGTGTTTTTTACCCGACTTTTTGAGCTGAATATGGGCTCATATATGCGCATGACAGTGATCTACTGATCCCTGTCATCAGGATCAGTTAGATCTGTCATGCCCCTGCCAGCCCTGCCCCCACACAGTTAGAACACAGTTAACCACTTGATTGCCCCCTGCAGGTCAACCCCTTCCCTGTCAGTGACATTTACCGTATATACTCGGGTATAAGTCGAGTTTTTCAGCCCATTTTTTGTGCTAAAAAAGACCCTCCTCGACTTATACCCGAGTCAGTGTCTGTGGGTGATCAGTAGTTTCACATTAAACAGAGCCGTGCTGCTTCTAAGAGCCGGAATTCAGAGAATGCTGAGAGAGGTGTCAGATTCTCAGCTTGATGTCGGCAGGTGGGCGGGACAAGCTGATGTTAGCTGTTCAGTCCCGCCCACCTCCTGATCTCCGTGAAGAGCTGCAGATCTCTCTCTGCATTCTCAGCATTCTCTACATTTCAATGTGATTAGTCACACTTACAAAGCACAGAACGGCTCTTAGAAGCAACACAGCTTTATTTAATGTGAAACTAAACTACCTTACTCATCCCTTATGTGTTCTGGCTACAGTCTCTGTGTCCTGACATTAAAATCCCTGTGTCCTGGCATTAAAATCCCTGTGTTCTGGCACCCTGTCCCTGTGTTCTGGCTCCCTGTCCCTGTGTTCTGGCACCCTGTCCCTGTGTTCTGGCACCCTGTCCCTGTGTTCTGGCTCCCTGTCCCTGTGTTCTTGCTCCCTGTCCGTGTTCTGGCTCCCTGTCCCTGTGTTCTGGCTCCCTGTCCCTGTGTTCTGGCTCCCTGTCCCTGTGTTCTGGCACCCTGTCCCTATGTTCTGGCACCCTGTCCCTGTGTTCTGGCACCCTGTCCCTGTGTTCTGGCTCCCTGTCCCTGTGTTCTGGCAACCTGTCCCTGTGTTCTGGCTGCTGCATTTCACACCCTAGGCTTATACACGGGTCAATAAGTTTTCCCATATTTTTTGGGCAAAAGTAGGGGGGTCGGCTTATACACGGGTCCACTTATACACGAGTATATACGGTACTTAAAATGTAGTACAAAGAGAGTAAAGTGTATCCCTCAGATCAGTAAACTAGTTAGATGGTGGCCCAATTGCTAGAAAGATTGTATAGATGCAAATATTGCCCACTGCACAAGGGGGTGGGGACAGAGAGTTGGCCTGGGCAAAATGGACAGAGGAAGGGGAAAATGAAGAGGGAGTGGACAGAGTGAGAAGAGGGGGTTTAAGAAAAGGGGAGGAGCATTACCTTCCAATCATTTAAAGTTCCACAAGGCTTCGGTTGAAGCCAGCAGTAAGAAATTTGGAGCTCTGGTGTTGCCAGACACCCTGGAATTTAGTCATTTTGCCAGCCAATTTGGCTTCATTTCTGTAATGTTGATTCTGGTTTTGGTTTCGGTTAGGAAGAGAATGAGCGATTTCCAGGCTTTTGTAATTCTTTGCTTAGCAACTGCCAGGATGTGGAGAAGTTTCAAGCTAGTTTTGGAAAGGTCATTAGATATTTAGTAAGGCATATTGGGCCAAAAAATGGATAAAGGAATCTAATAGGTCAGAGATCAGCAGGAAAACTTGTAGCCAAAATTGGCGTACTATAGGGCATGTCCACCATATGTGGAGGAAAGTTCCCACCTGTCCGCACCCCCCTAAAACAGAGCAGTTCATAACCTGGCACCCAATGTGCAATTCTATAAGGCACAAAGTACCAGCGTTCCTGTGCACTCAAGTCTAGACCCCGGTCTCGGTTCCAGGACTGCGTATTGGTAGGAAGCTGTAGTGAAGGAAGAGAAAGGAGTGCGGAATAGAGTAGTGAGATCATCCCTGCTGCATGAGGGTCAGAGTCACATTTGCTCTCAAAAATATAAGCTTTAAATAGTTATCAGGTTTTTTTAATACAGGATTTTAAAAAAAAAGGTTTTATTTGGGAGTAGCATAAGAGAGATCAGTTGTTTGTTGCAATGACTGGAATGATTTGACTCTTCCCTTGGTAAGAAAGTGCCTAACTTGAGGGAGATATCTTAGTGTCCATTCTTTAAAGAGAAGAGAAGAGGAGAGTAGAATCCAGATAGGAACACAGGACTGTAAGGAATTAGGGGCTTACTGGAAGATTGGAGATTTGCTGAGTATTTAACCACACCCCATATTTGCAATGTAAATTTAGTAATAGGATTGGAGATGTAATCATTTTATACTTTTATTGAGTTTTCTTAGAATAGAATGCTAACATGCACTCTAATACCTGATACCCATGTAGCATACTATAGAAGGGATGTGCATATGACCATTTTGGGCACAAATAATGACCCACTCTGCTGATTACTAATCACAAAAAACTCATCAGGTTGATTTCAACAAAAATGCCCACGTACATATCAGATGAGGTTGTATATAAAAAATGTTGTACACAACTGAGTAGATTGTTATAACCCAAATTTCTAAATCTTAGGGAGTGATTTACTACAACTGGAGCAGCCAGAATCTGGTGCAACGTAACCAATCAGCTTCTAACTTCAGCTTGTTTCATTAAAGTGGTTGTCAACTCTTGACAATCACCTAACACTACAGGTAAGCCTGTAATCAGGCTTACCTGTAGCTTCCCTGTATATCTCCTAAACCTGTATATTTTAGGAGATATAAGCTATACTGGCATTTGCCGTCGTCATTCCGCACATGCTCAGTGAAGAAATGCCCTCCGTGCCGTTTCTTCACTGACAGCGTGCAGCAATTGGCGGCTCCCATGTGCATGGGAGGGAGTGACGCCACGTGACTGCGGCCAGTCACATCGCTGGAGCAGGTAAGTGGCACATAATAGGTTAGTATGCAATGCATACTAGCCTATTATGCTTCTACGTTGCAGGGGAACATAGAGGAAGTAAACCCATTGGGGTTTACAGCAGGGTTTACTTCTTTTTTAAGCTTTGCCAATGAAATCTATAAGCTGATTGGTTACTATGCACAGCTGCACCAGATTCTTTGTGAACCAGTCTTAGTAAATCTCCCCCTTAGTGTTTTAAATCTTAGTAGTCTTCAATCTTACTCTCTTTCACCAGTGGGACTGTATAATCAGAATCATTGTGTATTCACATACTTTCACATGTGACTGTCATAACATTTTGCTGGCAACATTCCATGAACATATCTTACTATCAAAACAAAACCAGCCTGTGACTAAATACTATAGAAGTGTGGGCCAGACGGACACAACATGGGTGCAAAAAAGTATCAGCTGCATCCCTGGAACTTAGCTTTTTCTCCTGGTTAAGCAGTCCATGAAACCAAATTCTTGTGCCATTTTCTGAGACTATACAGCATTAAAGGTGCAAGATGACACAACAGATACTACAAAATTCAGAGGAAAAAGAACAACTACACATAGGAGCTGTCAATCAAATGCTGGTAAATAGTCTTGAGAGATGCATAGGGGTGCCACAAAACCTATCCTATAATTATAATAAGGCAGAAATAACCCGGGGCTTAAGTAACTGAAATATTAAATCAAAACATGTTTTTTTTACCTGCTCAAGTCTTCTGTGTGCTGAGAGTGTGTGCGTTTGATTATGTTATTGCCTTCACTTGCTCAACTAAAGGTTGTATATGCCGATACTTACCTTCACTTAACATTACTCATCATGTTAAGCCTGCTGACTCCAGTGTGAGTTTTTGTTTTGCTATTCTATATCCCTCTGATATCCAAGTGAGAGCTACTGCGGTGTATTCTTTATAAAAACATTACTGACAAAAGTAAAAAAGACTTGCACAGAATGCTATAGATTGCTACCTTGAAAGCAGCATTTAACTCCAGGAATGAATCAAACGTAGTTAAATAAAAATCGTGCACAGCTTTCCATTCCCCCGTTGATTTGGCTTTGTCCAGGTCTATCCTGCAAAACATAACACACAAGTGTAAGGAAACAATATAGCACTGGTTGTTTTATCTAAGAAAGATATAATAAGGATTTATTATAATACCTGATATAGTTAACCTTGGCTTACTTTATTGCTCCAGCAACTATCGGTCAGTTGGCATATCTTTTAGTAATGCTTCTGGCTGCTGGCAAAGCAAATATAGTTCTTAAGTATTTAGTGTTAGGAACTGGGCTAAAGTTAGGGGGAGAATCAGTGTTATAGGGTTGCATGCCTGTTAGATCAGCTATGCATTGGGACTTAAAAATGGCTATTCTGTGCATCCACGGATGTGCCCCTCTAACATGGTAAAAGTTTCTGAACAGCTTGGCCTGGCAAAAATTATCTTTACATTTACCTAGCCAGTGTCTGATTAGTGTTGTCAACAAATAACAATTGTAAGCGTCCAATAGTTAAAGAATATTCAGAAAGTCAAGTCAAAAGTTCATGTCAGATAAACTGATAGTCCATTCCTAGTAAAAACTGAAATTACATCTGCAATATCATTTTCCAGAGATCCTGTCTCCGATGAATCCCCCTTTCCCCTCATCAGGAAGTCTCAGTGGTCTTACTGCATTCTAAGGATTAATCAATATTCAAGCAAAGAAAATACCCTGACACAAAACTGGGGTATAGTGATCTTGCCATTGAATTATTTGTGAGTTCCAATTTTAGTCTTGGCTGAATATTTAATCAAATGAACTCCACTCTGAAATATTTCTAGAATTATTATGAATAAGGACCAAAGTGTGCAAACAAAATCCTATATAATCCTTATTCGGGATTTTAGTATGCTGATTTGCGTTCAAATCATGCTTACAGCTATTGCGTGATTTGTCTTGATTTTCTTAATTTCCTGCTCGGCAGCAGAGCGTTCCATCATTTTAGCCACTGAGGAATGTTTGTAACAGTTTGATACTAGATTTCAATGCCTTATTATGAAAGTATTCAAATATAAGTACCAAATATAGTCAATAATTTTATGTCTGTGGATGGCTGAAACACTCTAGAATTTAGCATCTAATGAGCTATAATGACAAAGTAGATACATGATTAAATGACTATTCTTTTCCAGTGATATCTGTTGCCATTTTAAAGAAGTTACACCCACAGCAAGAAATTACACAATTCTAGCATGGAACTGGAGGAAGATAACAGGGATTACAAGATTTCTGCAGTGCAGTAAATTATACTGTAGAGGGCACATAGTTTAAGACTTTCCCATAATGACCGACATACAGTAGTACATCGTAAAATGTTTCTACATCAAGTTACTTTGGATGTTTTCCATGCTATATAAATGCATTAATATTACCAAAGAACACTTATTTTTTCAAAATTAAAAGTTGAGCTTAACATGGTCATTTACATTTAACACATACTTGGTCAATTTAGTAGCAGGTAAAAGTTTGTAAAGATTATGCATGGCTGTGAATAAAATGTATGCAGTTTAAATAATACTTAGGAAAAAGATAAAGCATCAGTCCAACCTGTATATGTTCTGTCTGTCACAAACCATACTGGCTTGCCCAGCATAAATGAGGCTGGGCACTGTAGTGTAAACAGTAGATGGTGCCACTATGCAGTAATAAGTAAAAAATGTCCATCAGCACACACATTTTGCATCTTTTCCTTGTATTCACATAAGAAGAAAAAGCATCACAGGCCAATATTTTTATGCATGGTCTTTTTCTGAAGGCAAAGTGATTCTTGATGGCACAGCTTTAATTCAGCTCTATTTAGGAGGACGTAGACATAGGAATGAGCACAGGTGATGCACACCCCTGCATGCAGGCTACACTTTTGCCATTTGCCTGTAGCTTATGGATCTGTGCAACTTATGTAGTGAGACAAGCCTTCCTTGGTATGAAGGTAAATGTCCACTTTCCAGATGGAATTGACTATAGTAGCCTTATTACGTTAGGACAACTTGCATCTCTGATAGTATGAGTACAGGAGGTGGTATGCCAGGACTACAAAGTGGAGTTTTGCCCTTCCTCAGTTTCTCATCTTCAAACTTCCTGTGTCATCGCACAAATTACACGTTTTATATCAAGCCTTCTTGGGTCTGGATCTTTGTTTTATTGCCCCATTTTCTGTGGCTGAACAGTTTTTTCACGTGACAAGATTTTTATTATTTTTGGAAGTTTTCAAAATTAAGGTTGTCAAGCATAACATTGAAAGAGGTAAGGGATGAGCATGCATGTGGCAGAACATTTTATGGGTTTTACTTCAACTTATTCACCGTTCCCATACCCAAAAGGGGCAATTGTGCCATCTTGGATCTTAGTTAAAACCTCTTAGAGTTGCAGCAATTTGTGCGGATCCTGGACCTTTGGGAAATGTCACTGGCATATCTGGCTCTTGTCCAGGATATACAGGTCAGATGTGCGTTCCACAGGAGAAATGTCTCAAATTCCATCTTTTCTGTCCAGGAGTCACCTGACTCTGCTCTTGTTCAGAGTCTTGGGATTGATCATAGGTTCATTCAAGGCAATGCCATTTGCTAAGTTTCTTCCCAAACCTCTACAACTCAACATTCTGACATGGTGAGACTAGTCAATCGGGTTCTACGACAGATCAAGCTGTTTGACACTGAAGACTGAGCAGTTCCTGATTGATGTAAAGTCTTTACTTTCCACCGTTAAGAGGATCAATGAGTTCCAACCTGCAGGCTGAGGATAAATCCTAGGCACCCTGCAGGTAGGGATTTGGTCGTCAAATGAGTCCTATTTCCTGGTCAACATACTGAGGCATTCAGCAAATTGGCTATCCTTGCAGTACTGGATCATCCTCCTGGAAGGTCATCCAATTCAGATTCAGTCAGACAAGCGTACATCAACTATCTGGAACAAAACAAAAGTGCGATCATGGCAAACTGGTAGTTCGGGTCTTGTGCAAAACTTCATGTTCCCGCCTTTTCTGCTATGTACATCCCAGACATACACAATTTGCAGGAAAACTTCTTAACCGGCAACTGGACCAGGAGCAGTGGTCCCTATACATGAAGATGATGCAGGATGTATGGAGTTCAGTGAATGTGACCCTCCTTGCCTCCAGGTTCAAGAGCAAACTAAACAGGTTCTCTTGTGGAAGCAGTGAACGCTCTGGTGATTCAGTGGGATCAGCACATCCTGAACAATGTCTTTCCTCTCCCCTGAAACTTCTTTCTCATCTGCTTCACTGGATCGAGATGGAGAGCTTTCCAGTTACCCCATTTCTCTGAAATGGACAAGACTGATGTTGTATGCTGACTAGGTAACATTTCTGGCAGAGGCAAGTGTCTCAACTGGCAGCTATACCCTACAAGGAACCTTTTTGGTTTGTACGGAGACAAGGTGGTGTTGAGGTCCAGGCCTTTCCTCTTGCTTAGATTCTGACTTTCACCTCAAGAAGGACATATTTTTTCTGTCCCTCTGCCTAGTTCACTTGATCCAAAAGAGATTTCCCTCCATTGTCTGGATGTCATTTGGGCTGTCATTTGCAAGGCTGCCACCTGGTCTTCGCTCACACATTCTCCTGGTGGACATTGCAACCTCATTTGATTCCAGTTTTGGGCGTGAGATCATTCAGGTGGCTGTTTGAGCTGCCGGCAGCCCCAGTTTTCTGGACCTAGTGTTTATTTCCTGTGTTGCCCACCCTTCACATGGACTGCTTTTGGACAGTCTGATAGACAGTCTAAAAATTCTCGAGTCCCGTAATGGAGAAGAAATAAAATTGGATTTTTGTACATACAGCAAAAACCTTTTCTTGATGATTGAGGGACAGAGGCCCTGCCCTCTGTTTATGTTCAAGCTCTCAAAACTGGTTGTGGGCAGGATTATTATTTTTTTTTTCTTTTTTAGCCAGTGTCCATTTATCCTGTAGGTCGCAGGACAATCTCATCATGGCATTTTTTTTTTCATTTTTTAAAAACAGTTACGTTTAATGAAACTTTCTAGCCAAGTGCCCATTCATAAGTCGTCCCAAGTCGCTTCAAATCCCAGGAAAGCTTCCTGTACTAATTCTAGGCAACTTCTATCCGACTTGTGCCCATAGAATTCAACAGAAGTCGCCTCCAAGTCGGATTCCCCATCTAAATGGAAGCGACTTTACAGTTAAAAGAAAATATTTTATCCAGGGCAACCCCCTCCCTCCCTTCTCTGATTGGCCACAGGCAAAGTCGCCTGGCATAGTCAAGTTTGAAGTTGCCTTGAAGTTGCCTGGCAAAGTCACGTCTGAAGTCGGATCGCCCCTGTGTGAATGCAGCCTAAGCAGCATTTTACAGGTAATGGAAACAGGGCATCTCCCTCTTACATCTATTCTAATTTATTTTAACATTTTAAATCTGGCGTTATGACATGCCTGTTCATATAGGATGATGCTCTTTGAGCAATGAAAACAGCAGAGAAATTCATGTGGAATTAGGCACCCTTTGTGGTTACCAAAGTCATATGTTTCTGAGGCATAATAACTGCATTAAGCTCTATCCACACCTAAAATGTCAGCTAATCATAATCCTATTTTAGCAAAGGAGCCCTTATTATTCATTGTTTCCAAAGGCTTTTAACAACACTGAGATGGATGACATGATTATAGCTGGTACACCCTTCCACTTTCAGCAAGTGCACTGATATAACCTTTATGAACAATTAACCACTTTCCAACCAGGCCAATTCTGACATTTCTCTCCTACATGTAATAATCATTGTTTTTTTTCTAGAAAATTACTCAGAACCCCCAAACATTATATATATATTTTTATCAGAGATCTTAGGGAATAAAATGGTGGTCATTGCAACTTTTTATGTCACGCAGTATTTGCACAGCAATTTTTCAAATGCGTTTTTTTTGGAAAAAAAAGTTTTATGAATTAAAAAAAAAAACAGAACAGTAAAGTTAGCCCAATTTTTTTGTATATTGTGAAAGATAATGTTACACCGAGTAAATAGATACCCAACATGTCACGCTTTAAAATTGCGCCCACTCAGGAAATGGCGCCAAACTTTGGTACTTAAAAATCTCCATAGATGATGCGTTAAAATTTTTTACTGGTTACATGTTTAGAGTTACATTGGAGGTCTTGGGCTATAATTATTGCTCTTGCTCTAACGCACGCGGCGATACCTCATATGTGTGATTTGAACAACGTTTACATATGCGGGCGCAACTAACGCGTGCGTTCGCTTCTATGCGCGAGCTCGCGGGGACGGGGCGCTTTAATTTTTTTTTTTTTTTTTTTTAATTATTTATTTTACCTTTTTTTTTTATTTTTTACACTTTCTCTTTAAATTTTTTTTTTTTGATCACTTTTATTCCTATTACAAGGAATGTAAACATCCCCTGTAATAGGAATCTTGCGTGACAGGTACTCTTTATGGGGAGATATGGGGTCAATAAGACCTCACACCTCCCCTTTAGGCTGGAAAGACCGAGATCTGAAAAAAAAATGAGCGATCTCGGTCTTTTCCGCCGAGTTCACGGCATTGTTTACATCCCGTGACCCGGACATGACGTCATACGTCGCGCCCGGGCCTCCGAGGCACATTGAGATGACTGGTGACCATCTGGTCATCAGTCATCACTACGCACAGCAACCGCCGGTGACGGATCTGTTCTCCGGGCCGCCGATGGCACGAGCGGCCCGGGAGAAGCACCGGAGGGCGGCGGGAGGGGGGGGCATCCCCTCCCGCTGCCGATAAGAACGATCAAGCGGCTGAACTGCCGCTATGATCATTCTTATGGTGCAGGGAATCACCGGCGGAAAAAAATGATACCTGAATGATGCTGGTAGGTGCCGGCATCATTCAGATATCACCACTCAAAGACAAGGACGTCTTTAGACGTCCGGCGGTCGGGAAGTGGTTAAAGAAAAAAAAGCAGTCAAAGCAGGCTTAAACTCTATATTAACCTTTACCTTTCTCTTCTACCCTCACCCCTACTACCTTTAAGAGTAGAGAGACCACTAGAATTCTTAATTTTTAAGATACTTCCATCCTGCTGAGCTGGTCAGGAAGAGTCAGCCAATCTGTGTCTATGCTTGCATATACATCCCACTCACCACCGCATCTATGTCCTGGAAACAACTGCTGGTTATACTGAAGCTCCTAAACTTTCAGCAGTCTTATTATGTACTAATTTAGGTTAGGGAGCAGCAATGGAAGCAGTACAAAAGGCAGTGGGTGGAGCAGGCAGCACAGTGGCTAAGTGATTAGCACTTCTGCCTAGCAGCACTAGGGTTGTCCGTTCAAATCCCAACCACGGTACTACCTGCCTGGAGTTTACATGTTTTCCCTTTGCCTGGGTGGGTTTCTTTCCACACTCCAAAGACATGCTGGTAGGTCAATTGGCTCCTGTCCAAATTGGCCCTAGTATATGTATGTATGCATGTAAGTTAGGGACCTTAGAGTGTAAGCTCCTGGAAGGCAGGGACTGATGTGATTGTACAATATATATGTAGAGCGCTGTATAAATTGACAGCACTATATAAGTACCTGTTATTAACTTACTGTAGATCTACTTCAAAGAATAACTTTAAATTTGGTGAAATTGTCCTTTAAAGCCCCAACCCCCTGCCTACTGGAAAGCTTCACTGGTTGCTTCCTTGGACAAACCCTTGGGAATACAGCTTGCCATCAGCAAATAATAGGACAGCAGTATGCATGTGCATATTGAAAAGGTGATTGCTGGGCCAAGGTCAGAGAAAAGTTTGCTGGACTGTGAAAAAATGGTCAGTACAGTATAATATTAGGTGGGCTGCACTCAGGGGGTCTAGTGATTTATTTAAGGACTATTCCACTCATTTAGGTTAGAGAGAGGCAGAGGAAGAGGTAGAAAAGGGTTGAAATTAGCTAAGTGCAGCCTGCCCAACATGATGCTTACCTTCTTTCCTGATTCAGTGATCTTTCCTCCAACAAGGTCCTGGTCACGCTCCTCCAAACATTGCACATGCAAGCCATGGCCTGATTCTCATGGTGGCCTCCAGCGGCCTCCCCCTCAGAGTTCAGCTTGCCCATAGGAATGAATAAAGACTTGATGTGCATGCGCAGTGAAAAAGAGGAGTGCTGGGGCCTTGGTCAAACCACTGCATTGAGAAGGAAGATATTTTCTCAGGTAGGCTTCACTCAAAGGGAGGGGGGGATATATTAAAGAACAACTTCAAAGAAGGGGAGGTTATCCTTTAGCCCCTGTTCACACTGAATGCGACTTTGAAATCACATAATTTCACAGCCACCGGTCAGTGCAATTTCATGTGTGGCTTGCCAACATCTGTGCGATTTTATGCACAGATGCCAATGCAAGTCGCACATGAAATCGCCAAAAATAGAGCAGGGACTTTTTTTCAAATTAGTGCAAGTCAGAGTCGCACCGATTTGAACGGTTCCACGGGCACAATAAGGTGCGACTTGTCATGCAATTTTGAACTGTCAAATCGCATGACAAGTCGCACCAGTGTGAACAGGGGCTTAAGCTTCTGCAATTATTAAGCTAAGATCCTTACAGTGCATACAGTGGACCTGGCGAGCAATGTTTTTCTCCCAACTCATCTGAAGTTTCACTTATATTGGATAATAAAAATTTGTCAGACAAACCTTGCTCTGCCTTGACATTTTGTGCCTTTTGTAAATGCTGTTAAGTGCATACTTTAAATTGTACATTGGGGCAGGATCAACAAAAGGCAATCTTATATGAGTATATCATTGTTATTTGCTGGGCACACAAAATTGTGATGTGAAAAAATTACATGGAGAAGGGTTGAAAGATTTGACATTAATGTCCTCATTCATTGCTGCTTTTGCATTTGGAATCCCCACCTCCAAACACTTGGGCTAGTGCCGATATTTCTAAAGTTCACATTTGCATACATTCTGTAGAAGACATTAGTTGATGAAAAAAGCTCTAATGTAGACTTCAACATCACATTTAAATGTTAGTTGTCCTATGATAAACTCTGGACCCCTAGTGAAATGTTAAATTCATTGCAGCTTTCACTTCTTGTATTTCAGCCCTGAGTTTACAGTGAACAAATAGCTATTGGTAAATGCAGTCGTCAGGAGCATAAATGCTTCGTAAAGGCCCCTTTCACATTTGGGCGACCTGCAAGTCGCGCGATTGGTCGCAATTATGATGCGGTCTTAACCACTTCAGCCCCGCAAGGATTTCCCACTTTAGGACCAGAGCACTCTTTGCGATTCGGCACTGCGGCGCTTTAACTGACAATTGTGCGGTCGTGCGACGTTGTACCCAAACGAAATATGTGTCCTTTTTTTCCCACAAATAGAGCTTTCTTTTGGTTGTATTTGATCACCTCTGCGTCATTTCTGATCACCGCTATAAACAAAAGAAGAGTGACAATTTTGCAAAAAAATATTTCTTACTTTTTGCTAAAATACAAATCCAAAAAAAATATAAAAAAACATTTTTTCATCGGTTTTGACTGATTTATATTCTTCCTCATATTTTTGGTAAAAAAAAAAATCGCAATGGGCAATTATTGATTGGTTTGTGCAAAAGTTGCCACATTTACGAATGATGAGAATTCATTTCCGGGGTTTAATTTTTTACTAGTAATGGCGGCGATCTGTGATTTTTAGTGGTACTGCGATATTGCGGCGGCCGGCGGACATGTCGGACCATTTTGACACGTTTTGGGACCATTGGCATTCATACAGTGATCAATGCTATGAAAATGCATTGATCACTGTATAAATGCCATTGGCAGTGAAGGGATTAACTTGGAAGGGGCTCCATCCTTCTAGGCTATCTGCACTTGCGGTGTCATGTCTGATGCTATGTCTTTATGGATTTTTCAATAAAGGTATTCCTTTTAGTCGAAGTGCAGCCAATAACTTTCTTTCTTCAGTTTATACACGGCCGGCAGACCGAGGCTTGCACCTTCACAAGGAGTCCTGGGATTACATCAGTGTGGATTGCTCACCTGGAGCGGCGGCTCTTTTGCTAATTCATGCGACTTTGCAGTCCCAAGTCGCAGGACATGTCGCACAAGTGTGAAAGGGGTCAAAGGCTAACTTTATCTTAACAACATGGTGCAAATGGCCTTCCCACCCTCAAACTTCACCCCCTGTGACAGCATGCGGGGGGTTTCTCACTCCTGAAGGTGCTGTCATTTTTTATATTGACTCCCAAAGAGTTCAGTGAATAAATAAACTATAAATCCTATCCCCCACAGCGGCAGCTGGATTTGTCGTTTTCAATGGAAAACAAGCGCAGTATTCACAACACTTTCTGACCCCTGTCACTTCCTCCAGTTCTGTGTTCAATGTTAACGGTGTCCTGGTTAGAGGTGCAGAGGAGGTCTTTTGCTAGAATTATTTCTAACACTCTGACGATTGCGGCGATACCTCACATGTGTGGTTTGAACACCGTTTTCATATGCGGGTGCAACTTACGCATGCGTTTTCTTTGCTAGCTCGCGGGGATGGTGGCGCTTTAAAAAAAAATTTGTTAATTTTTTTATTTTTTTATTTTTAGCAATGTTCCTTTTTAAAAAAATAAATCTGATCCCTTTTATTGCTATGACAAAGAATGTAAACATCCCTTGTGATAGCAATATGTGGTGACAGGTACTCTTTATGGAGGGATGGGGGGTCTAAAAGACCCCCCATCCCTCCTTTACGCTTTAAAGTATTCAGATTGCCAAAAACGGCAATTCTGAATACTGTAATTTTTTTAAAACTGGCGCTGTTGGCAACCGAGTAAACCGGAAGTGATGTCTTGACGTCGCTTATGGAATTTCATAAAGGAGACCCGATTGGAGCCGATTCCGACTTCCTTCAGGCCTCCTCTTAGCTGGCGGACACGCCGGATCGGAGCTCCGGTCTCCTGGTAGGACAGGAGGCCGGAGAAGAGCGGCGGAAGTCGGCGGGAGAGGGGGATGTCCCTTCCCGCGGCCAAGCGGCTCCCGAGCTGGATCGGCCGTTAATGGCGGATAGCCGACCTCCCACTCTAAAAAACAGTACCGGGTATAGCCTGTAGCTGCAGACTATACCCTGATACTTCCACTTAAAGCTACCGCCGTTTATAAACAGCAATTTGCATTAAGTGGTTAAATTGTTGGAATGAACAACAGCATGATTGCACATAAACTGTCTATATACTGTATGCATTATACCTATCTATGCAGGAGGTGGCGCTGTAGTATTATAGTGTATAGTTCATGTTTTCTATGATATGTCAGGATGTATGGTCTATCTAAGTTCAGTGCATTTGCTTGTATTAAGTTCCTGTTCCATGATAAAGACATGCTGTAAGAAATGTTCTGATATTCCTCCATGACAGTAAAGGTATCTACTGTAAATAAGAAGCTTCTAGCGCATGATTTCAATACTCTGATAACATAAACAACTCCCTGTGTGGTGGAAAAAGTCTTAAAATTCTAGACTTGTGCTGCCTTTTAGAAGCATGTATTATACAGAGTTTCTTATTGCCAATTTTTGACACTCATAGTGCTTAATAGCATTCCTCTCAAAACGGTCCCACATTTTATATCTCTGTAAATGGCATTTTGAATTTAACTTTTTTTTTTAAGTAGGATTTAAATCTCCATATGAAATGTTTTATATAAAAGAAAATGTAAAAAAAAATTAAAAAAGAGGAAAAAATAAAGTACATTATTCAGCCTCTAGGTGTCACTGCTGTTACAGATGACTGTATGACATGCTGTAGGAGGTGTACAGTTTTCCACAATGTCTATTTAAAAAGTACACCATACTCGCCAGCTGCATTTGATTTACGCAGACAATTCTGTTTTGTTTTAATCCTGGAAATGATTGCATTTGCTGGGTGCAGTTCTTTCCTCTGTTCTTATGGCTTTTCCCTCATAGCACGCCAAGCAAAATTTATACTAGTAAGTGTCCATCCAATCCTCTGCATCCAGCTTTTCCAGTGTTGTATAATGACTTGCAGGGACACTTTGCTTCTAAAGCCTAGTAGCCTCAGTGAAACTTTGTACACTAAAGAGTGCAGACTCTGCGGCCGTTGCCCTGTCCTGGCTCTACCACCTAACTGGTTAATGACCTGAAAGGAGCACGCAGCCAGTAAAACCTGGAAAAGGCCTGAACTTTTCTTGCATGCTTATTCCAGGTCAGTAAGCCCTGGTGCACACTGATGCATAGCTCCCAGCTGTCCCTGATTGCGAAGGACTGTCCCTGATTTGGAGCAATCTCCCTCTGTCCCTCTTTTCTCCTCATTTGTCCCTCATTTTTGTTTGATCTATATAGTTGTATATAAAATGCACTTTTTATCTTTCCAAAAGTGTTTCCCAGTGCTAAACCTTTCATCTGATTTCTAAATTGCTGCATTTGTAAATTCCAAATTCGAATATGAAGAAATAGTGGTAAAAAAAAGCACTTGTGGGTTTGACCAATCTTGTTTTTTCATAAAATTTTCCTTTAAGGGGGTGTGGCAATGGGTGTGTCCTTTGTCTGCATACTTTTGCTAATAGGTGTTCCTCATTCCCATCACAAAAAGTTGGGAGGTATGCTGATGTGATGTAGGAAACGCAAGATGCACTGCAATTCCCAGCATCTCCCTGCATAGCAATCGCACTACATCCATGCGATCTGCTGCAGGTGTCAATGTTAGATAACGCCACCTACAGTAGGTAGTAGAATTGAGTAGCAGGTGGTGAAGCCAGGATCAAGGTGATGGCTTAGGCATCTTCAAAGCATAGGAAGCTACATATTCCTCTCCTCGCCTCTGAAGACTGGTCTATAATTTCATCATTGCATCTTTAATAAACTGGAAAATTACTTTTTTTTTAAATATATTAAATACACAAAGTGAAATTGTCACTAAACCTGTTTTAGCCCCCAAATGGGAAGCTCTCTTTTCCATCATTTGTGTTGTCTGTGTTAGATTCCTCTCTCTCTATTGTCCTAAGCATGCAAATATGAATTTTCTTATTAGTTCAAATTTGACCTGGGATAAGCTATGCTCCATTCTTTTTACTTCCAGCGTCTCTGTGTGTCAGATACTTGCAGGAAAGCAGTAATATATGGCTTACAGATTGCACAGCTCAATAAAGCATGCTGGATTTGATCAAGCAAAGAGTGGAATAATATTGAAGTGACTACTTAAATGCTTTTTTTGTTGCAGATGTTGACTTGTGTTCCCAATTGCTTATGTCACCACATCTGAAACACTCAGAAGTGTGTAGAATACTGAAGATTCTTCGAATCTTCAGGTAGCGTATTCCTTTAAAACAAAACTATACTCACTTCAACTTCAGCAATGCAGCTTCCCCAAGCTCCATGCTTGGCCGCTGACATCTTTGGGCGACCAACTTCCAGGTCTTGATTGCCAGCCGCTGCCACTGGCCGGACGGGGATGACGTCACTCCTGCACTTTGCCAAAATTTGTATAGTCAGCTGCATGGCTCACTGTACAAGGCCGGACAGGCAAGTAAGTAACTTAAATGCAGAAGTCACAAAGCATGTCTCTTCTGCATTAAAATTCCTGTCTGTTCGCCCATCTTTAATTCCAGATACAATGTAAAGAGGAATACCACTCAAGGTGAAGCTTGGAAGCCAAATCCACCAATGATCACTCCTGACAGGTGCTTATTTTTTAAGAAGTGATAAAGGTGAAAACTGAATGTAATATTGATTACTGTTAAGAATCAGGAATACTTCCAATGACTAGTCTCGTGAACATGGTTCTATCCCTGGAAACTAGTAACAGATGTAAATGAATGAAGAAATCCTTATTTTGTTAAATAAACTATGCAGCACTGATGTTATGAGAGTTATTATGGCACTGAGTGATTAGTGCTGAGGACAGGGGTTTTGTTCCTATAGGGTGCTATTGGCATAGAGCATGCATGTTTTCCTCATGTTTTTGGGGTTTCTCTTAGTTTTCTAGTTTCAAGTTTCCTCCCACAATCCAGAAAACTTGCATCCAACTCATTTGGAATAGTGTGTGTTTTTATGGCCATAAGCCATAAAAGTAGGTAGGCCTTTAGAGTAGGTAATAGGGAGGAGTTAAAAATGATTCAGAGGGACCTGAAGATTAAGATTAGAGTCGTTAAGGAGAAAAATAGGAGGAAGCTGCAGTGGAAACTCCAGAAAAGTGAGAGAGGTCTTGAATGGCATGAGAACCATTACATGTTTCAAACAGGTTGGTGGAGGGCCTGGGTCGGGGAGGTGTGTTGAGGGCAAATGAACTGAACCTGCTTTTTAACAGGTTTGATTCAGTGGCCCTTGCCTTGACTCCCTCAGATTTAACACAGAGTTGTAGACAAGCAGTGTTGAGGCCCATACCCTCCCTTGTTTAGTGTGGGTTCTACTTCCTCCCTATTGGATACATTCAACAGCTGTTCTGTTTATAATAACAACTTTACTCCTCCATTAAGGCAGGAAAATCGCCTAGCCCTCATGGTGTTTTCCCCGGGGTGCCTAGGGCATGTGCAGATCAGCTGGGGGGGTGCTCTTCAACTTGAGCCTGAGTCTCCAAAAGGTCCCTGTGCTGTGGAGGACATCTTGCCTTGTTCCTGTGCCGAAGATACCAAGTCCTTGCGGCTCCAGGGATTACAGAACAGTGGTTTGGCCTTCCACTTCATGAAGACCTTGGAGAGATTAATTGACATAAGTACAGCCCATGCTTTGTACATATTGAGACCCGCTACAGTTGGCCTACCAGCCTATATGGGGAGTTAAAGGACACTATTATCTTCCTGCATCACCTGGATAAGCTGGTGAGTTCTGTGAGGGTTATGTTTTTTTACTTATCCAGTGCTTCTGATACCAACAGTCTGGATCTCCTGGGTGAGAAGCTAACAGTGATGCAGGTTGATGTCTCCCTTGTGTCATGGATTGTTGACTCCCTGACTGGAAGGCCACAGTATGTGCGTTTGCAAGACTGTGTGTCAGATAAGGTGGTCAGCAATATTGGTGTTCCATAGGGGACAGTTCTCTTCCCCTTGGCTACCAGACAGAGTCTTGCCATCTTCAGAAGTTTTCTGATGACTTTGCAGTAGTGGTATATACAGTACACACCTCACATTTTTGTAAATATTTTATTATATCTTTGTGACAACACTGAAGAAATTACACATTGCTACAATGTGAAGTAGTGAGTGTACAGCTTGTATAACAATGTGAATTTGCTGTCCCCTCAAAATAACTCAACACACAGCCCTTAACCACTTCCGGACCAATGCCGCCACCTGACGGCGGTCACCTTGCCATTGTATACCATTGCTATGGTAGCAGATAGCTACCATAACCCGGTATCTTTTTTTTCAGCCAGCGATTCAGCACAAGATAAAAGTGGTCTCAGTGGCGGATTCGCCGCGAGATCACTTTTATCAGCGGCAGGAGAGGTAACCCCCCCCCTCCTGCCGGTTTCCGGTCATCTCCGCCGCTTACCGGACCCGCCGGCAGCAGCGGAGATGATCGGTTCTTCTCCCCCCAGTGTCCATGAGCCGAGTGAGCGGCTGAAGCCATTCACTCGGCTCCATAACATGGCAGGGCGGAAGCGATGTCACAAGTCACTTCTGCCCAATGCTCTTAAAGAGCCCATTTTTTTTTGCACTGTCATTTTTTCAATTTATTTATTTGCATTTTAGTGTAAATATGAGATTTGAGGTCATGCTTTTTTTTATTATAAGGAATGTTTACATTTCTTGTAATAGGAATAAAAGTGACCAAAAAAAAAAGAACAGTGTAAAAATAAAAAGTAAAATAAATAGTTAAAAAAAAAATTAAAGCGCCCCGTCCCCGTGAGCTCGCAAGCAGAAGCGAACGCATACATAAGTCCCACCCACATATGAAAACGGTGTTCAAACCACACATGTGAGGTATCGCCGCAATCGTTAGAGCAATAATTTTAGCACTAGACCTCCTCTGTAACTCAAAAGTGCTAACCTGTAGAATATTTTAAACATCGCCAATGGAGATTTTTAAGTTGCAAAGTTTGTCGCCATTCCGCGAGCAGACGCAATTTTGAAGCCTGACATGTTGGGTATCATTTTACTCGGCGTAACATTATCTTTCACAATATTGAAAAAAATGAGCTAACTTTACTGTTGCCTTATTTTTTAACTCAAAAAACTGAATTTTTTTTTTTAAATCGTGCTTGTAAGACTGCTGCGCAAATACGGTGTGATATAAAGTTTTTCAATGACCTCCATTTTATTCTCTAGGGTGTTAGAAAAAAAATATATATAATGTTTGGGGGTTCTAAGTAATTTTATAGCAAAAAAAAATGGTTTTAACTCGTAAACACCGAACTCCAAAAACAGGCTCGGCCTTGAAGTGGTTAATGTCTAAATCACTGGCAACAAAAGTGAGTACACCGCTAAGTGAAAATGTTCAAATTGGGCCCAATTAGCAATTTTCCCTCCTCAGTGTCATGTGACTCATTAGTGTTACAATGTCTCAGGTGTGAATGGGGAGCAGACGTGTTAAATTTGGTGTTATCACTCTCACTCTCTCATACTGGTCACTGGAAGTTCAACATAACACCTCATGGTAGAGAACTCTCTGAGAATCTCAAAAAAAGAATCGTTGCTCAACATAAAGATAGCCTAGGCTATAAGAAGATTGGATTGCCAAGACCCTGAAACTGAGCTGCAGCACGGTGGCTAAGACCATACAGCGGTTTAACAGGACAGGTTCCACTCAGAACAGGTCTCGCCATGGTCGACCAAAGAGGTTGAGACACGTGCTCAGCTACATATCAAGAGGTTGTTTTTGGGAAATAGATCTATGAGTGCTGCCAGCATTGCTGCAGAGGTTGAAGGGATGGGGGGGTATATCAGTGCTCAGACCATACGCCGCACACTGCATCAAACTGGTCTGCATGGCTGTCATCCCAGAAGGAAGACTCTTCTAAAGATGTTGCGCAAGAAAGCTCACAAACAGTTTGCTGAAGACAAGCAGATTAAGGACATGGATTACTGGAACCATATCCTGTGGTCTGATGAGACCAAAATAAACTTATTTGATTCAGATGGTGTCAAGCGTGTGTGGCAGCAACCAGTTGAGAAGTACAAAGACAAGTGTGTCTTGCCTACAGTCAAGCATGGTGGTGAGAGTGTCATGGTCTGGGGCTGCATGAGTGCTGCCGGCACTGGGGATCTACAGTTCATTGAGGGAATCATGATGCCAACATGTATTGTGACATACTGAAGCAGAGCATGATCCCCTCCCTTTGGAGACTGGGCTGCAGGGCAGTATTCCAACATAACGACCCCAAATGCACCTCCAAGATGACCACTGCCTTGCTAAAGAAGCTGAGCGTATAGGTGATGGACTGGCTAAGCATGTCTACAGACCTAAACCCTATTGATTATATGTGGGGGATCCTCAAATGGAAGGTGAAGGAGTGCAAGGTCTCTAACATCTACCAGTTCCATGATGTCATCATGGAGGAGTGGAAGAGGACTCCAGTGGCAACCTGTGAAGCTCTGGTGAACTCCATGCCCAAGAGGGTTAAGGCAGTGCTGGAAAATAATAGTGGCCACACAAAATATTGACACTTTGGGCCTAATTTGGACATTTTCACTCCGGGGGTGTACTCACTTTTGTTGCCAGCGGTTTAGACATTAAAGTAGAACTATGGGCAAAACTTTTTTTTTCATTTCAGATAGAGTAAGGGAGGGTTATAACCCCAGTCTGATTTTTTTTTTGCCATTCCTGTCCCATTGCAAAGATTCCCCTTCACTTCCTGTGCCAAAAAGGAAGTGAGAGGAAATCTCTGCAAATTAAAGGAATTTCTTGGGGACCCCCAGCTCACCAGAACAAGTGTCCCCATTGGAAGATTTCCCATCTACGACAACCCAAAATTTGGGATTTTCTTTTTAGTTTCACTTTCAATGATAATGGTAAAAAGGACAAGTAGAGCGGGTGAATCTCCCTAACAGGGGCACAGAGAGCAATAAAAATTGACAGGGCCTCTAATCTCCCCCCACTCTATCCAAAACTAAAAAAAAGTTATGCCTTTAGTTATACTTTAATGGCTGTGTGTTGAGTTATTTTGAGGGGACAGCAAATTTACACGGTTATACAAGCTGTACACTCACTACTTTACATTGTAGCAAAGTGACATTTCTTCAGTGTTGTCACATGAAAAGATATAATAAAATATTTACAAAAATGTGAGGGGTGTACTCACTTTTGTGAGATACTGTTTCAGGGATGGGGAAGAGACTAAGTATAGAACTGTAGTGGAAAACGTTGTCACATGGTATGAGGATAATCATCTGTATCTAAGCCTAGGTTCACACTGACAGTGGGAATGAAATTGTGCGAGTTCAGCTGAACTCACACAATTTCATTTCATGTGGGTTTCTGCACAGATGTCTATGGAAATCGCACCCCGAAGTCAACAAAAGAAGTACAAAAACTACTTATGGGAATCGGTGCGGCGACAATTCGAACGGTGCCATTGCCAGCAATTGCTGCCGATTTGGTATGCGATTTGACATGTCAAATCGCATGCCAAATTGCATCAATGTGAACCTAGGCTAAATGTGACAAAGGAGCTGGTTGTGGACCTGAAAAGGAGTAAGGTTCTGGTGACCCCGTGGGTGTGGATGTATTAGAGCAGGGGTGTCAAACTCCATTTCATCGAGGGCCGCATTAGCCGTATGGTTGCCCTAAAAGGGCCGGTTGTATCTTGGGTGTGATACGTAAAAAGTGCTGGGTTCAAGAGTACGTTATGTACAGAGTGCAGAACTGAGGTTTAAGCTATGTACAGAGTGCAGGGTTCAGGAGTGTGTTTCATACAAAGTTCAGGGGTGTGCAGTGTACAGAATGCAGGGTATAAGGGTGCGCTATGCACAATGTGCAACACCAACCCCCTCACCGAAGCATCCTTGCATCTCTCTCCTACCTTCCCTGGCTCTACTACCTCCCTTTGTAGGTGGCTTTGTCTCACCTTGCAGGGAGCGGAAGCAGAGGGTGAAAGTTGAAGTGGCAAAATGGAGTTCTGCCACATTCCGGCTGCAAAACTGGGTGCGAGGGCCACATGACAAGGCCTGGAGGGCCGCATTCAGCCCGCGGGCCTTGTGTTTGACATATGTGTATTAGAGAATACAAGTATCTAGAGGTGCAAATGAATAATATACTTAACTGGAGTAAGAACACTGAAGTGTTTTACAGGAAGGGTCAGAGCCGCCTCTATTTTTTGAGTAGGCTCAAATCTTTTAACATCTGCCGAACAATGCTGAAGTTGTTTTTTTTAGTCTGTGGTGGCCAGTGGTCTCCTGTATGCTGTGGCATGCTAGGGAAACAGACTAAAGCTGGCCATACATTATACAATTTTCTTGTTCAATTTCCTTCAGATTTACCTTCAACTGTGTAGTACAAGGGCCTGCCTGCCAAAATGAGAATCACAATTATTTTGCTTAGGATAAAGATCATGATTCTCTCACTATTCTCGCGACATAACATCTTATATATACAAAAAAATTGGGCTAACAGGATTGTTTATTTTTTTGAAAGTGTAATTTTTCCAAAAAAATTGTGTTTGAAAGACCGCTACGCAAATACCGTGTGACATAAAATATTACAACAACAGCCATCTTATTCTCTAGGGTCTCTGCTAAAAAAATATATATATATATATAATTTTTGGTGGTTCCAAGTCATTTTCTAGCAGAAAATACTGGATTTTTATTTGTAAGCAGCAAATGTCAGAAAAGATTTAGTCATTAAATGGTTAAACTAAACTCTTCTATATATATATATATATATATATATATCTACCTATACATGGAGTTCAACCCTTTTATCATTTGAAAAATAGAATCTTTTTACTTTTTTATCAACTTGACTTGGCTCTCTGCCCAGACTTGGCAGTCTGCCCAGACTCAAGTCGCTCCCACTTCCCAGACTTGGCAGTCTGCCCAGACTCAAGTCGCTCCCACTTTAGAAAAAGATTCCTGGGGAGACTACAGGCGACTTGCATTGACTTGTATTACACTCAAGTCGCGCTGAGTCGCCCCACGAGTCGGACTCCATTAACTGCACTGAAAAACGCGGTAATACGTGATGGAGATCGTGGGGGGGGGGGGGGGGTAAATCAAGATTGCGATTTTAATAGGATTAATCGTGCAGCTCTACTGCATATGCATTGAAAGTATTTAGATTTTACCTCATATTATATGGTTTTGGTAAATCTAAAGGAAATCTATAGAATAAAATTGTATAATGTATGACCAGCCTTAGGGTGGCCAACATCAACAGACTCAATAAGTTGATCCACAAGGCCAGTGATGTTATTGGATTGGAGTTGGATTTATGAAACAGTGCAAAAGAGGAGTATACTGTCCATGGTATGTTCAATCTTGGACAACTCCTACCACTTACTCCACAATACACTGGTCAGTCTGAGGAGTACCTTCAGTCATAGATTGTTACAACCATGATGCACCACAGAGAGACACAGGAAATAGTTTTTGGTCGTGGCTAGTGTTGAGCGAACCCGGACTGTAACGTTCGGGTCCGTACCGAACTTTCGGGTGTCCGTGGCACGGACCCGGACCCGGACATTTCAAAAATCGTTCGGGTTCGGTCCGGGGTTCTGCTATTTTACTCCACGTGTTGAGAAGCTGCAGGGCAGCCAATCAACAAGCGTTTCACTGGTTTGCCCTTAGAAGCCATCACAGCCATGCCTACTAATGGCATGGCTGTGATTGGCCGGTGCATCATGTGACCCAGCCTCTTTATAAGCTGGAGTCACAGTGCTGCAGTCACATGCTCCTTGGGTTAGTATAGGGAAAGGTAGCTGACGGCGTGAGGGACAGATTTTAGCCATTTTAAGACCTGATCCTGCATCCTGAGATAGATTACTTTACTACTGCTGTCTGTGCTGTTGCTCTGAGGACAGATAGCAGAAATTAGAGATTTCACATACCGCTGCTTTGAGTTGCAGATCAAGCTCTGCATAGAACAACGATCGCTACGATCGTGCTCTACGATCAGATTGTTGGGGGA
>BLSH010461709.1:773490-826780 GCA_018402905.1 Glandirana rugosa
GACTTTACGGGCCTCCTGCAGATATCTGCAGGAGGAAACACGTGTAAGGGACGCGCGTGAACGTCGGACGTCGCCGTGCGAGAGCGCCGGCGGCGTACGACACACCCGCACGGGCGTCGAGACGGGCTCTGGGCGGCTAGTGGTAATCGTCGACGTCTTGCCCCTTGGTGGCTACATTTGTGACCCTAGTCAATCTAGACAAGACAGGGCTGGGTTATGTTAAAACGTGTACTAATTGGTGAACTGTTGACCCGTGAATTTGGGGGAAGGATTGGTCTGGTTAAAAGTCGAAAGTCACGAGAGTGTAAAACTTACTGTTAATGAGTCAGTATGATGTGACATGGGTTTACTTTAAAAGCAGGAAAAAAAGTGTGTTTAAGTGTAGTATGACTGAGTAATTGTCATTCAAAATGTGAGAGCACTGAAAGCTGAAAATTGGTCTGGTTAGGAAGGGGGTTTAAGTGCCCAGTTGTCAAGTGGTTAATCATGTGCAAAATTGTATTGGGTCGGGACAGAACAGATCTAACTGATCCCAGTGTTTACATCGGTGGTTCCCCGTTCTGCAGCTGCTAATGGTGATCGGCGGGTCTCGGGCAGAGCTGCGGGCACGCCCACACAGCATGCGGCGGCCGCGAGAGCGTGCCGCTGCAGGCTGCAAGTGCGCGCAGGGAATGTGCACAAAGGAGGACGTCTATAGACGTCCTCCGGGCATTTCAGAGCCGCGCTGTAGCCATCTTTTGGCTATAGCGCGGATCTGAACTGGTTAAGAGAGTGCTCCTAATCTCAGCCAGCTCATTAACTATATTACCTCTATAGAAGACACCTGGGAGCCAGAAATCTTACTGATTGATAGGGGATCAAATACTTATTTCACTCATTAAAATGCAAATCAATTTATAACTTTTTTGAAATGCATTTTCTGAATTGTTTTGTTGTTATTCTGTCTCTCACTGTTAAAATAAACCTACCATTAAAATTATAGACTGATCATTTCTTTGTCAGTGGGCAAAGGTACAAAATAATCAGGGGATCAAATACGTTTTTCCCTCTCTGTACTTGTACTGCTTCAGTAACACCACTCATGTAGGATCAGAGCAGGGAAGGCTCGCACTATTTTTTTTATAAACTACATGAGCAGTGCCAATTTGCAGAAATTAAACTGGAATGTTGGGTAATGAAAAATACCCTACTTCAGTTATGTATTCATTATGGATGTACTTTTTGCTAGCATAAAGCCTCGTGTACACAGGAGGTTAACCACTTCAGCCCCGGAAGGATTTCCCATTTTAGGACCAGAGCACTTTTTGCGATTCGGCACCGCGTCGCTTTAACTGACAATTGTGCAGTCGTGCAACGTTGGCATCCTTTTTTTCCCACAAATAGAGCTCTCTCTTGGTGGTATTTGATTACCTCTGCGTCATTTCATGATATAAACAAAAAAAGCGACAATTTTGCAAAATGACTTTGGGGCGGACATGGACATTTTTGAGACTTTTTTGGGACCAATGACATTTATACAGCGACCAGAAATTTAAATATCCACTGATTACTGTATAAATGTCATTAGCAGTGAAGGTTAACCTGGGGGGGGGGGGGCGATCTAGGGGTTAACTGTGTTCCCTAGGTGTGTTCTAACTGTGAGGGGGCTGGGCTGGCTGTCAGGGGCACCAGAGATCAGGGAGTACAGGGATCAGTAGATCTCTGACATGCTGCCTGACAGAGCGGGGAACCCATTCCCTTTTCTCTGCTCTGTCAAGCAATCGTGGCTCGCCGGCGGAGATTGAGTCCGCCCGAGCCGCAGCCACAACTCTGCAGAGCCACGCTTCAGCAGTAAATGTAAGCGAGCTGGTCGAGAACCAGTTAAAGAAATGTTCTAGAAACGTCAGTAGCTTTGTAGTGAGTTTTTCAGCTTTTTTCAGCATTATTGCATTAGTGTTTTTGAGCAGTAGCGTTTTTGAGCTTTTTTTTTTTTCCTCAAAGGATCGAAAACATCCAAAAACGTTGGTGAACTGCATTTTTGAGCATTTTTACAGCTGAAAAACGTCGCTCAGAACCGACTAGTTTAGAGGTTTTTTTTACAGCTCAAAAACACCCCAGCCAAAAACAGCTGATAACAGCCTATGTGTGCATGGACACATAGGATAACAAGATGGGGAGTTTATTGACCCATTGGATGGTGGGTTATGGCAAAGTTTTACTCTTTGTGCATTGTTGAGTATGTTCCTTTTACTCTACATTGTGCTAATAGAACTCTGATGACTTTCCCAAGAAGCACGAGAGCTGCAAAATCCAAGCTTATATAACTGGATCAGTGAGTGGAAAAGATTAGCCTGCATTACATTTAAATAGATACTACTGCCATCTGCATAAATACTATCCTGTATTATTTTTTCCTTGCTTCAGAAATACACAATTACATTTGTGGCCTTTCAAAGACCTTACATTAGCATTTTCTTCTTGCTCCTGTGGATCTAATTGAATTGTTTGTAGAAATATATTTGGAATAACTGCAACTGCCCCAAACAGCAATGTTTGTTAGGATATTTTTTCTTTCAGATGCATTCAAAGCCATTTTGTTCAATTCTTTGTATGAGCTGAAAACTGACTTTGGATACTCAAGTGGAGCAGGTCAGCTTGCTGTAAATCTTACTGATATATGTTCAAAAGTTCTGGAGCAGAACTATTTGCTCATTACATACACAGACTCTTAGGCTCCATGCACACTGTATCTGATAAACGCCCATTTTTGGGCATTTTTTTTTAACAGCCCAAAAATGCCACTTTATGTTATCCTATGTGTCCATGCACACATGGACATTAATTGTCTTTTATCAGCAGTGGCGTTTTTGGGCTGTTATCTGAACGCCCTGAATTGGCATTCAAACGTCGCTCTTTTGACCACAAAAAACGCTAAACGCTCATAAACGCCGGAAAACAGCTGTTTATCGGCGTCCGGCGTTTTTTTGCAGTCAATGGAAGCTAATGAAGAAAAAAAAAAACGCCGATAAACACCGGTAAACACTGCTTACAAAACGCTGCAAAGGAACGTTTTCTAAGCAGCGTCTCCTGCCCGACGCTGAGAGAGCCCAGATAGCGTCAAGTGTGCATGGAGCCTTAGAACCAAAAAACTCTGCGCTATGGATGTGACTTAGTGAATATAACCCAATATCATAAACAATAAAAATACAAATACAAATAAAAATTTGTGACAAAAAGAAATGTCAATAAAAGCAGGAGGTTGCTGTGCTCAGGTATAAAACACTTGCCTAGATGATAAATAGAAAAAATGAACAGCGCCACCCCTGCACATGTGACACTGCACCGAAGGTCATCACCAACATTAAAAGTGCAAACTATATATAAATGTCCATAGAAATTCCACAAAATTTAAAGTGCAAAGTCCTTAGGATATCTTGTGTACTATTACTGGAAGTGCCAGCGTGCTTTAAAGTGCTCTTGAGTGCTCCACACAAATCTGTGTAAGAAAACGTGCCAGGTGCCAGGAACCCTCTAGTGCCCCCCACTCACCAGAGGAAATGGACCATCTGCTTTTCAGTCAGAGGGTCAGCAGAGCTGAATATTAGTGAGGGTGAATCTTGGCCGTGACAACTGTAGGATCAGCCTTGTGTCCAAACTCACAATCCACAGGGTACCAGCACTCCAAGTCACTCAGAAAGATAAAAGAATCTTCATAGTGCAAACTGTTTAAAATGCATTTATTGCACCAATAAAGAAACTACTTACAGAAAGAACGTAGTCAATCAGCGTAGGATACCAATATCTCTCAATCGTAAGATCGCGAACGAACGTTCCACCATCTCATCAACACCATCGGCGGATATGACGTAATCGACTGTGACGGAGCGGAAATTACATCAACGCGTTTCGCTCTGTGAATAGAGCACTTTAAAGCACGCTTGCACTTTCAGTAATAGTACACAAGATATCCTAAGGACTTTGTTTGCACTTTACATTTTGTGCAATTTCTATGGACATTTATATATAGTTTGCACTTTTAATGTTGGTGATGACCTTTGGTCCAGTGTCACATGTGCAGGGGTGGCGCTGTTCATTGTTTTTATTTATACACAGACTCTGCCTTCTGCTCTGCAGTGCTATCTTATGGTTCTGCTCTCTTGCTCTTTCACACAAATAAAGTCTATGGGCCAATAAACTCTAAAGGTCCATACACACGGTACAACGGTTGCACAACAACGGTCGTACAACAGCTTGTTGTACAATCATCCGAACGTTAGTACACGCGATTTGAACAGCCACCGTGTGACGTTCGTACAACAGAAGTTGGAAGAGTAGACTAGGAAACTTTGGCTGTACAACAAGCGGTTGTACGACCGTTGTATCGTGTGTACAGAGAAGTTGGGCCAACAAAGTTGTACGTGCAAAACACGCATGCTCAGAAGTCAGGAACGCCCGGAAGTGTCTGTTCGTATAAACCTACGTTCCTAATTCCCAAATCACATTCACCTGAACTTCCTCTTTATACGCTCCTAACACGTCACCACCTTAGGCTTGGTCGTACGATCACTTAGTGCACGTCAGTACGCGAGACACAACAGCCAACATACGATTTTGGACGTCCGGTCTTACGACCGTCACACCGTGTATACAAGGCTTTAGGCGTCATGCACACTGCAGCTGTTAAACTCACGTTTTTATGAGTTTAGGCGTTTTTTTTGACCTTAAACTCCCCTCTATGTTATCCTATGTCTCCATGCACACATGGACATTTTTAGCAGTTTAGTAGCAGGGGAGTTTAGAGGATGCTTTCTAAAATCACGTTTAGAAGAGGCAATTTTGACCACAAAACCACTGAAAACTGTTAAACGCACATAAGCGCACCTAAACGCTAGGCGCGTTTAGCACTTCTTGCAGCTTTGGTGAGTTTATAACACTGATTTTCTCCTGTCAGAATAAACAGCTGTTGAAAGAAGCATTAAGTTTACTACCTGCAGATTGTGTACTGGAATCGGTAATAAAAAATGACTATATATATATGTATAGTAACACAAATACAGAAAACCAAACATTTAAAAATGTGAACGCCACATATTTTATGACACACAGGGGTTGATTTACTAAAGCTTGAAAGTGCAAAATTTGGTGCAGCTCCACACAGAAACCAATCAGCTTCAAGGTTTTATTGTCAAAGCTTGATTGAACAAGCTGAGGTTAGAAGCTGATTGGCTAGCATGCACAGCTGCACCAGTTTTTGCACTCTCCAGCTTTAGTAAATCAACCCCAAAGTGCAGTAATGACCAAGACCGGCCATACAGGGTGCACAATTCCCCCATCAACACAAACAATGCTGACAGGGAGGGGGGGAGAAGCCGTCCCTTGCCCGGAGAAGACAGTGATTATCGCTAGCGGCTAAAGCAGCCAACTGAGATAATCGCAAGCAAATCCAGTAGGTCAGTTGTACCCAAGTTGATCAATCAATTTGGTGCATTCAGTCTGCCCATTAACGGTTCGTATCTCGGCCCGTTCCTGATCTTAGCCTGTCCCTGGGCTTTGTGCTGGGCCATGGCTGTCAGTGACCGCCATCAGTTTCAAGAGTAACCCCAGTAGGCCCCCTGCAGCTACTAGGAAAAAACTTGAGTCCGTGCGGATAGGTTTCTATCAGTCTCGCACATCTGGACAGTGCAATGTATTTTCATTGTATTTCCATTCCTCTTTGCATTACCGCTCTAGCTCTGCAAGGTTGCATTGGGATGAGTAAACAACCACAAATTGTTTGTTGGATTAAAGCGATACTAAAGGTTTGCTTTTTTTTTTTTAATAACAAACGTCATACTTACCTCCTGGCGCAGGAACGATTGGGCTCAGGTAAGTAAAAGGGGGGCTCTGGGGGGCAGCTGCAACAGAAAAGGTTTTTCACCTTAATGCATAAACCGTGAGGGGGTTTACAACCCCTTTAAGATCTTGACTGTGATTTAAAGAATAACTCCTAGATGCCAACAAAAATCAACTAATAGTACATCCAGGTATATAAAGCAATAAAGTTAAGTCTATAAATATATTACAGTTTAGGAGAAAAGTCGAATACAATATTCATGACGTCATCAATGTAATTTAAAAAACCCAGTTTCTTACAGCTCTAGGAAGAGGTGGAAATTCAGGGATCACAGCAGATCCTGCCCTCTCACTCTACAGTGTTTAGAAACTACAGCTCCCATCATACAAAGGGAAACTGTAGTGAATGTGGGAAGGTACACTGAAAGCATGTTAGTGTTAGGAGGGGCGCTCTTACCCCGAGCCTAGCGATCATTTACATAGCCTGCATATTGTAGGCATAGGGAGCTGAGCGAGTGGAGGAGACTCCCGGTCTGTTCCACCTACCATAACTTCATAGGCAGGACTAGGGTTGCCACATCATCCCTTTAATCCAGGTCACATATTAATTACACAGGTTCTGTGGCTGATTAAGGTGGTAATTAACAACTTTAAGACCGAGCCTCTTTTTGGAGTTCGGTGGTTATCAGTTAAAAACAGGTTTTTTTGCTATAAAGTAACTTAGAACCCCCAAACATGATATATTTTTTTTCTAAGGCCCTAGAGAATAAAATGGTGGCCATTGCAAAACTTTATGTCACACCGTATTTGCGCAACGGTCTTACAAGCGCGATTTTTTTTGAAAAAATTCAGTTTTTTTAGTTAAAAAATAAGACAACAGTAAAGTTAGGTCAATTTTTTTCCATATTGTGAAAGATAATGTTACGCCGAGTAAAATGATACCCAACATGTTATGCTTCAAAATTGCGTCCGCTCGCGGAATGGCGACAAACTTTGCAACATAAAAATCTCCATTGGCGACGTTTAAAAAATTCTACAGGTTAGCATTTTTGCTTTACAGAGGAGGACTAGGGCTAGAATTATTGCTCTCGCTCTAACGATCGCGCCGATACCTCACATGTGTGGTTTTCACACCGTTTTCATATGTGGGCGGGACTTACGTATGCGTTCGCTTCTGCGCGCGAGCTCGCAAGGACGTGCGCTTTAAATTTTTTTTTTTTTTTAATTATTTATTTTACTTTTTAATTTTTATTTTTACAACTTTCTTTTTTAAAAAAAAAATGTTGATCACTTTTTTTCCTATTACAAGAAATGTAAACATTCCTTGTAATAGAAAAAAGCATGCCAGGACCTCCAAAATATGAGATCTAGGGTCAAAAAGACCTCAGATCTCATATTTACACTAAAATGCATAAAAAAAACCACTGACACTGGGGGGGACGGACCCGATCATCTCCGCCGCTGCCGGCGGGTCCGGAAAGCGGCGGAGATGACCGGAAAGCGGCGGGAGGGGCACTTTTCCCGCCGCTGATAAAAGTGATCTCGCTGCGAATCCGCCGCTAAGACCACTTTTATCTTGCAGGGAATCGCCTGCTGAAAAAAAAGATACCGGGGTTATGGTAGCTATCTGCTACCATAACAACGGTATTCCACTTCAAAGTACCGCCGTCAAACGACGTACGGCGGTCCGGAAGTGGTTAAATTCACTTGGTGCCTTATCTGCATTAAATTGGCCTCAGATCCTGAGTAATTCAGATGTGTCCTGGATTAAAGGGATGATGTGGCAACCCTAGGCAGGACAGACCAGGAGTCAATGGGCTATAATTCTACTGATGCTGCATCAGTGTCTCAGACTCCTGAGTCTGTCCACTACAGCAAGCAAGACAGAATTGTGTAACCACTTGCTGTAAAGCACAGCAGGGCAAAGACAGTCTTGTGGCTGGGAGAATATAAGGCATAGTGGCCACCGGTCTTGCAAAATGGATATTATAGGCAAGGAAGCCTGATTTAAATTATGCACATCTATTGTCTCAGAAAATATGGACTGGGGAAACAGATGGAGAGAATACTAGCTAAAGGTATGGAACCACTAACAAAAGTTTCTGCCCGGAGTTCAGCTTTAACCATTCAGGGACGTTAACACTGTTGGTTTTAAGCAATTCATGAGTAGTTTTGCCTTTTTGCTTGAGGTCATTGTCTCACTGCAAGATGAGTCTTTTCTCTAGGCTCAGGTCCCTTGTAGACCTGGGCCTCGGGTTTTACTCCAGGATATCCTTTTACTTTGCTGTAATCATTCAACCCTCACAAGCCTTCTAGGGCCTGCTGCATAAAAGCGGTCTCCATCATGCTCCATTGAGGATACAGGTGCCTATATGATGGTGTGCTTTGGTTGTCATATGCTATACTTATTGTTCTCATTGGCAAAAATGTAAGTTTTGGTCTCATCATATTATAGAACCCTCTACCAGCTTCCTTTAGAGCAGGGATCTCAAACTGGCGGCCCTCCAGCTGTTGCGAAACGACATGCCCCATGAGGCATTGCAAGGCTGACAGTTACAAGCATGACTCCCACAGGCAAAGGCATGACGGGCCTTGCAGTTTTGCAACAGCTAGAAGGCCACCAGTTTGAGACCCCTGCTTTAGAGTTTCCATGAATCCTCCTTTCAAACTGAAGAGGAGATCTCACACGAGTGGCCTAAATTTGCCATTTTTTAATAAAGCTGTGACGGGTGAAGCACCCAGGCAACAGTTGTATATATGATCTCTCAAATGCCAGCAAATGAGGCATGTAATCCCTTCAGAGTCATCATAAGTCTCTTGATGACCTAGCTTGCTAGTCTCCTTGCATGGTGACTCACTTTAAGTAGATTTACAGTTGTGCTATGCTCGATTTCTTAATAATTGATGTAACTGTACTCCAAGCAATATGCATGTGATCTGGAAATGTTCTTCACTTCTTGGTGTAGGTTAAGCTACAATACTGACTCACTAGCAGTTGCCTGCCCTTTCTGCTCCCCTTCCCCATTTATAGAAGCTTGACTTTAATTTCCATCAATGAGAAACACTGTAAGAATGGAGGATGTGGACCTGGAGCTGAACCCATCCATCTGCCTGGCCACCATCCACAGACTATGTTTCATTAATGGAATGGACAGTGGCTGTATCAAGGTGGTTCTAAATTTAGTGAGCAGGGAGCAGGGGGCATGGCCGAGCTGCGCTGTGCATCTCTATGGATGCACACAGCCCAGCTTGGGAGCAAGCCCGCATGTGTGCCCTGAAAGAACACAGCTTGCTATAAGAGCACATAGACAAGAAGAGGAGTGGACAGTGACGGCGGGGGCCCCATAATAAGGTGGCATAGAGCAGGTAAATATAAACCTCATTTCAAGGTTAAGCAAAAAAGAAGCCTTTAGTATCACTTTAACCTCCGCAGCACCGGAAGACTACCACTGCAGGGGTATGCAGAAGTGTGTGCGTGTGTGGGGGGGGGTTGCTTACAAATGCACTTCTGGAAGACTGGTGAAACATTCCCATAGACACGCTCCTAAATCTTGTGGACAGCTTTCCCAGAAGAGTTGAAGGAGCTGCAAAGGGTGGGCCAAACTCAATATTGAACCCTACAGATTAAGGCCTGATTCACACCTATGCATTTTTAGTGCTTTTTGCATTTTGCAGATTTGCACTACAGATCATGTTCCATAGGAAACCATGTTAAATGGGCTTTAAAGCAAATCTGCAAAATGCAAAAAGCACTAAAAATGCATAGGTGTGAATCAGGCCTTAGACTTAGATGCCGTTAAGGTTCGTGCGAGTGTAAAGTCAGGCATCCCAATACTTTTGGTAATATAGCTTATGTTGAATGAGAAGTGTCCCTTGGTAGATGCTGTTAAGATTTTGTGGACAGCCTTACCAGAAGGAAGAATAACTGCAAAGGGTGGGCCAACTCAATATTGAACCCTATGGACTAAGACTGGGATGCCATTAAACTTCATGTGCGTGTAAACGCAGGTGTCCCAATACTTTTGGTAATATAATGTATATCTAAACTCACAAAAGTAAACACATAAAGAAAATCAGATGATTTGTGCAAGAAAGAAAGTAAAATGATAAAGTAGCCAGCCTCTGTGACCCCATTTATCCAGCACAGTTTTGCACACTGTGGTGTTTGCTGTTTTTCTCTGGAGCAGCTGTGCACACAATACTTTTATTTACCGTTTTTGCTGTTGGGTATAACAAGCTGCGTAGGTGAGCATCTGTTCCCAGCGGCTTCTCTCTTTTGGTTGATAGTTGAAATGAAACTGCTGAATGTCGAGAACTGGCCCTTAGCTCCTCTCTCCATCCCCTGTAATTAAAGGAAACAATTACTGCAAATTTTTGTTTTACAGCTAATTCTCCTTGTGTGATTTGTACTATCGCTAGAACATGTAGGAACACAAAGTATCATTACGCCATAAGAAAGCTGCAATTTCTACATAAACAATCTTCCTACACTCAATCTGTGAATAAGTCACTGTTGACATAATACTAGTGGTGAGTGCGAAGAGGAATTATGAAAAGTTTTATACTGTAATTATGGGTGTTGCCGCTGCAATGTCGCTATTGTAATTTATATTAATAAAACAGAGAGCAGAGAGCAAAAAGTAAAAAAAAAAATTCAAAACCCCAACATTTTATAAGTAGATAATGTAAGCTTGGCAAAGGAATCCTCTGCTATTTTAACAGAATTTATTAAAGCTCACGTTCCTTTACCCCTCCCCCTAGCCCCTGCGTCCTTATAAGTGGTGATGCCCAGGGGACCAAATGGACTTACCGACCATGGTGATTGAATGTTACAGTGGTCACATGATTGGGAGCCCATCCTGCAGCTCCAAGTCATGATTAGAGACCGAGAGCTCTCATTGACTGCTTGGTCACAGAAACCTCGGCCATCCACGGACACATACATGGCGTGTGGGTGTTAAAGTCCATCCTCCTTGATGCTATATAAATGCATTACATTGGCAGCAAGAGGTTAAGCTGGTCCTATACTATGTACAACCAGACCGCACACCGCACATATACTGAGACAGGGTGGCCCGACTGCGCGAAATAACGTACCTGTACATTGTTCACGCTCCCTTGTCTGGGGCACATGCCACAGGCAACCCGCTTCCGCTGTCATTGGACACAGCGGGAGCCAATCAGCGGCTCCGGCGGCCGACCGTGATCGTTCGCTGGAGTGACAGAACGCCGATCTGCCTATGTAAACAAGGCAGACCATCGTTGTGTCACAGAGCAAGAGAGAGATCTGTGATTCCTACTAATCAGGAACACGGATCTCTCTCTTTGTCTAGGGTCAGCATCCCCCACACAGTTAGAAAGCACTCCCAGGGAACACATTTAACCCTTCGATTGCCCCTGCTGTTAACCCCTTCCCTGCCAGTGTCATTTATACATAAAAATAGCTGATTGCTGCCACTACTAGTAAAAAAATAAATAACTAAATAAAATATCCCTGGGGGGCGTGGCTTGGCGCCAAACGAGTATGGCTGTGTGATCTTCTCGCTCCGGAGACCGAGGTATCACACTTACCCAGCTAGAGCCTAAAATCTGCAGCCACGATGGGGAAAACCGATGGGACACCCGCCGCAATCCCGCTCACCGAGGGACCCTGAAGCTTAATCCAGCTACAATATCCCAGAAATCTTCCTGACGCAGCCACTCAAGGCTGTGGCTTCATCTCGGGCCTCCGCTGTCACTGTGCGCTCTTCAAGCCTGAGCCCCTCAGGCAGAAACACTGCATATGGTCTTCCAGCAACCTCACAACCACTCAACATCCAAGACTTGAGGTCAGTGGCTGAAGATATCAAAGCTGCCCTAGCAGCAGCCGTCACAGACCTCAGACATGACATCCAGTCGGTGGCCTCATACATGGATACCCAGAAACGACAACCAACCATGATACTAACATCCGACAGCTCCTCTCATGCCCACGACACAAAGCTCAGAGAGCTGCACCGCCATATGGAGGACCTGGACAACCAGGGACACCGCCATAACTTCAGCGTAAGGGGCCTTCCAGAAACGGTAGACCACAACCATCTGACACAGGCCACAGTCGCCATTTTCAATGACCTTTTAGGCAGGCCATCTGAAAACCCCATTGAATACGAATGCCTACATAGAGCACTGGAGCCCAGGAGAAGAGACACAGACCCCCCCCCAGGGACGTGATATGTTGCCTGGTTAATTTTAGGGTGAAAGAAGTGATTTTGAGAAGGGCAAGAGACCGGCGCAATCTACTATACCAAGGCGCGGACATTAAACTTTTCCAAGATTTCTCCCCCATTACACTGCAACACAGAAAAAACCTCCCCCCCCCCGCTGGACCTGCTCTGCAGCAAAAACATCCTATACAGATGGAAGTTCCCTTTCTGGCTTTCTGCGACATCACAAGGTCGCACTGCCTTCCTAAGAACCCCTGAGGAGCTGCCTGCCTTTTGCGACACGTTGAACATACCAAGACTGGACCTCCCAGCCTGGTACAATACTTCTCGCAACTCTCCCCTGCAACGAGCTACTTCAATGGGCGCAATCCCAGTACGGGTTGAATTCCACATCCGATGACGCAGATCCCCCTCACCGCGTACAACAAGGTCACCAAGGACGAGAAACACTGGTTTCACCAGTCCAACCAGTCCACAGGAGACCTCACCAAGAGGGCACCGAGCCTACTACAGAACTAGATGAGACACCACAAGCCTCTCCTTTCAACAAGATCATAGACGCCCCTACCTTCCCCACACCTCTGATGTGATCACCCAATGCAGAACTAATCCGAACTGCCACAAGATCTTCGAATGATGATGTGACAAAACGTATACCTCTGCCAAAACATCCCCGTAAGATAACACTTCTATTCCAGACAGGTCCTTCCTCCCTAGGTTGCCTCTTTATCGGATCCCCTGCTGAGAGATAATGACCACCCTATCAATGGGACTATATGAACATCAACTTTGATTAAAACCCTCCCACCCGGTGGTAAGTGATGCTTGAAATCTGCGATATGTACACTGTCAGGGGTACAACCCAGTCACGACCACTCCGCCCTATATACAATCCACATACCCTATAGCAGAAGACTAGGGGCGCAAGACTCTATATATTCTGATAGTCTCACACGAGACATGGGTCTCCTATATACTGTAGCTACTTGCCAATACCCTATCTTAATCATCACCAACCCTTGTCCCTCTTTCGTATAGTCCCTATCCATACCCGATACCTTTAAAAAATGTATTACTGATTCCAAAGGTCATTCGAGAGGCAAAAGGACTGGCCTATCTCACTAGTCAGGCTGCATAATACGTAATTATTTCTCTACAGTGTTTTGCTTTTACCTTTTCTCTGTTTTCCAGGTTGTGACAGTGGGGGTCAACCCAACATGAAAACCAAAAAAAAAAAAAAAAAATCCCCTATAAAGACCGCTAAATTGAGATACATCACTATTACGTAACGCTGGCTAAAACAGGTCATATCTAAGCCACTGTATGCTAAAGGAGTCAGATTTAAACCCCCCCCCCCTTATATATCAACCTTTTCAAGCCTGTATCTACAGGCGTCTACACTCATTTTGCCACAAACAATCTAAGACTCGATAAAGATCTGCAGGTTTGGTCGACCCCTCACTGAAGAATTTGAACGAATATGTAAGAAAGATAGTTTTGGTACTTTCGCAAAAATTGTTCATGTTAGATAATAAATGTCCACAGCTTTGGCCTAGTGATCGGCTATGCTCATCCCTAACCAATTAATGGCTGTGGGGATATTGACCGAGAACCAATTGTTTATACTTTGAGATACCTGTTTAACAATTTGAAGTGGTGGCCCTGTCTGTGTGGCACCCCAAAGAGATGCATACTCTACATATGTGGCCCCCTCTCACACCTCACCCGAGAGGACGCGACACTAAATCAAACTACTTACAACAAGCCCAAATTCTTGGAGGTTCCATAAGGGGCAGGCCACACACACAAAGATACCTCCAATCCAGCCGTTACATGTTGATCAGATTTGGGCTGTGTTTTCTTTTGGTAATTTAACCAAGGCAACTGTTGATCTGATTTACAACTGGTAACACCTGCATAGGCGAGTTGAATGAGTTTACCCATTAATAACCCCTACATTGCCATATACTGATCATAGATGTCCACAACCCCAATACTACCAAAGTCAAAATACCAGACATAGATAGTATAGCCACTCGCACACCCTATGAGCCTTGTCCTTACCATCGATCTTACACACGTGACCCATATTTGTTACATGGAAATTCCATCTAGCAACCGCTATTCACCTTCCCCCTGCAATATGCAACCCCAAGGCTCTTCTCCAACAACACACAAACACGCACCTCTGGTGGAACAGAGGTATTGGCTAGCCAGATTCGTATCGTCGCCTCACACTCCTTCACACAGCTGGAACCCCTGTGTTCCTGCTGACCCAAACCAGACTCCCCACCACTTTAATCATCCAACCCCCCCTCATTCTCCCTGATAAGTTAATTGCTCGATTCCTATTACTGGTATATCCCCCTTCCCCTAAACGTACCTCTACCTCCGCCCCTCTCTCCATCCTCTCCACTACTATCCCACTTCAACTTGTCCCGTTTTTCGACCTTCCCCTCTATCCTCCTCCACTGACCTCTATAACCCTTCCCTCTCACCCAACCTCCACCCTCTTTCATGTTTTCTCGGTCTCCGCCGATGGCCACACTTACCACTCCACCCCCAGCTAAACCCCCCACGTGCCGCCCTCAAAGCCAAACCATGGCAACAACACTCAATCCAATCCCACCTCGCTTAAAGTGGTCACCCTGAACGCAAAGGGACTCAACACCCCTGAAAAATGTAGCCAGATCTTGGATAGTCTTTCTACAGGAGACCCACTTCCGATCCAATCAAGTGCCTAAACTTACAAACCGCTTCTTCCCTACGTTCTTTCACACGACCAACGCCCTAAATAAGACGAAAGGTGTATCAATTTTGATATCTAAACACCTCAATTGGCAACTATCAGACTCCATCTTAGATACGGAAGAGAGGTATGTCTTCCTCAAGGGCCTTATCCATAGCAGACCCATCACCATTGATCCTCTCGGATCATAAGCCTCTCTGACCCTGACGTTACCTGAAAAGAATACCCTCTACAAGATCTGGCGCTTAGACCCCTCTTTGCTCACAGATGAACCTAACGTCAACCATATTAGAGACTGCATTTCTAAATTTTTCGCAGCGAATGACACTCCTGACACACCCCCTATAACGCAGTGGGAAGCCCACAAATGTGTCATCAGGGGATATCTTCTGACGCTCAAAGCAAGACGAAAAAAGGCCCACTCTAAAACGATCAGCGACTTTGTCCAAAAGATAGCAACCCTTGAACGTGTCCACAAACAATCTCAAGCTTTACAAGACTACCGAGAACTTACACGCAACAGAGAGCTGTTGCGAGAGGAACTCGATCGCAAGACCAGAAGGAAATTTGTCCTGAACCATAAACTTTTTTATGCGTTCGGGAACAAATGCGGAAAATACTTAGCCAGGGCCCTCCAAAAAAAGAAAGTGTCCTTTAATATCCACACCATTAGAGATTTTCAAGGCCAACCAAAAGTCTCGACCGTCATAACATAACATCCCAGTTCGAATCCTACTACCCTACATACTAAATTTAGTGGGGGGGGGGGCTCCCTGGTGGTCCTGGTCGGCTCCCTGGTGGTGCAGTATTGCGATCCTAAAGGGGGGCTGCACTGATAAACATTCAACGCAGCCCCCCCCCCCCTCAGGAGAGCAGCCGATCAGCTCTCCACTACTCAGGTCTGCAGACCTGAGTAGAGGAAAAGCCGATAAACGGCTCTTCCTGTTTACACTGTGATCAGGGTCAACGGTCACTTGTCAAGTGCCTTCTCCATCAGCAGCGGGACAAGGCAGGGAAGCCCACTTCCCCCCTTCTCTTTGTCTTGACCCTCGAGCCACTCCTACGCTGCCTCAGGGCCAACGACGTGAAGGGTATATCAATTGCCGGTAAAACGTACAAAGTCGCAGCTTTTGCCGACGACCTTCTTCTCTTTCTAAGAGATCCTCATATCTCTATCCTAAATCTTTTACAAGAGTTAAAAAAGTTCCAACAGATATCAAACTTTAAAATCAACCTGACCAAATCCTTTGCATTAAACATCTCAATCCCCAAGGAAGGCGTCACCCAACGCCAAAAGAACTTTCCCTTCTGTTGGAAAGACAATGAGATAATATACTTAGGGATAAACGACCAATATGGCAGATCTTTACGAAAGAAACTTTCTACCTATACTTAAAAATATCTCTGATGACTTACACAAATGGAACAAACCCCACTTCACATGGTTTGGCAGAGCTGCCATATTAAAGATGAACATTCTCCCTCACATTTTATATATCCTTCAAGCGATCCCAAAAGGAGTTCCTCAAAGCTTTTTCCTGTCATACAAAAAAGACTGTTCTAAACTTCTCTCAAACATCCAAGACTAAGCTATGCCCAACTGACCAAGCCTAAACTGAAAGGAGGCATTGGCCTTCCGGACATTGAAGGTTATTACCGGGCTTGTCACTTAACCAGAACTGTCGATTGTGCAGTGCATCAAACCAACAAGCATTGGGTACCCTTGGAGAATTCCTTCTTGGACCTCCTGTTACTATCGACCCCATGGCTGCAACCCAGCCACATACCCCCTGCATTGAAAACCCACCCACTAATTTATCCAACACTTAAATCCTTCAAGCAAACGTGTAAACACACACATAAACTGATACGCTGAAGTGTACTTTCTGAAAGTGCACTAATCCTCAGGATATAATGGGTGACTTCAACTATCCAGATACTGACTGGGCAGAAGCTCACTCAATAAAGGCCCACCATATCTTGGAAACAACAAGCCTGTCAGTCTAACATCTGTAGTATGTAATCTATTGGAGGAAATTATAAGGGGCTATATCCAATAATTTTCTGATGAAAACAGTATCATTAGTAGTAATTGGCATGGGTTTCCGAAAGCTCTCTCTTGCCAAACCAATCTGTCAACATTCTATGAGGAAACAAGCTGCGATCTAGATACAGGTAGGCCTGTTGATGTGGTGTATCTGGACTTTGCAAAAGCATTTGATACAGATAATTAAGCTACAAACTGAGGTCTGTAGGCATAAACCATTCATGGCCACATCTGGAGTATTCCATCCAGTTTTGGTCACCAATCCTCAGGAAGGATGTTCTGGAACTGGAGAGAGTCCAGAGAAGGACAGCAAAATGAATAAGGGGACTGGAGGACCTCAATTATGAGGAACGACTACAAGCACCAAACTTATTCTCTATTATATATTATAGCGATATACATGGGCGTCCGCAGAACTTTTTCCAGGGGGGGGCATAATTTCAAGGTCATCCATGCTCTGCCCCTTTTTGACAATGTCATAATTACATTATTACGGTCAGAGACTGCAGACGTAGTACAGGAGATGGTCAGAGACTGCAGTAATGATCCAGGAGATGGTCAGAGACTGCAGAATTGCCCCCCTTGCCCCTACCTGCGGACGCTCATGGCGATATACAAATACCTCAATGGTGATCCCAGTGTAGGTAGGAAACTATTCAGTCTCAGGGAGTGTAAGAAGACAAGGAGCCACAAAATGAGACTGGAGGAGAAGCAGTTTAACCTTAAGCTATGTAGGGGGTTTTTGACTGTCAGGGTGGTAGGGATGTGGAACTCTCTTCCACAATTGGTGGTGTCAGCAGGAAGTATTGATAGTTTTAAAAGACTCATGGATGTAAATCTTAGTGAACACAATATTCAGGGATATGGGATATGATTATCAACATTAACACACATACACCAAGTACACAGGTTGAACTGGGTGGACTAGTGTCTTTATTCAACCTTACCTACTATGAAACTATAATAGAAGTCTACGGCTCAGTGCAGGTAACCCACAGGAAAGTCACAGGTGCCCTGCGCTGCACCTGCGGATCAGTGTGAAAGCAGCCTAATAACCATTGCAAAACTATTCTTCACATATGCCCAAACTCTGATATTATGCCCATTGCTGTGATGCCCAAACTGTAATTCCCATAAACTGACCTACCTTCACTTTCTGCATTAGCAGGAATTGCCAGCTATAGAAAATGTTGCTGTCTCAGGTGGAGTGCATTTGATATCACTCCAGGACAGGGGCCGGCGATATAGAGGAAGCCTCTGCTCCCTCCACAGACGCTTGCTTCCTCTACTGCAGGCTCTATCCACAACACTGATGCTCTGGGATGGTGGGTACATCACATCTCCCAGGACACTGCAGGATTGGGCAACCCAAAATCTGGCCATGCCAACCCGCCATCCTAGAGCAGAAGGTTGATGGCCACATCAGAGGGCTCCGTGGGCCACTGGTTGGGCACCCTTGTCCAGCCTTTCTCAACCTTTTCAACACTAAGGAACCCTTGAAATAACTTTCTGGTCTCAGGGAAATCCTGCTAAAAATGTCTACAACTCATGATATATTAGTGCGATGGTCAGTGGGAAGAATGCTCCTTACACTTGTGGTCATTCGGAGGAATTAGCCCCTTACAGATAGCTAAAACGATCATTGGTGTCAGTGGGAACGTATCAGAGAGGCAGATATTCCTCATTGCTCAAGGAACCCCTAGCAACCACTGGAGGAACCCTAGAGCTCCATGGAACCCTGGTTTAGAAACCCTGCCCTAGTCCATCTTGGGAGCAAGAAATAGAGGGTGGCTATGTTCCTATATACAGTGGGACCATGGAGAATGAACATAGCCAACCTCTAACAGAAAGTCGGATCGCAGCAGTAAAAAAAGAAGTTTTGGGGAAGGTGAGAGCCACAGAAGGTACTAATTGGGTTAAGAATACGTACATACTTAAATAGAACTTTTCATTTAAACTACTTATTAGTTATTTATTACACTAGAGTTCAGTGTTGCTTTAACTCATTGCCTTACCATTAATAGTTACTGTATTTCACAAGAGAAGGTGAGCAAAGGCAGACAAGTTTAACTGTACTTAATATTACACATCTAAAATGAAAAAATATATTTAGTAATATGTAATTTCATAAAAGATATTAAAATAAGTATTCAAGAGTTTATTTCTAGAAAGGCGCAGAATTCTAATGAACATATGTTGTGATAGAAATGAGTGAAGAAGTGAAGGATAAAAGCAGAACAGCATCAAAGAGTTCTTATTTTATGAGATCAATGGCTTTCAAAACAAAGGAAGCCAGACCATGGGAAATAACCTCATCTGAATACGCTTATTGCGGCAGGCACTGCTTATCTGGCCAGACTGAATCTTAGTTTTCTATGTAAAGTTTTTAAAAAAGAACATTTCGTTTTAACTCCAAAAGAAAGTCTAGAAAATGAATATGTCAGCACTACCTATTTATATTGTGATAAAGGGCACTGAAGTTCAGGATGTTATTTTTGGGTGAAGCTGTAAAATGCTGTCACCGTCAGACTGGGCTTAAAGGCGCCATGGCTATAAATCACAACATCATGTGACCAAATAATATTATTTCGATTTGTGCAAAGGCTTCTGGGAATTCTATAGTGTTGCCATTTCTTTCTGCACATGCCAGTACAACCACATATTCAGCCTTAAAGTTATTGCAAACTAGTGGTGCAATGAAATGAAAATTCCACTGCCGAAACCGAAAACCGACCGATTTTTTTTTAAAGTTTTTTTTTAATAAATTTAATTAATATGGCTGGTGTTTTTGCATTGAAGTCAATGGGACACGATTTTGCATTGAAGTAAATGGGACACGATTTTGCATTGCAGTCAATAGGGGGCGTTTTTGCATTCATGTTTTCACTGAAGTCAATGGGACATGATTTTGCATTGAAGTTAATGGGACGTAATTTTGCATAGCACTCAATAGAGTATGTTTTTGCATTGAAGTAAATGGGACTTGATTTTGCATTGAAGAAGACACAACTTTGCATTGCAGTCAATAGGGGACATTTTTGCACAGAAGTCGATAGGACACGATTTTGCACTGAAGTCAATGGAATGCGATTTTGCATTGAAGTCAATGGGATACGGCATGCCACCTTTTTTTTCTATCGTCAAAACGCAGATAGCCCTATTTTCGGCCAATAATGTTCGGCAGCCGATATATTGGTGCATCCCTATTGTAAACCCTCACCTTGCAAAACAACCCATTCAGTTTAAAATAGAAATATAAGGCAAAACATTTGTGCAGAGATATTAAAAAAATATACATGAATACCTTTTTCTCTTTTTTTTTTTTTTACAAGTGATCACATTCCCTCTATTCTCAGCTGCATAAGAGCTGGGGGAGGAGAAACGGCAGAACACTGAGCTTCCCAGTGAATGACTGTGCAGAGGGTGTGTCAGGACAAGTCTGATCATTGGAGGAGAGCAGGTTGAGTTCCCAGCACACAGAGAATGACCATGTGTGTTCTCCTGCTTAGTGTGGTCAGTTTTTAATAAGACATAATAAGAGGGACTGGCAGGAACACCAGGGATTTCACCCAAAGGAAGTAATACAAAGAGAACAGGATGTTGGGTTTATGTATTCTAGTAATCGGTCTGTTGGGGTTGTTTAAAGCAGAAATTTAAACCCCCCAAACAGAATTGTTTTTTTCTGTGTTTATCTTTTTTTCTCAATTTTATTTTCTTTTGCTCCACCCCCCAACGCCTTTCTGGCAGTGGCGGCTCGTCCATAGAGGGCACACGGGCACCGCCCCCCCATTTATGCGTCTGGCCCCCTGACCTACATATCAGGGCGTTGGACTATGGATTCCAATGGGGGGAGGGGGGGGTTGAATCATGTGATTAGAGCCAGAGGCGATAGTGAATTAATTTTCACTATTTTCACACTAAAGTTCCTTCCCGGCAATCAGGAGGCAGGTCGTGAGACCTGTTTCCGAATTAGCCAAAGCATCAGGCGATTGGATGCCTTGTGCTTAGGAGGTACATAGAGGAGACACATGGCGGAGGAAGCCGCGGGAAGAGAGGACACCGGAACCGCTGCCCACACCCCGGGAGAGGAGGAGAGGACACCACAGCCTGCCAGCCCTAAATCAGGTAGATGCCTGACTGCACGCCGCCCGGAGGGTGGTCAGTGCCATGCTGCTGGCCACCCAGAAGGGGGTTGCTTGCTTGCCGTCCCCCCAAAAGAATAACCCACCAGCCGCCACTGCTTTCTGGCCTAGGTCAGGATTATGTGTCACAGGTCCTGCAGCATCCTGGGATACTTACATCACATCTCTCAGGACACCGCAGGGTTGGGCACACAAAGCAGGCAGGGGCAGGCCTGATGCTTCATTGGTAGTTGGCTGCCTGCACCCAAAAGAGGTAGCCAGCTCAAGAGGACCAAGATGAGGGCACAGGACCCAATGTATGTCACTTGAATAGCAGATTGCAGCGGGACAACGCTGGATTCAGTGCACAGTTGAGTATATGTAGAGAAGGCAGCACTACAGGTAACAGGGAAAATAAATCAACATGGGGGGGGGGGGGTTGAGTATTATTTTATAACAAGGTCCTATTACTGTACCTTACAGGTCTATGTTTGTTAAGCCAGTAAATTGGTCCATCCTGTCTGTGTGTAGCTGTGGCCTTTTGGCTTTGGCTGGTTGCGCACTTATTAGTGTGCATTGGACTGTGTCCTTAACACTGAGCTTGCACTGAGGCCAGAAATGTACTTAAATGATTTCCCCCTATTGTAGCCAGCGCCATGTGTTCTTGTCAGCTACCTAGTGTGTGTGATTACCATTGTTCTCCCTTGCTAGTTACGGACCTGGAATTCAGACTGCTTGTGTCATCTGCACCCACTGCCAACACTTTTGATATCCTCTTGCTTGCAACACTGACTACTCTCTTGCGTGCTCCCTGCCACCACCTAAGCCTGGACACTGACTATTCTCTAGCCTGCCAACTGCCGCAACCTTTGCTTGAACTCTGAACTATATCATTACCCTAACCCCATAGTGTAGACACAATGTTCAAACCTGGTGTCATCTTGCAGCAGAGTACCCCATTGGCCACTGGGGTTATAGGTCCATCACACCTTGTGGGGTGCTCTGGTGAAGACCAAGATGTTACTTGGAATGCTTGTCTTATGTGAGTCCATGCCACCTGCCAGGGTGTCAATCCTAACAGTAGTTGTGTTCAGTTAGCCATGTCCACCATTTTTCTATTATCTAAATAAACTAAACCGCTTAAAGCCTAAATCTAGCAAAACTTTTTTTTTTGTTTGGCTAGACTGTATATCAGGTCTTCATTTCTGTCTGTAACTTCAATGAGGCGATTTTCTCACTTCCTGTCCCTGTAACCCCAGAACAAGGAATTGGGGGAGCAGACAATGTATTACTACAACATAACTAAAAGCATGTCCCCATTGGGAGAGATTTCCTTTCACTTACATGAAGTTAGGGGTTATCTCCCAAATATGGACACCAAAAACCTAATAGAGGCTCTAATCCTTTTGTGCTCTATCCAAAACAATATAAACATTTTTGGCTGGCGTTGTAATTTAAAATAGATTTCTACTTGGCTGGCATAGGCTTTAGACATTTGCACCTTGTTGTTTAAGTTCCATTTGACCTTACAAATGGCTGTCCCTAAAATGATTACAAAACAGGCTTTGAGCATTAATATTTTGGGGCATTGCCCAGAAGGCTTTTCTGTCCCGTAGTGACAGAGGGAACCGAGGAGGAACCAAACATTAGATCGGGGGGATTATGGGCTCTGGCATACCTGGTAGTGAAGATTCAAATACTTTTCCTTTATGGAAGTTTTTTTTAACTTTTATTTGCAGCAACAGGGTCATTTTAAATTATGTAAGACCAGCTCCAATGAGAAAACTCACATTTACTTGCAATTATCCCACAGCAATATCTTTAAAGAACCAAAAACTACAACTGGATTTGAGTCTACATTTCAGTTGATTCCAAATAACCATAAGGTATGTAATGTATGGTCTTTTTAGGACCTACACTGTATTGTGTCTGATAGTTCTGTAATAGCTATGTAGCTTGGGTACGTATAAGAAAGATAGAACTATGAGAGCTGCCACTGACTTGGTGTAAACGCTAGTGCTGTCATGCTTATTTTTTGACTACAACATGATTGGTCATTGACCTGGAACAAGCATACAGTCAGGGAAGTGTTAGGTCACCTCCTACACACTTATTTGTTTCAGGTCTGTGACATACAAAACCTGTGAATGTGAAGGATGGCAGCCAAGCACCCTCATCCAAGTTGGCAATGGCAGATTCCATATTTACTGACCAGCTTCCATCGGGTAGACCAGTGATGGGTAAATTGATGTTTGATTCCCGAGCCAGTCAGTTCAGTTTGATAGCCAACACGTCCATGAATGGGACCAGGGGAGATCTGTTGCTTTAAGCAGGGAAATAAAAAGATCTAAAATACCTAGGTGTGAGCAGTAATTTTATAGGAACATTGACTACTTGGTTCCTGGGGTACGCTAAGCCTCAAGGCAGACCATTATCCCTTCTCCAAAACATTAAGACCAAAAATACTCATATATAGTTACACTGACCCCTTTTAGAAATAGTTGCATGAACAGATTGCCCAAAGCCTCTGCATCTCAACAAGAGGTAAAAAAAATAAACGGGCAACTCTCATTAAGCTCTGTTACCTGCTGGGCAAAATCAATTTTTTTGTCAAGACGGCTGATTTCTGCACGTCCAAACTTAACAATTACCAAGCAGGCATTTTATGCCAGTTTTTTCTTATCATGCTATTTATTATAGGAAAAACTACTGCATGCTGCATTGCCTGTGGTGTGCTCACAAAGGCACTTGGATGAACAAAATAGATAAAGACAAGAGCATGTAAGAATGGCAGAAAGGACATAATAATCCTTTTATCGTGAGTTAACAAAATAGCTGCACTGAAGTTTTCAGGCAGTTCATATATAAATGATTTTACCCTTTTAAACTATTACATTACCGCTAATTTATGAAAATGTCGCCATAGTAAAATTCCAGAGACAAAAGAAACCCCTTGGATATGGTGCATGCATTCGTTTTTTTTTTCCTCTTCTTTTCATCTCATAAATCTGCACATTACACTCATCCTGTCCCTGGGTGGCTAGGGCCAGTGTACATCTGTATGGTGCATTTTCAGTGCGTTGCGTTTTAGGCGCATTTTACATGTTTTTGTGTGTTACCATTGAACTTTATAGAACGTGCATTTTGATGAAAGCACATCAAAGATGCAGGATTCTGGATTTTTTAAGGCGCTGCAGCTAAAACGCACAGGTCTAAACAAGACCATCATCTATATCTATAGGGAGAGCCATTATAGCCACTCAGGCTTATCATCAAACATGTCAACCATGTCCATTCAATTTATATGGGGAATGGGGAGGTTAGTAGTTCAAAGAAGAAAGAGAATATTGCTCTATGCTTGCAGCTGAGGTCTTAGAACCTGACAAGGACACAGAATTTCCAGCAAAATAAACATGCATTTTCTGTAGTCGTTGAAAATATTCTTAGCCTGAAAATTAAAATGAATGCAGCCACTACATCTAAGGACTGGTAAGCTGCAATATATTACATTTTTGGGTTTAACTCTGGCCTTGGTAAATCAGTCAGTGTAACTTCACTATGTTTCTTTGGACCAAAACAGCAGACTTACCAAACCCAAATTTGTGGAAAGACACAACATGGAGTGCTGTCTATGAAAATAATCTAAAACAAAAAATCATGCAGCGGTATTAATGATAAAATTGTGCCAAAAATATATTAAATGCAATCCTTGAAAATAATCAGTAAATAATGCCAAAAATGTAACAAAAAATCCAAAGAATATTGTTCTTATAAAAGGTGCTGTCGGGAACCATAAATCAGATGGAGACCGAAAATGCAGTAAAAATCACACCTTTTAATAAAATGGTAAAAATAGTAAACATAGACAAAACATATCCAGGGTTCGGCAGCCAAAACGGGTAGTCAGAACAATCAAGTAAATCAGGAAGCCAGGGATCAGCATAGTGGGAGGCAGCAGACAGGATCAGGAACCAGAAGGGCCGTCAGCCAGGCAAGTCTTCAACAGGAACACAGCAGAGATTCTCCAGATATGTTTGACCAAGGCACATTTGCAAAGGCACAGAAGGAAGGAACCAGGCAGATTAAATAGCCAGAAAGGGCTGGCTGTAGGCTGGACTGACGAGCAGGAAATGATCACTACTGGTGAGTGAGCCACTGTGAAAAGATGAGTGCTGGCAATTAACCAACAGCTGAGCAACCTGAGCACTGAGAAGGGAGGGCTGAGAGCCGAACTTTGACAGTACCCCCTCCTCAACGACCCCTCCCCCTCAGAGGGCCATTAGATTGAAGGGGAAAAGGAGAGGAGGACAGGAGCAGGTAAATCCAAGGATGAGACCCAAGAGCGTTCCTCCGGACTGTACCCTTTCCAATGAACCAGGTCTGTATGCACCCACAGAAACCTACGGGAGTCAATGATCGACTGTATCTCATACTCTTCATGGTTCTCCACCTGAACCAGGTGAGGACGTGGTACTGAGGTGATGAAATGGTTGCACAACAAAGGTTTTAATAAGGAGGCATGGAATACATTCAAAATATGCATGTTAGAAGGAAGGTCTAATGCGTAAGCCACTGGGTTGATCCTACGGAGAATACAGAAAAGCCCATTAAACCGTGGTGCCAGTTTCAGTGAGAACATGGAGTCGGAGATGACAGCCAGACCCTTCTACCCAACCTGGTAGGAAGACACAGGTAAGCATCTGCGGTCAGCATGGAGTCTGTACCTATCACTGGCAAGTCACAAGGACTCTTGGACCTGCACCCAAGTGGAACGAATATCACTGAGATGCTTCTCTAAAGCAAGAATTATTTGACAAACAAATGAGTCAGGCAACATGGATGGTTGAAAACCATAATTTGCCATAAACAGAGATAATCAGGAAGCACTATTGTGAGCAAACTCCACACAAGGTAAGAGGCCTGACCAGTTGTTATGGTGGTCAGAAATATAGCAACATAGAAACTACTGTTTCAAGGCTTGGTTGGCTCGTTCTGCAACCCTATTGGACTGCGGGTGATAAGCAGAGGAGAAGGAAAGCTTAATTCCTAACTGTGCACAAAAGGCTCGCCAAAACCTGGAGACAAACTGGCTATCCCTGTCCAAGATAATAACCTTGGGTAGCCCATGTAACCAAAAGATCTCTTGAGCAAAAATGGATGCCAGATGTTTGGATGTGGGTAACTTCTTTAGTGGAATACAATGTGACATTTTCGAGAACCAGTCAACCACCATAAGAATAACTGTGCTGCCCTGGGTGTTGGGTAACCACAATAAAATCCATAGACAGGTGGGTCCAAGGTCCCTCTCCATTGGGTATGGAACACACGGAAGCACACACGAAACAAGCGGCTACAAAGGCGGTTAAATCAGCGCGGAGACTAGGCCACTAGAATTGTTGAGAAATAGCCCAAACAAGTTGATTCTTCCCTGGGTGGCCAGATGCCTTGGGAGAATGGTAAGACTGGAGCAAAGCAGTGCAGAGATTCTCAGGGACAAAGCAGCACCGACTCCATCTTGGAAGCAGAGGAAAACTGTTGCGACAGTGTGTCAGCCCTTACATTCTTAGTAGTAGGTTTTACAGAAAAAAAGCCTATCGCGCTCTTCTGGGAGATAAGCGTTCTGCCTCAGACAAGAATGTGATTTTCTTAAGGTCAGTCAAAAGTGAGGACCGGCACAATGGTACCTTCGAGGAAATGCCTTCATTCTTTAAGAGCTAGAACGATAGCTAAAAATTCTCTTTCCCCAATCTTGTAATTGCATTCTGCAGGAGACAATTTCTTAGAAAAGTAGCCACAAGGATGCATAGTGCTCTCAGAGGTAGGACGTAGAGACAGAGGGGCGCCTACTCCAGTCTCAGATGCATCAACCTCAAGAATGAAGGGTAACGTAGGATCAGGATGTGCCAGCATAACAGCTAAAACAAAGGCAGCCTTGAGAGACTCAAAGGCTTTAATGGAATATAGAGACCAATTCTGTGGGTTGCTGTCCTTTCTGGTCATATCAGTCAGGGGTTTGAGCAGAGAAGAGAAGTTACGGATAAATTTCCAATAATAATTGGCAAAGCCAAGAAACCGTTGTGGCGGACATAGACTCACAGGTTGAGGCCACTGTAGAACTGCAGATAGTTTCTCTGGGTCCATTGAAAAACCTGCAGTAGAAATTACATTACCCAGAAATTTAACCTGTTCATGATGGAACTTGCACTTTTCCAACTTACAATACAGGTTATTGTCTCTCAACCTCTGCAGCACACGGGAGACATCTGTGTGGTGGCTCTCTAGGGATTTAGAATATATGAGAATATCGTTGAGTTAAACCACTACACATTGCTGCAACATATCTCGGAGGACATTGTTGATGAATTCCTGAAAAACTGCAGGAGCGCTGCAAAGACCAAAGGTATTGGTAATGTCATGTCCTGTTGTAAACGCAGTTTTCCATTCATCACCCTCATTGATCCTCACAAGATTGCATGCCCCTCTCAGATTGAGCTTCTTGAAAACCGTTGCTCCCTTGAGGCTCAGACATGTGCAGAGCGAAAAAATTTGTTTAGTTTCATTTTGTTTCGTTATTTACATAAATTAGTTTAGTTAGATTTGTTTAATTCATTTTTGGAATTCATTTTGTTTATTCAATTTCGTTATTCATTTTCTATTTTGTTCTCTTTGGAAATTGGAAAACTATTCAAATTCGAGGACTTTTCGAATTTGAAAACTTTTTGAATTCAAAAACTATTCAAATTGGAAAAGTAATCAAATGATTAAAAAATTATTTGAATTTCGGCAGAATTTTTTTCCCCGTTATTTCAGATTCGTTTTAATTTGGTACTATTGTAATTTGGAAATTTGGATACATCCAAATTTCCGAAAAACAAAAATTTGTTCGAATTTTAATTCAGAACAAAAGAAACCGCACAGGTCTACAAATAATTCCATAATCAACGGAATCAGATAAGAGTTCTTAATCGTGATGCGATTGAGACCCCTATACATCGATACAAGGTCTCAGTTCACCACTCTTCTTTTTCACAAAGACGAAGCCAGCACCAGCAGGAGACGAGGATTTGCGGATGAACCCTCGAGAAAGTGCGTCGACAAAATAGGCCTCCATGGCTTTATCCTCCAAGACAGACAAAGAGTGAACCTGGCCATGAGAGGGCATGGCACCAGGTTGAAGGTCAATTGCACATTCATATGACCAGTGTGGAGGCAAACTACCGCCCTGACCTTCGTCAAAGACATCGCTAAATTCGCATTACTGCTCTGGCAAGGACGAGAGTGAAGAGATGCATAAGACCTTAGCAACTTTCTGAAAACATGTGTTATTGCATTGTGGTGACCAGGAAAGAACCTCAGCACAAAGCCAATCAAAAGAGGGGTTGTGCCTCTGTAACCAAGGATAATCAATAACCATTGGGTAATGAGGTGAGGAAATAACTTGAAATTGGATTATCTCATGGTGAAGAGCCTCTACAGCCATGGTCAATGGAGCAGTCTTATGAGTCACATGGGCAGGCTGTAGAGGTCTCCCATCAATAGCCTCAATGGCAAGTGGAGTGGCATGAAGCTGCAGTGGAATTAAGTGCTCACTGCTCAGACACAAAGGCACTATCTATGAACAGGCCTGCAGCCCCAGAGTAATTTAGAGCTTATGTATCGATGGACGACTCAGACCAAGAAAGGGTAACCGGAACTAGATGCTTATCCTTCAGGATAACCGGGCCATCTAAGATCTGTCCACCATAGGACCTCAGGTGCAAGCGTTTCCCGGACTGGTAGGGCGATAATTCAAAAAGTGACCTGCCTGGCCACAATCGCTCCTTCCTCCTAAAGGCCCTCTCCTCCACAGAGAGACGTGTGAAGCCCAACTGCATGGATTCTGCTTCACTGGCAGACTCTGTACCAGGAGGCATGAGAGGTGAGGGAGGCAAGGGTGGGATTGCAAAGCCTGGAGCCAAATGTACAGGAGGCTTCTGCAAGCGCTCCTTAAAAGAAAGGTCTCTCACGGAGTCTGGAGACAATGAGAATAGCAAACGTGATCAACTTCTCCAGATCTGTAGGTATGTTTCGGGCTGCTATCTCATCTTTTTATGTTATCTGAGAGACCACGAGAAAAAGCAGCCACGAGGGCCTCATTATTCCAAGCAACCCCTGCTACCAGAGTACGGAATTCAATGCCGTAATTAGCAACAGTTCTCATACTCTGATGGACATGAGGCTCTTGGCAGCAGAAATGGAGTGTGCAGGAATGTCAAATACCCTTTTAAAGTAAGCCACAAACTCAAGGTAACTCAGGACAATGCGTTTTTGCATCTCCCATAGAGGGTTTGCCAGGCCAAGGCTCAGATCAGAAAGCAAAGAAATAATGAAGCCTACTTTGCTTCTGTCCGTGGGGAACACCTGGGGCAACATCTCAAAGTATATCCCAACCTGGTTGAGAAACCCTCTACATTGAACTAGAGCACCCTCAAATCACTGGGGAAGCGGAGCAGAACCAGACATACCTCTTACAGAGGTAATATTCAAGGCAGGTGCCTGCACAGTAAATGGAGCAGCAGCAGGGACAGCTGTGCCATGCCAAGTTGACCAAGATTGCACCGCACTGCACTTGCGCGAGATCGGCAGGTGCATGCTGGGTAGCCAGCATGCACAGAATCCAGGAAGGACAACACTGTGGCTTCAGATGCCCACACTGGAGATGGCTGTATTGTGCAGGAACTAAACAAAGAAAATAATGCTGCACAAACAGAAAACTGGGCATAGTTTACAGTATACCTTTGTTACATTGCACGAGGCATGAGTATTCTAGGAGTATGTTTATCTTAAGGCCTCATACACACGGACGTTTCTTGACGCCGGCGTTTTCTGGCATTTTTTGCAGCTCTCCATGTTAGTCAATGGCCCCATAAAAACGTTGGCGTTTTTGAGCTGTAGATGGCGTCGGCGTTAGTGAGCTGAAAGTAGCACCCACAGCCATCGCGTTCTGAGGCTGTAACGTTTTGGCGTTTTTTGGCCGGAGCCGCGTGCATGCGCATGAGTGACATCACGTGACTCCGGCCTGTCACAGAGCTGGAATCCGTGGCCCCGGAAGGAAGAGAGGCGGAAGATGGATGCGGCCTGGGACAGCGCGGGCTTCCAATGCAGGTAAGTGATGCATAATAGACTAGTATGCGATACATACTAGCCTATTATGCTTTTACATTGCAGGGTAACAAAGAGGAAGTAAAACCCATCAGGGTTTACTTCCTCTTTAAAACAGAAGTAAAGTCAAAATGAAGAAACTGCTGACAGGTAGGATTTGCATGACTGAAGAGACCCTGTTGGTCACTTATGTCATAAACTGCTTCTTCCTGCCTCAGTGGTTGTGGACACTGAATTCCACGGGCGCAGCTCAGAGTACATACAAGGCACGATTCTATGCCAAGAGTTGCACCATTCTGGCCATGCCAATGAAGTGGTTAGAAAGTTTACAGGCAATCAATTGCCTCTCAAGAGATCACATCAACAACTGTATCTTCCTGTCTTACCAACAAGCTAAAGCCATGTGTTTTTCAGTCAATCATCCAAAACACAGGTTTTTATTTTTTTCAGCGCTAGGGCCACATTGTATTCTTTACAAATATTCACCGGCCACAAAAGTATAATAAATGAATGGTTAAAAATGAAATGTATGAATAAACATGTTTCAAAAAGTAACATCAAATCAGCAGTCCCCCTTTTGCATCAGATGCCCCCCCCCCATCACATCAGAGTCCCCTTTCACATCAGAAGTCACCTTCACATCAGGGCTACCCTTTGACATCAGAGCCCTGCCTTCACTTCAGAGTCCTGTTTGAATCAGTCCCTCTTTCATATCGGACGTCCCCCTCCCTTTCCATCAGAGTTCCTCCTTTCACATCAGAGTTGCTGCGAGCTAGATAAAATCTTACAGCGGGCCGGATATGGCCATGGTTCAGAAACCGCTTCAGTGGCAGCTGCTCCATAAGGGCCACAGGGGCCCGCCCCACCCGCCTATTAATCTGCATACAGGGCGTCGGACGCATGGATTCCAATGGCAGGGGTGTGTTTTTTGAAGCACATGATTAGAACCTGATGCTCTAATAGGCTTCAAAAAAGGGTGGGCTCGGGGCGCAGAGCACTGTGTGAGCTGGATTGTGTTGTGTGATCACTGCCGGCTGTGTCTCCTGCAGGGGGGGCAGAGGAGGTGTTGTGGTATCCTGTGTGACCGCCACCGTCCGTGTCTCCCGCATGGGGGGGTGCCGGTGTTAATTTGTGCCCCCCCCCCAAAATAGTGAGCACCGGCCACCACTGCCCCTAATCCAGAGAGTACATCTACAGCAGGAAATAAAATGTTGGTCCAGAGATGATACAATTCTGTAATTCTTGTGCCTGAGCAGGAAACCTTAGGTTCTTGGCTATGTCTACACATTCTCACCTTATGAGCTGCCAAAGTCATAGTCAGAATTTTAGTTTTGTTTCTTTACATTTTTTCAAGGAAAAAGAGTTACAAGACAAACTCTGTGCTTTCTATCTATAAAACTTTTATACTGTTTTTTATTAGCAAACCTTACTAATCCTCATTTCTTATAATGGCACAGCATCCTAATAAAAGTTAGTAGTATTCCATAGCTCTTCGAAGAAGCTGGAAATTAGATATAAGGCCTCTAAAATCTTTTACATTTCCCAACATTTAACTGGAGCCAAAACATTACATAAATGCTGCACACAATGAACTTTTCTATAGCAGTGATATATATCATAAAGGGTCTACAACTCTGCCTGTTTTATTTGGAAAGTGCTGATTTAAACATTTTGCCTAATAAAGCTGTTTGGGGTAAATTTGGCACCATTTTTTTTATTAGTAGTTCAAATTATTCTGAACTCATGTTTTGCAAAATGAACTGGCCAAGATATAAAGACACTTTTCCTTCTTGTGCTGATTATTCAGTTGAGAATTTAGAACTGGTGCAATCTAATTGGGAAGACATAAGGATATATTATTTTTTAGCTTCCTGCACATTATAACTTTTGACAGTTTTTTCAGATTCCAGACATTTTCAACATTTCTCTCAAATGTACTTCAAATCTATTCACACATTTACATAAAAACTAAAAATTCTGAATTGCGTTTTTATGGATCTTTATCTGTTTGCAGCAAAATGAATGAGCACATTAAAAACATCACCCAAATGTGCATTTTTAATTTTAAAATTGCCATTTTTATTACTAGTTTTTTTTTCCCTAAAAAGTGAATAAAATATATTTTTTTAGGCTACACAGTATGTAAGTTGGCAGTTTATAAAAAGGTTTAGGCCTCATACACACGGACGTTTTTTTGACGCCGGTGTTTTCTGGCGTTTTTTGCAGCTCTCCATGTTAGTCAATGGCCCCATAAAAACGCCGAAGTTTTTGAGCTGTAGATGGGTCGGCGTTAGTGAGCTGAAACTAGAACCCGCGGCCAGCGCGTTCTGAGGCTGTAACGTTTTGGCATTTTTTGATGCTGACGCCGCAAAACGCCAACAAACGCCAACTAATATTGTACCGGCGTTTCCCGGCGTTTTTTGACGCCGACGTTTTTAGGTTGAAAAATAGCAGAGGGATGATTTTTTTTAAAAAACGCCTATTGACGCCGACGCTCACTAACGCCGATGCAAAACGCCGAAAAACGCTGATTTTTTTTCCTTGACGTTGGGCCCGACATTTTGTTTATTTTTAAAGATATGCCCGTGTGTATGAGGCCTTAAAGTCAAATGATATGTTTGTACAAATTAGAGAAACCTTGGGTAAGTTGGAAGCTATAAATATTCAGGGATTTATCCAGATATGTTGCTAGAGAAATAAGAGAACAATTTTTCTGTGTATGCCAATGAATAACTTTTACATTCAATAGTTTGTTTTTCCATTCTTAGGACTGTACTTTTTATGCTAGGGTGATGAGCTAACACCATTAATCAAGCTGTGACTGCTGTAACATTCCATCACTGCTCCCTATAGCAACATATTGTAACTTTCCTACTACACATAGTAAGCCCACTAGTCTGTTTTTTACTTACAGGTCAGCCATCAGCACATACTTTGAAATTCACAAGCTTTCAAACCTGAAGTACTGTTGAAATTGCAGACAGGCCTTTCTCATTCAGCCAATATGACTGTAATGGTGGAAATGCAGCTTCAACCCAAAATACCACAAAGGCTTTGCTTGTAATGGACAGACACTGCAAATTCTAAAACATCATAGCAAATTTATTTTTTATTTCCAGACTAAAACATTTTACATAGCAACTCTCGGCAATCCCTCTGTGTCAGGCATTGCTAAACGACAGATCACAACAGTCCCATCTGGACCGATGTGGTCCCTCCACTCAGCAGCCAGTGTCTCTCTTTCTGCTTCCTCATTCAGCTGCACTGTAAACCCTCTTCCAGGTCTCATTTAAGCTGACAATGCAGCTGTCATTCTTGAGGCAGGGCAGAGGGTAAGAAAAGCAACAGATCTGGACAGAAGGTCCTGTTAACAAGTGGGTGATTGGTTGCTAGGAAGAAGGGCAGTCCTAGCAACCAATCACCAGCTTGTTAACGAGAAAATATAGATAGCTTCCACCCTCCACCCAGGACTGCTGTGCCTTTTGGGGGGGCACTTGTAGCTGTGAAGAGTAGGAAGCTGTGGGCACTAATATGTATGGGGGAATGCAATATGAAGGGGAGACTGATGTAAAGGGGGGCATGTGATGTGAAGGAGAGCTGAGAACACTGATGTAAAGGGGGATTGTGGTGTGAAGGGGGGGGGGGGGGCTGAGAACATTCATGTAAATGAGGGGGGGGTGATGTGAAGAGGGGACTGAAGACACTGATGTAAAGGAGAATCTGTGATGTGAAGGGGAGGTTGTGATGTGCAGGAGGGACTGTGATGTGAATGGGATATGTGATGTAAAGAAGGGAGGCTGTGGTATGAAGGGGGTATGTAGTGTAAAGGAAGGGGGCTGTGACGTGAAGGGGAGGTTGTGATGTGCAGGAGGGACTGTGATGTGAATGGGATATGTGATGTAAAGGAGGGAGGCTGTGGTATGAAGCGGGTATGTAGTGTAAAGGAAGGGGGCTGTGATGTGAAGGGGAGGTTGTGATGTGCAGGAGGGACTGTGATGTGAATGGGATATGTGATGTAAAGGAGGGAGGCTGTGGTATGAAGGGGGTATGTAGTGTAAAGGAGAGGGGCTGTGATGTGAAGGGGGTATGTAATGTAAAGAAGGGGGGTGATGTGAATTGGTATGCAATGTAAAGGAGGGGGGGTGTGATGCGAAGGGGGTATGTAGTGTAAAGGAGAGGGGCTGTGATGTGAAGGGGGTATGTAATGTAAAGAAGGGGGGTGATGTGAATTGGTATGCAATGTAAAGGAGGGGGGGTGTGATGCGAAGGGGGTATGTAGTGTAAAGGAGAGGGGCTGTGATGTGAAGGGGGTATGTAATGTAAAGAAGGGGGGTGATGTGAATTGGTATGCAATGTAAAGGAGGGGGGGTGTGATGCGAAGGGGGTATGTGATGTAAAGCAGGGGGGCTGTAATGTCAAGGGGTATGTAATGTAAAGGAGAGGGGCTGCGACGTGAATGAGTTTTGTGATGTAAAGGAGGGGGACTGTGATGAGAATTGGGTATGTAATGTAAAGGAAGGGCTCTGTGATGTGAAGGGGGTATGTGATGTAAAGAAGGGGGGAAGGTGTAATGTGAAGGGGGTATGCGATGTAAAGGAAGAGGACTGTGATGTGAAGGGGGCATGTGAAGTGCATGGGAGACTGTGATGCAATGTGAAAGGGTTATGTTATGAAAAGGAAGAGGTTTGTGATCTGAAGGGGGCATGTGATGTAAAGGAGGGGGACTGTGGTGTGAAGGGGGTATTGGATATAAAGGAGGAGGGATGTCATGTGACGGGACTATGTGATGTGAATGGGAGACTGTGATGTGAAGGGGGCATGTGATGTATAAGGTGTGACAATTTAATTCCCAGAATGCTCTCGGCGTAGCACTATGGTACTGAGTCACACAGCCAATCACACTTGGGTGTGTTCTGACATGTTCTAACTTGCACTCGCCTGGGTCGCTGACCAGTTGATTCCATCTTTATGGATTAGTAGAAGAAACACGTGTGTGCGTTGCACTGTTGAAAGAAAATGAGCGACAGGAATATGGAGCAGCAATTAACATCAAGTTTTGCATTAAAAATTGGCAAAAGTGCAAGTGAAACTTTAGCTGTTACAACAAGCTTATGGTGAACATTCCATGAAGTAATCAAGTGTTTTTGAATGGTATAGGTGATTTAAGGAGGGGCAGGAAGTTGTCCACGATGACACAAAAAGTGGGCAGCCAAAAACACAAGGGACTGCTGCAAATGAGGACAGAGTGCAAATTCTCTTACACTCAGATGGAAGATTTAGTGTGCGAATGATGGCAGAAGAATTTAACATGAAAAGGGAAACAGTGCAGTTGATTCTAAAGGAGGAATTGGGAGTGGGAAAGATGTCCACCAAAGATGGTGCCTCCAATCTTGACAGAATATCAGAAGGAACATTATTTTCAAATTTCATCTTTTGAAGAATGCAGATGTGGTGGTTGATACGGCTATTACCAGTGATGAAACATGGTGTTTCCATAAGATCCAGAAATGAAACGCCAGAGCATGCAGTGGAAAACAAAGAATTCACCTTGCCTGAAGAAAGCACACATGTCTCGTTCTTAGTTAACACCATAACAGAAGTGTTTTCTGGTGAGATGGGCTGAAGAAAATCGCCATGCAAGTTCATTGCAGTTCGCTAAAGAAGTGGAAAGCCAAACTGGGGTGATTGTTTGTACCCCGTGACACAATACAGCGTATACTGCAGAGTAATGGCATGAGTGGGTGTCGTCCACGAATGGCTTCAAAACCATATGGCGTCACAAAGGTGAGGAGTACAAAGAAAAATGCATGGTGCCTACAGTGAAACATGGTGGTGGCAGTGTCCTGTGGGGCTGCATGAGTGCTGCTGGTGTCCGTGAGCTGCATTTCATTGACGGTATCATGAATTCACAGATGTACTGCTCTATATTGGAAGAGAAGATACTACCATCACTCCGTGCCCTTGGTCGTCGTGCACTTTTCCAACATGACAATGATCCAAAACTCACATCTAAGGCCACTGTTGCATTTCTGAAGAATAACAGGGTGAAAGTGATTCAATGGCCAAGTATGAATCCTAATCTGAACCCAATCGAACACCTATGGGGAATTCTGAAGACAAGTTGAACATCACTCTCCATCCAGCATCCAGGCTCTAAAAGAGGTCGTTACTGAGGAATAGAAAAATATAGATGTTGCTATATGTTGACAACTTGTTCATTCCATGCCTAGAAGACTTGGTGCTGTCCTTACAAATCTTGGAGGTCATACAAAATACTAGATGTAGTAGTTTTTGCTGTGGGGTGCATTCATTTTTGCATCAATTACTTTGAGTAAAACTGAAGAGTTTGTAATCAAAGTTATATTATTAACCTTACTTTCATGTAATGAGCTAAGCAAATGTTCTATAAAACTCAGTTTTGTCAAAACTTTGGAAATTGTTCTTGTGTTCATTTAGATATTGATTAAAATCTTACTTTTCAAAAGGGGTGTACTCATTTATGTTGAGCACTGTACATGCTAAAGATGCAGTAAAATGTGTGTTACGGAGAGTCAGTAAAACGCACTATAAAAAACTATATTCAAAGCAATCTCCCCCATCCATCCACGTATCTACGCATTATTTTGCTGAGAAATCACTTTAAAAAATAACCCCCTAGCATTTCTGGCCATGACCATCTTGAGTAAGAATGATTCATGTAGCATTTACTGCCTTGAATCCATTTACCCTCAGCTTAAGCCTGCATTCAGAAGGGTGTGCTTAGCTGAGAAAAACCCTCCTCTCCTCCTGTGGACTCCTGGGATGTATGACATAATTTGCCTAGGCAAGACACCAGGAAGTAACAGAAAAAAATTTAAAACAAGTAAATATGATATACTGTACATTAGAGCTGCACGATTCTGGTTAAAATGAGAATCACAATTTTTTTGCTTAGAATAAAGATCACAATTCTCATGGTGTAACATCATCTTTCACATTATACAAAAAAATTGTATCTGAAGAGGGGAAAACCCTTTTGGGGCTACCCTGAGGTCGTAGAGCTCCACTGCTTGACTATTCCAAGCGAAACAGTAAAACTCGTTCCTGCCCGGTTCCCCCACCCCCCCCCCTCCCCCCCATTCTCTCACCCTCACCCCCCACATCTTTCTTTTCTTTTTCTATTTTTCAATTCCAGCTTTCTGTTCTATTTTGTTCTTCCCTCCACTGTTCTACGTTACCTGTTGAAGCAAGAAAGAAAAAAATACGAATTGCATACAAGATAGCAGATCTATCCCCTTACGTCGGACTCAGTCCGGGAAGGGGAGTAACAATACCAGAAATGCGAGCTGTGACAGTCAACTCAAGTATATATGCTCTGCTTGTATTAATACTGAAGTGAATGAAAGACTCTGCATGCAATATGAAAACTTAATAAAACCGTTATTTGCAAAAAAAAAAAAAAATTGGGCTAACTTTACTGTTTATTTTTTTTAAAATTCATTGAAGTGTATTTTTTCCCAAAAAATTGCGTTTGAAAGACTGCTGCGCAAATACTGTGTGACATAAAATATTGCAACAACCACCATTTTATTCTCTAGGGTCTCTACTAATATATATATATATATATATATTTATATATATATATTGGAGGTTCTAGGTAATTTTCTAGCAGAAAATATTGATTCTAACCTGAAAGCAACAAGTGTCAGAAAAAAATTTAGTCTTTAAAGTGGTTGTCAACCCATAACAACCACTTTAACCTATAGGTAAGCCTATAATAAGGCTTACCCGTAGGTTCCCTGCATATCTCTCAAACCTGCACGGTTTAGGAGATATGCAGTGTACTTGCATGTGCCCACGTCATCAGGCACATGCGCAGTGAAGAAACGGTCTCCGTGCCGTTCCTTCACTGTGATCGTGCCGTGACTGGCGGCTCCTGTGCACATGCACGGGGGTGACGTCATTTGTCTCCAGACAGTCACAGAGCCGGAGATCGTGACCCCGGAAGGAAGAGGGGCAGAAGATGGACGCAGCCTGGAGCGGGGACATTGCGGGCTTCCAATGCAGGTAAGTGGCACATAATGGGCTAATATGCCCCATCAGGGTTTACTTCCTCTTTAAGTGGTTAAACTGCCCTCATTTACAGACTGAAGTCCATTCCCTTGATCTAAAAGAACTAAAAGATACTTTGTTTTATAGCTATCTCCCAGCGCTGACAATGTTGATAAACATTTTCCGGCTTTTTTTTTTTGACAGCTCTGAGTGAGTAGAGAACCTTCTCTGCACTTATATGAGTGAATCGAGGAAATGCTGCATAGAGATCGTGAAGGGGGTTGAATCGAGATCATGATTTTTTATCGATTAATCATGCAGCTCTACTGTACATTCCTATCTATTTACTAATGATAGCGGCATGAGGATTAAAAAATAATCAATACTGATTGGGAGGGTGATGTTCCATTTTAAACAAGCTGCAGTGCCCTCATTTCATATATATTCTATTGCAGTGAAATTTCTCATTATCACAATCTTATTAGTGGGTACCAACATGACCAAGTGTTCATCTAGGGCTAACAGTTCAGCTTTGAAAGATGTACTAGGACAACTAATAAAAGATGTATAAAATTGCTTAAAGGATAGAACTATTGATAGAGCACAAGTATTTTTACCATACCCAAAAGTGGAACTTCCGCTTTAAGGGAAGGTGACCCCCCGACATGCCACAATTGGCATGTCATTTTTTTTTGGGGGGGGACCGGGGACCCTGTTTCCAAAGGGTCCCAGGTCCACTTCCTCTCCTAGAGCCGCAGCTCCGGAAAGGAAGTTCACCTTCCCCCCCTCCCTATCGGCGATCTTCTGGGACACGTCATAGGTCCCAGAAGATAAGCCGAGCCATTCACAAGGCGCAGCGCAACTTGCGCATGCACAGTGCGCGCCTGGCTTTGAAGCCAAAGCCGGGTGCCCACACTTGTGATGCCGGCACCGCCAAAGGGAGGGGGAGAAGAGTGATGCCCTCTGGCGGCCGCTTCGCTGGATCCAGAGACAGGTGAGCGTCCGATTTGGTAAAAGTCAGCAGCTACCCTTTTAGTAGCTGCTGACTTTTAAAGTGGTGGGACTCCGCTTTAACCCATTTCTCTGATTACTATTAGGCTCCATGCACACTGGACGCTCTCTGGGTGTTGGATTTTAGTGGCAGGAGACGCTGCTTAGAAAACGTTTTGTAAGCAGCGTTTATTGGCATTTACCGGCGTCGGCATTTTTGAGCGTTTTTTTTTTTTTTTTAACTACATTAGCTTCCATTGACTACAAAAAACGCTGGCTGCCAATAAGCGGCCGTTTAGTGATGTTTATGAGTGTTTATCGGCGTCCAAAGTTTTTTGTGGTCAGAACAACGTCTCCTGGATGCCAATTCAGGGTGTTCGGAAAACAGCCCAAAAACGCCACTGCTGTTAAATGGCAATAAACGTCCATGTGTGCATGGACACATAGGATAACATAAAGGGGCGCCCAAACGACCATAAACGGTCGTTTATCAGCTTCAGTGTGCATGGAGCCTAAGAGCTCACACTACTTCCCACTGATGCTAAAGGACATCAATCTACAGCCCCAGCCAATAGTAAAGTGGAAGGAAGTACAATGGCTGATCTATAAATAGCACACATCAGCTGTAAGCATTGCATGGATGCTGGCCACTGGAGTGCTTGCTTTTCCGGCTCAGTGCTCTTGCTTATATTACTGTCCTATGTCCCCCCGAATTTAAATCAAATAATATACCTAATGAAGGACCAGCTGTCCAGCATGATTTGTATCTGTTGTCTGCATTTATTCTGGAAATACAGAACCATTTCTAGAGATGCCATCTTCAGCCAATACCACCCACAGCTTTGAGGGCTTTCACAGCTACAATAAACAATTAGATTGCAAGCATCCTTATTCCTTGGGGCCTAATCACACACTGTCACCTGTGTGCTTTGCAGTGATGTAAGTGCGTTGTGTCGTGCGTTATCAAGCATTGCGATAAGGCATCTTGAATGGGTGTCCATGCACAACAACAGACTAAAAAAAGTGTATTTTGTTCTGATGCAGCACACCACAATGCAAGGTCAGTGCTTTATTGTGCAATATATTGTCAAAAGTATTGGGACGCCTGCCTTTACATGCAACGAACTTTAATGGCATCCCAGTCTTCGTCCATAGGGTTCAATATTAAGTTGGCCCACCCTTTGCAGCTATAACAGCTTCAGCTCTTCTGGGAAGGCTGTCCACAAGGTTTAGGAGTGTCTATGGGAATGTTTTACCATTCTTCCAGAAGAGCATTTGTGAGGTCAGGCACTGATGTTGGATGAGAAGGCCTCACAGTCTCTGCTCTAATTCATCCCAAAGATGTTCTATTGGGCTGAGGTCAGGACAGTCAAGTTCCTCCACCCCAAACTCTCCCATTTATTTATTTATTTCAGGTACTTATATAGCGCTGTCAATTTTTATGCAGCGCTTTACATATACCTTGTACATTCACATCAGTCCCTGCCCTCAAAGAGCTTACAATCTAAGGTCCCTAACTCACATTCATACCGGATCACCCAGAGGAAACCCACACAGGCACAGGGAGAACATGCAAACTGCAGGCAGGTAGTGTCGTGAAAGTGCTAATCACTACACCACTGTGCCGCTCATCCATGTCTTTATGGACTCATATAGTATGTGTAGGAGGTGCATTGGGACGCTATTTAAAGTGGTTGTATACCCTAAAATGACATTTTTACCTACAGGTAACCCTATAATAAGACTTACCTGTAGGTTAAAAGAACATCTCCTAAACCTGTACGGTTTAGGAGATATTCTCACTGCAAGCGCCTCTGACTGCACAGTGATGTCCTGGCAAAGGCCCAGCACATAGCGCCGGACCTTGCCGACAAGTCTGCCGTAAAGACAGGCTCCGGCGCATGCACAGGAGTGACGTCTTGTGGCTCCAGCCAATCACAGTGCTGGAGCCGCGCACCCGGAAGGATCCACAGAGGGAACATGGCAGCTCCCTCCTCGGGGAACAGGCGGACCTGCGGGAGCTTTGTTCTAAGGTAAGTATTTCATAATGAGCTACTAATACAAAAGGCACTGCAATGCACATAGTGTGTATTAATGTGCTTTGCGGTAATGCACTGCAGTGTAAAAGTGCGATTTGCCACTAAAACTCTGCAAACAGCAAAACTGATAAATACTGTGCAGAAATCAAGAGAAACATTGACATTTAACTGTCCTTAGATCACTGATTCTTTGTGATTACCGGCTATGAATTACTGCAGTTTGCACATGGCTGCTGTTTTTTGCATTGCAAATCCAATAATTCCAATAGGCTGAAATAACATGCCATATTATTATTAATATAACTACTACCTGCCTGGAGTGTGCATGCTTTCCCTATCCCAGCGTGCGTTTCCTCCGGGTACTCCGGTTTCCTCCCACAATCTAAAGACATGCTGGTAGGTTAATTGGCTCCTGTATAAATTGGCCCTAATATGTGCATGTTAGGGGCCTTAGATTGTATGCTCCTAGGGGGCAGGGACTGAAATATTTACATGTATGTACATGTGAAATATATATGTAAAGCGCTGCATAAATTGAAGGCACTATAGAAGTACCTATAATAAATAAATATTAAATCTGTTAGTATATGCAGCTTGATCCCTATTCCCTGTAGTAGTTTAGTCTCCAAATCACTTATGATTTTTTAAAGTGACACTAAATGATACCCTTATTAATTAATCAATACACATCGTATGTTTAATGACCTTGTAATCAATTTTTAATAAAATCGTTTCTTAGGGCCCTTTTTACGCTGCCCCTCTGTGGTTTGGCTGTAGCGTGGTTGCACCGCAGTGTACCCATGGTTTTTGTGTGGGCTACACACTTATATTATGTTCTGCGGATTCCGTGCATTTTCTGGAAACGCACCAAAAGTCTGGCATGCTGCATCTTTGCTTTCAGATAATGCACCAAAAACGCGGGACATAATAGAAGTCTATGGGAAAGTCTGGGCAACCCACACAAAAACAGCGGGTACACTGCGCTGCAAACTGCACCAGGGCAATGTGACACCACCTTTGCTGTGTTTTTCTGCCTCTTTGTAACATCCTCTGTGAGCTCCTGAGCTTCTCCTTTTCTCCTCACTTCCATTTGTTTGGAACCAACAACGAGCATTAACTACAGTCATGTGCATTGCTCTATGTACGCTGCAAATCCCATCGTCCTTAGTCCCTATTCAATCTCAGGAGTGAGGGGGTGGCTACCTTCTTACATTCAAAGGGTCCATGGAAAACAAACATAGTCACCCCTAACAGTAAGTCTGATCACAGCAGCAAAAAAAAAAAAAAGGAATTTGGAGGTTTGTTGGTATATATACCAGAACAGATTTTTTTTTTTTAGTGTCACTTTAATCATTTTGAGAATTTAAAGTGATATTATAAGTTTGGCTTAAAAAAAGAAATAATAATATAGAGCAGCCCTGATCCTCCTCTTCCTCCTGGCGCTCCTGGCTCCTCCCTCTTGACCGGTGCTTCCAATAGCAAGCCGCTTCCTATGGGGGTACTGGTGCGTGCTCGCTCCTGAGCACTGCTCTATGTGTCCATAAGAGATGTGGCTCAGCCCTGCTTCCCTGCTCTTTCCTCATTGGCTCACTGGCTGTGATTGATAGCAATGTGAGCCAATGGCTCCCGCTGCTGTCTCAGCTAATGAGGGAAGGGAGTCCCAGGACAGCCAAGGCCCTTGTGTACATTGCTTGGATTGAGAGGGAGCTCAGGTGAGTACTAAGGGGGATGTGGGAGGGAAGCAGCACACAGGTTTTATACCTTCAAACATAGAATGCACGAAGGTAAAAAACCTTCAGCCTTTACAGCAAAGCAAATTAGAAAACTTTAGAAGGCACATGCACTGGGAAAATGATGGCTGCTGAAGAGCTGATTGTTACGCTGATACAAAGGCTTCCATTAAAAGGACAAGTGTGCAGATTAGGGGATCTGACTTCACTTTTACTTTATTATAGCTGCATGCTTGTCCTGTATTAGTGACTAATAAAATATGCAGCCTGGAAATAACCACACAACATCTGCCTTTACCATTCCTGTAATATACCTTCCCAGTAAAAGGCATCTAGTATATTATATAAACTTTGCAGCACTGGGTAGAAAAGTTCAAAAAACGCACATTGGAATAGATAACAAAAAATAAATAAAACCAAATACTTATATCTCAAATCTAACACAAACACCCTCGATGCACACATTTTACAAATACCCTAACATTTGGGTTATAAACACAGCCAAATACTGCAGCAAAACAAACCCCCGCCTGTACAGAAAGCCCAGGATCAGTGCTGCTTATATAAAGAGAGCAGAACACCAACCAGAGGAATCGAGCCGTCCCCGAATACAACTCATCTGCTCATTTCATTGCAAAATGAAATCACAAATGTGCACACAAAAATGTCTTCATCCTAATACAAGCAACACTAAAAATACAAGCAACACTAAAAATACAAGCAGCACTAAAAATACAAGCAACACTAAAAATACAAGCAGCACTAAAAATACAAGCAACACTAAAAATACAAGCAGCACTAAAAATCACCCGCAGCTTGCAGTATAACAAATACATCACACAGTGCAGATAAACAGTCTAATGCTCCCCTGCAGGAAGTTTATCTGGCAGCAAGGAATGTAGGCTGAAATAATAATGTAATTCAATAGTGACTTCCAACAATCACAATAGGAATACTATAAGATGGATAGATAGATAGATAGATAGATAGATAGATAGATAGATAGATAGATAGATAGATAGATAGATAGATAGATAGATAGATAGATGGATAGATAGATAGATAGATGGCATTCTTCCAACTGACCCTCCCCAACGTAGGGGTCATTCTTCCCACTGACATCCAAAGTAAGTGGCATTCTTTTCACTGACCACCAATGTAAGGGGCATTCTTCCCACCGACCACCAATGTAAGGGGCATTCTTCCCACTGACCACCAATGTAAGGGGCATTCTTCCCACCGACCACCAATGTAAGGGCCATTCTTCCCACTGATCACCAATGTAAGGGGCATTCATCCCACTGACCACCAATGTAAGGGGCATTCTTCCCACTGACCACCAATGTAAGGGGCATTCTTCCCACTGACCACCAATGTAAGGGGCATTCTTCCCACTGACCACCAATGTAAGGGGCATTATTCCCACTGACCACCAATATAAGGAGCATTCTTCCCACTGACCACCAATGTAAGGGGCATTCTTCCCACTGACCACCAATATAAGGAGTATTCTTCCCACTGACCACCAATGTAAGCGTCATTCTTCCCACTGACCACCAATATAAGGGGCATTCTTCCCACTGACCACCAATGTAAGGGGCATTCTTCCCACTGATCACCAATGTAAGGGGCATTATTCCCACTGACCACCAATATAAGGAGCATTCTTCCCACTGACCACCAATGTAAGGGGCATTCTTCCCACTGATCACCAATGTAAGGAGCATTCTTCCCACTGACCACCAATATAAGGAGCATTCTTCCCACTGACCACCAATGTAAGGGGAATTCTTCCCACTGACCACCAATATAAGGAGCATTCTTCCCATTGACCACCAATGTAAGGGGCATTCTTCCCACTGATCACCAATGTAAGGAGCATTCTTCCCACTGACCACCAATATAAGGAGCATTCTTCCCACTGACCACCAATGTAAGGAGCATTCTTCCCACTGATCACCAATGTAAGGAGCATTCTTCCCACTGATCACCAATGTAAGGAACATTCTTCCCATTGACCACCAATGTAAGGAGCATTCTTCTCACTGACCACCAATGTAAGGGGCATTCTTCCCACTGACCACCAATGTAAGGGGCATTCTTCCCACTGACCACCAATGTGAGGAGCATTCTTCTCACTGACCACCAATCTAAAGAGCATTCTTCCCGCTGACCACCAATGTAAAGGGCATTCTTCCCACTGACCACCAATGTAAGGAGCATTCTTCCCGCTGACCACCAATGTAAAGGGCATTCTTCCCACTGACCACCAATGTAAGGAGCATTCTTCCCGCTGACCACCAATGTAAAGGGCATTCTTCCCACTGACCACCAATGTAAGGAACATTCTTCCCACTGACCACCAATGTAGGGAACATACTGTCCACCAATGTAAGGGGCATTCTTCCCACTGTCCACCAATGTAAGGGGCATTCTTCCCACTGACCACCAATGTAAGGGGCATTCTTCCCACTGACCACCAATGTAAGGGGCATTCTTCCCACTGACCACCAATGTAAGGGGCATTCTTCCCACTGGCCACCAATGTAAGGAGCATTCTTCCCACTGACCACCAATGTAAGGAGCATTCTTCCTCCGGACCGCCAATGTAAGAGACATTCTTCCCAATGACCACCAGTGTAAAGGGGCATTTTTCCCATTGATCACAAATATAGGGGGCATTCTTCCAACTGACCCCCCCCCCAACATAAGGGACATTCTTCCCACTGACTCCCAACGTAAGGGGCATTCCTCCCACTGACTCCCCCCCCCCCATCTAAGGAATATTCTTCCCATTGACCACCAATATAAGGGGACATTCTTCTCACTCACCACTAATGTAATGGAGTATTCTTCCCACTGACCACCGCTGTAAGGGGCATTCTTCCCACTATCAACTAACTTAGGGGGGCATTATTTCCCGCTGGTCCCCAATATAAGGGGTATTCTCACTGATCCCCAATGTAATAGGTTATTCTTCCCACTGACCTCCAATATATGGGGGTAAGGTAAGAGGGCATTCTTCTCACTCATCCCCAGTGTAAGGAACATTCTCCCCCTGACTTGTGATGAATGACTGTAAGTTGGGGTTCCCCTGGAAGGACCTGACAATATGCAGAGAGGTCTGTTCTAAGCTGCACTTAGATGTCAGAGCAGAGTCCTGTGTGCTCATACCCCAGAAGATCCCACAACATGAGGATAGTGATGACGAGGAGGGTGGTGATGAGGAGGATAGTGATGATGAGGAGGGTGGTGATGAGGAGGATAGTGATGAGGATAGTGATGATGAGGAGGGTGGTGATGAGGGGGATAGTGATGAGGATGGTGGTGATGAGGATAGTGATGATGAGGAGGATGGTGATGAGGAGGATAGTGATGAGGAGAATAGTGATGAGGATGGTGGTGATGAGGAGGATAGTGATGAGGATGGTGATGATGAGTAGGGTAGTGATGAGGAGGATAGTGATGAGGATGGTGGTGATGAGGAGGATAGTGATGAGGAGGATAGTGATGATGAGGAGGGTGGTGATGAGGAGGATAGTGATGAGGAGGAGGGTGGTGATGAGGAGGATAGTGATGAGGATGGTGGTGATGAGGATAGTAGTGATGAGGAGGGTGGTGATGAGAATGAGTAGAATGGTGATGAGGATAGTGATGGTGGTGAGTAGGGTGGTGATGAGTACACTGGTAAGTGACGCTGGCCGCACACAGGATAGGTATGAGGATATGGATAGTGATGAGGATGGTGGTGATGAGGAAGGTGGTGATGAGGGTAGTGGTGATGAGGATAGTAGTGATGAGAATGAGTAGGATGGTGATGAGGATAGTGATGGTGGTGAGTAGGGTGGTGATGAGGAGGGTGGTGATGAGAATGAGTAGAAAGGTGATGAGGATAGTGATGGTGGTGAGTAGGGTGGTGATGAGTACACCGGTAAGTGGCGCTGGCCGCACACAGGATAGGTATGAGGATATGGATAGTGATGAGGATGGTGGTGATGAGGAAGGTGGTGATGAGGAAGGTGGTGATGAGGAGGGTGGTGATGAGGATAGTAGTGATGAGAATGAGTAGGATGGTGATGAGGATAGTGATGGTGGTGAGTAGGGTGGTGATGAGGATGGTGGTGATGAGGATGGTGGTGATGAGGGTGGTGGTGATGAGGGTGGTGGTGATGAGGGTGGTGGTGATGAGGGTGGTGGTGATGAGGGTGGTGGTGATGAGGATGGTGGTGATGAGGATGGTGGTGATGAGGATGGTGGTGATGAGGATAGTAGTGATGAGGAGGGTGGTGATGAGAATGAGTAGAATGGTGATGAGGATAGTGATGGTGGTGAGTAGGGTGGTGATGAGTACACCGCTGGCCGCACACAGGATAGGTATGAGGATATGGATAGTGATGAGGATGGTGGTGATGAGCAGGATAGTGATGAGGAGGGTGGTGATGGGGAGGGTGGTGATGAGGAGGGTGGTGATGAGGAGGGTGGTGATGAGGAGCATAGTGATGAGGACGGTGATGATGAGGAGGGTGGTTTTGAGGAGGGTAGTGATGAGTAGGGTGGTGATGAGGAGGGTAGTGATGAGTACGCCAGTAAGTTACCCCGGAGGAGGCGCTGGCCGCACACAGGATAGGTATGAGGATATGGATAGTGATGAGGATGGTGGTGATGAGGATGGTGGTGAAGGATGGTGGAGATGAGGAGGATAGTGATGAGGAGGGTGGTGATGAGGAGGGTGGTGATGAGGAGGGTGGTAATGAGGAGGATAGTGATGAGGAGGGTGGTGATGAGGAGGGTGGTGATGAGAAGGATAGTGATGAGGAGGGTGGTGATGAGGAGGGTGGTAAAGAGGAGGATAGTGATGAGGATGGTGGTTATGAGGATAGTGATGATGAGGAGGGTGGTGATGAGGTGGATAGTGATGAGGATGGTGGTTATGAGGATAGTGATGATGAGGAGGGTGGTGATGAGGAGGATAGTGATGAGGGGGATAGTGATGAGAAGGATAGTGATGAGGAGGGTGGTAAAGAGGAGGATAGTGATGAGGATGGTGGTGATGAGGATAGTGATGATGAGGAGGGTGGTGATGAGGAGGATAGTGACGAGGATGGTGGTGATGAGTAGGGTAGTGATGAGGATAGTGATGATGAGGAGGGTGGTGATGAGGTGGATAGTGATGATGATCATAGTGATGATGAGGAGGGTGGTGATGAGGAGGATAGTGATGAGGATGGTGGTGATGAGGAGGGTGGTGATGAGGAGGTTGGTGATGAGGAGGGTGGTGATGAGGAGGGTGGTAAAGAGGAGGATAGTGATGAGGATGGTGGTGATGAGGATAGTGATGATGAGGATGGTGGTGATGAGGAGGATAGTGATGAGGATAGTGATGATGGGGAGGGTGGAGATGAGGATAGTGATGATGAGGATGGTGGTGATGAGTAGGGTAGTGATGAGGAGGATAGTGGTGAGGATGCTGGTGATGAGGAGGATAGTGATGAGGATGGTGGTGATGAGGAGGGTGGTGATGAGGAGGATAGTGATGAGGAGGATAGTGATGAGGAGGGTGGTGATGAGGATAGTGATGATGAGGAGGGTGGTGATGAGGAGGATTGTGATGAGGATGGTGGTGATAAGGAGGATAGTGATGAGGAGGGTGGTGATGAGGAGGGTGGTGATGAGGATAGTGATGATGAGGATGGTGGTGATGAGTAGGGTAGTGATGAGGAGGATAGTGGTGAGGATGGTGGTGATGAGGAGAATAGTGATGAGGATGGTGGTGATGAGGAGGGTGGTGATGAGGAGGATAGTGATGAGGATAGTGATGATGAGGATAGTGATGAGGAGGGTGGTGATGAGGATAGTGATGAGGAGGGTGGTGATGAGGATAGTGATGAGGAGGGTGGTGATGAGGATAGTGATGATGAGGAGGGTGGAGATGAGGATAGTGATGAGGATGGTGATGATGAGGATAGTGATGAGGAGGGTGGTGATGAGGATAGTGATTATGAGGAGGGTGGTGATGAGGATAGTGATGAGGATGGTGATGAGGAGGATAGTGATGAGGAGGGTGGTGATGAGGAGGATAGTAATGAGGAGGATAGTGATGAGGATGGTGATGATGAGGATAGTGATGAGGAGGGTGGTGATGAGGATAGTGATGATGAGGAGGGTGGTGATGAGGAGGATAGTGATGATGAGGAGGGTGGTGATGAGGATAGTAATGATGAGGAGGGTGGTGATGAGGAGGATAGTGATGAGGGTGGTGATGATGAGTATAGTGATGAGGAGGGTGGTGATGAGGATAGTGATGATGAGGATAGTGATGAGGAGGGTGGTGATGAGGATAGTGATGAGGAGGGTGGTGATGAGGATAGTGATGAGGAGGGTGGTGATGAGGATAGTGATGATGAGGAGGGGGGAGATGAGGATAGTGATGAGGAGGGTGGTGATGAGGATAGTGATGAGGAGGGTGGTTATGAGGATAGTGATGATGAGTAGGGTGGTGATGAGGAGGGTGGTGATGAGTAGGGTAGTGATGAGGAGGATAGTGATGATGAGTAGGGTAGTGATGAGGATGGTGGTGATGAGTAGGGTAGTGATGAGGATGGTGGTGATGAGTAGGATAGTGATGAGGATGGTGGTGATGAGTAGGATAGTGATGAGGATGGTGGTGATGAGTAGGATAGTGATGATGAGGATGGTGGTGATGAGTAGGATAGTGATGAGGATGGTGGTGATGAGTAGGATAGTGATGATGAGGATGGTGGTGATGAGTAGGATAGTGATGAGAATGGTGGTGATGAGTAGGGTAGTGATGAGGATGGTGGTGATGAGTAGGATAGTGATGAGAATGGTGGTGATGAGTAGGGTAGTGATGAGGATGGTGGTGATGAGGATGGTGGTGATGAGGAGGGTGGTGATGAGTAGGGTGGTGATGAGGATGGTGGTGATGAGTACGCCGGTAAGTTACCCCGGAGGAGGCGCTGGCCGCACACAGGATAGGCGGCAGTCTGTCGTCCATGTCTGCAGCGCTGGGCTGAGCTCCGGTGGCGGGGGATCCGTGCAGAGACATGGTGGGGAGATCCCGGAGAAGCCCGGATGTCAGTGCGCTCCCGGGCCGGTCCTCCGCTCCTCATGTCCCCGGGACTAGCAGGTGACGGGCAGCCCCCCCATAGTGAAGTCAGGACGGAGTCCTCCGGCTACTCTGCCCCTCCAGCCTTCCTGGCCGCCATGTTGTTTATAAGATGTTCCTAGAGACCGGCTTGGAGACAGGAGGAGGAGGAGGGGGATTCTCCTTATTTTCGGGGGCCGAGATACGCCTTTTGCGCAGAGAAAGTTCCGCTCTCTCCCTGTCACACGCCGTTTGCGTAGACGATGTTAGTGAATGGCGAAGAGTACGTAATCCGGATGGGAGTGTGCAGAGTCCAGGGGTCACACAGCAGCGGAGTGCAGTGGAGAGCAGCGGAGGGCTGTCAGTCTCTCCCTGGCACTGGGCTGTGTTCCTCCAGGATGAGGGCTGTCAGTCTCTCCCTGGCACTGGGCTGTGTTCCTCCAGGATGAGGACTGTCACTCTCTCCCTGGCACTGGTCTGTGTTCCTCCAGGATGAGGGCTGTCAGTCTCTCCCTGGCACTGGGCTGTGTTCCTCCAGGATGGGGGCTGTCAGTCTCTCCCTGGCACTGGGCTGTCAGTCTCTCCCTGGCACTGGGCTGTGTTCTTCCAGGATGGGGGCTGTCAGTCTCTCCCTGGCACTGGGCTGTGTTCCTACAGGATGGGGGCTGTCAGTCTCTCCCTGGCACTGGGCTGTGTTCCTCCAGGATGGGGGCTGTCAGTCTCTCCCTGGCACTGGGCTGTGTTCCTCCAGGATGGGGGCTGTCAGTCTCTCCCTGGCACTGGGCTGTGTTCTTCCAGGATGGGGGCTGTCAGTCTCTCCCTGGCACTGGGCTGTGTTCCTCCAGGATGGGGGCTGTCAGTCTCTCCTTAGCACTGGGCTGTGTTCTTCCAGGATGGGGGCTGTCAGTCTCTCCCTGGCACTGGGCTGTGTTGCTCCAGGATGGGGGCTGTCGGTCTCTCCAAGGCACTGGGCTGTGTTCCTCCAGGATGAGGGCTGTCAGTCTCTCCCTGGCACTGGGCTGTGTTCCTCCAGGATGGGGGCTGTCAGTCTCTACCTGGCACTGGGCTGTGTTCCTCCAGCATGGGCGCTGCCAGTCTCTCCCTGGCACTGGGCTGTCAGTCTCTCCCTGGCACTGGACTGTGTTCCTCCAGGATGGGGGCTGTCAGTCTCTCCCAGGCACTGGGCTGTGTTCCTCCAGGATGGGGCTGTCAGTCTCTGCCTGGCACTGGGCTGTGTTCCTCCAGGATGAGGGCTGTCAGTCTCTCCCTGGCACTGGGCTGTCAGTCTCTCCCTGGCACTGGGCTGTGTTCTTCCAGGATGGGGGCTGTCAGTCTCTCCCTGGCACTGGGCTGTGTTCTTCCAGGATGGGGGCTGTCAGTCTCTCCTTGGCACTGGGCTGTGTTCCTCCAGGATGGGGGCTGTCAGTCTCTCCCTGGCACTGGGTTGTGTTCTTCCAGGATGGGGGCTGTCAGTCTCTCCCTGGCACTGGGCTGTGTTCCTCCAGGATGGGGGCTGTCAGTCTCTCCCTGGCACTGGGCTCTGTTCCTCCAGGATGGGAGCTGTCAGTCTCTCCCAGGCACTGGGCTGTCAGTCTCTCCCTGGCACTGGGCTGTGTTCCTCCAGGGTGGGGGCTGTCAGTCTCTCCCTGGCACTGGGCTGTGTTCTTCCAGGATGGGGGCTGTCAGTCTCTCCCTGGCACTGGGCTGTGTTCTTCCAGGATGGGGGCTGTCAGTCTCTCCCTGGCACTGGGCTGTGTTCCTCCAGGATGGGGCCTGTCAGTCTCTCCTTGGCACTGGGCTGTGTTCCTCCAGGATGGGGGCTGTCAGTCTCTCCCTGGCACTGGACTCTGTTCCTCCAGGATGGGGGCTGTCAGTCTCTCCCTGGCACTGGGCTGTGTTCCTCCAGGATGGGGGCTGTCAGTCTCTCCCTGGCACTGGGCTCTGTTCCTCCAGGATGGGGGCTGTCAGTCTCTCCCAGGCACTGGGCTGTGTTCCTCCAGGATGAGGGCTGTCAGTCTCTCCCTGGCACTGGGCTGTGTTCCTCCAGGATGGGGGCTGTCAGTCTCTCCTTGGCATTGGGCTGTGTTCCTCCAGGATGGGGGCTGTCAGTCTCTCCCTGGCACTGGGCTGTCTGTCAGTCTCTCCCTGGCACTGGGCTATGTTCCTCCAGGATGGGGGCTGTCAGTCTCTCCCTGGCACTGGGCTGTGTTCCTCCAGGATGAGGGCTGTCAGTCTCTCACTGGCACTGGGCTGTGTTCCTCCAGGATGGGGCTGTCAGTCTCTCCCTGGCACTGGGCTGTGTTCCTCCAGGATGAGGGCTGTCAGTCTCTCACTGGCACTGGGCTGTCAGTCTCTCCCTGGCACTGGGCTGTCAGTCTCTCCCTGGCACTGGGCTGTGTTCCTCCAGGATGGGGGCTGTCAGTCTCTCCCTGGCACTGGGCTTTGTTCTTCCAGGATGGGGCTGTCAGTCTCTCCCTGGCACTGGGCTGTGTTCCTCCAGGATGGGGGCTGTCAGTCTCTCCCTGGCACTGGGCTGTGTTCCTCCAGGATGAGGGCTTTCAGTCTCTCCCTGGCACTGGGCTGTGTTCCTCCAGGATGGGGACTGTCAGTGGGCTGTGTTCCTCCAGGATGGGGGCTGTCAGTGGGCTGTGTTCCTCCAGGATGAGGGCTGTCAGTCTCTCACTGGCACTGGGCTGTGTTCCTCCAGGATGGGGGCTGTCAGTCTCTCCCGGGCACTGGGCTGTGTTCCTCCAGGATGGGGGCTATTAGTCTCTCCCTGGCACTGGGCTGTGTTCCTCCAGGATGGGGTCTCTCCCTGGCACTGGGCTGTGTTCCTCCAGGATGGGGGCTGTCAGCCTCTCACTGGCACTGGGCTGTGTTCTTCCAGGATGGGGCTGTCAGTCTCTCCCAGGCACTGGGCTGTGTTCCTCCAGGATGAGGGCTGTCAGTCTCTCCCTGGCACTGGGTTGTGTTCCTCCAGGATGGGGCTGTCAGTCCCTCCCTGGCACTAGGCTGTGTTCTTCCAGGATGGGGGCTGTCATTCTCTCACAGGCACTGGGCTGTGTTCTTCCAGGATGGGGGCTGTCAGTCTCTTCCTGGCACTGGGCTGTGTTCCTCCAGGATGGGGGCTGTCAGCCTCTCCCAGGCACTGGGCTGCGTTCCTCCAGGATGGGAGCTGTTAGTCTCTCCTGGGCACTGGGCTGTGTTCCTGCAGGATCAGAATGGGGGTTGGCACTCACACACATGACATACTTTCACACTGTGCTCATATCCTGACCAGCCACAGCCAATGGCTGTTATTGGGGGGGGGGGGGCAGAAC
>BLSH010461728.1:9021-22887 GCA_018402905.1 Glandirana rugosa
AACACCTGCAGAATAGTGGGGTCGAACGTCCGGAGAAGTCACGACGACGGAGGAGGTCGAGGATGGGGAATCTTAACGATGTTAGGTGATAACACTGTTAGGGATTTGGACTGTTTCTGGTTAGGAGATGCCGGTTGATGTCTGTGTATAGGGAAGAATTGTGACTATAGTTTCACAAACGGTTTCATAATCGTAGATCTGAGTACCGGGACGAGAGACGAAACTACGTGGGACTGGTTCAGCCGAAACATGGTCTGTCTGTTCGGGGCCTACGTTGATCCTCCCAGTATTTAAATTAAGTGGTGCGGTCTGTCTGGTTTTGCGGAAGAGAGGAGCAGAGAAGGCGTTTTGGTCTGTCTGGCGTGGTGAATTAAATTTATGACCCTCCTAGTTGCATCCGGGGCTTGTCTGTCTGGTACAAAGCCGACTTGGTCAGGGTGCATCAAAGCAGAGAGCAGGGCCATGAGTCTAGATGCTAATACTTTGGCAAACACTTTGATATCAGTGTTAAGAAGGGATATGTGTCTGTAGTTGGCCGTAGAGGATTGGTCTTTGTCAGGTTTAGGGATTGTCACAATAGTGGATTGTAGCAATTCTAAGGGGTAGGAGCTGGAGGAGGCAGCAGCACTGAAGAGGCCTGCAAGCTGGGGTGATAAGACGTCCACAAATTGTTTGAAATACTCATTGCAGTATCCATCTTCTCCAGGTGCTTTATTTCTGGGAAGAGATTTGATCGCCTTATAGACTTCCTCAGGCGTGAAGGGTGTGGATAATTGAGCCCTTTGTTGAGGTGTAATGGACGGTAGGTCAACTGAGGCGAGGAACTCTTGTATAAGTGATATTGTCGGTTGGGGGGTGTCTGGGTTTCCGTTTAAATTATAAAGTGAGGAGTAATAGTCGCTAAAAGCATCTGCTATATCCTGTGGGTTGGTCAACAAGTTTTTGGTAATGGGATGAAAGAGGGAGGTTATTTTAGTTTTGGTTCTTTGGGTCTTAACATGGTGGGCCAGCAGGGAGTTGGCTTTGTTCCCCAAGGCGTAATAGTTTGCCTTACGTATTCTGAGATTAGTTTCAAATTTGTAGAGGAGAAGTGCTCTGAGCTTTTGTCTCCAAGTAAGGATGTCGGCGGACATTGTTTGGGAAGGGCTTTGTTTGTTTTCTTTTTCTAGGTATTCTATTTTGGCTAAAGCCTCGTCAATTTGCTGCGTCCTCCTTTTCCTAGCATTGTTATTAAGTTTTATAAGGACTCCTCTCATATAAGCTTTGTAGGTTGACCAGAGAACAAACCGGCTGATGTCTGGCTGGTCATTGAATTCAAAAAATTTATGATGCTCTTCAGTAATAGTTTTGGTGGTGTCCGAGTCAGCGAGAAGTGAGGGGTTGAGTTTCCAAGTTCTTAGCAGTTTGTTCATTCGGGGCCCCACTGTGATGGATATAGGGGAGTGGTCGGACCATGTTATGGTGCCGATTTTTGAGTCCGAGATCTCTTGGAGCGTTTGTTTGTCCACTAGAAAAAAGTCAATGCGTGAATAGGACATTTGGGATGCGGAGAAGTAGGAGAAATATCTTTCCGAACCATGGTGACATCTCCAGACGTCGAATAATCCATTCTTGTGAAGGGTGGGGTTGAGAGCCGGTCGTTGGTGACAGGACTTCGTTTTAGTGTCTATGTTGGGGTCTCCAACAGCGTTAAAATCACCACCCATGATTAGGCGGCCGCAACTTATTTGGGTAACTTTCCTATATAGTCTATTGAAAAATCGTATTTGTTGTTTGTTTGGTCCATATGCATTTACTAGAGTGTATGGAGTATTGTTGATATCGCAGGAGACTATCAAATATCTTCCGTTGGTGTTGATCGTTGTCTGGTGCAGCTTAAGTTGGAGTGTGTCTCGGAAAGCTATCAGCACTCCGTTCTTCTTTTTTGTGTTGGAAGCTAGTAGAATCTGGTGGAAGTTTTTCAGGTTGAATGATGGTGTTTTGGATAATGCAAAATGTGTCTCTTGGACCAAGAGAACATCTGCTTGTAGGTTGTTGGCCTCTTTAAGCAGGGCAGCTCGTTTCTGAGGCATGTTCAGGCCTCTAGCATTTATGGAGATGATCTTAATGGACATTCTGGGGTATAGGTGGTGGGTGAGAGGCACGGATTGAGTGGAATGTTCAGAGAAAGAGTATGGTGAGTCAGGTACTGGTACCGGGAGGGGGGTGTAAGGTACTTAAAAAGAGAGAGCCCAAGAGCGAAGAGGTTCTCGGGTTCAATGGGCAGTAACTACTGCACCTACAATATAAAGGGGGTAGCAGACTTACCTAACAATAACAGGTAGGTCTGAGAACAACAGTTCAGGCCAACAGGCAGAGCCGAATTGAGTTGTAGGCTGCCAGCACTGTTTGGTGTGTGGACGAACAGGGTCTTGTGGAGTTTTCATTTGTTTTGTCGTGTGTCACTTGTGTCCATTGGAGAGTTGGATGGTTCTCTTCGTTCCATGTGATCTTCAGGTAGGATGTGCCAGGCTCTTAAGTAATTGAGGCCCTCCTTCAGCGTGCGTGCCACATAGGTCTTGTTCTGGTAGGTAATCAGAAGTTTAGTAGGGAACCCCCATTTGTAAGGGATTTTGTGGTTAGCCAGTGCTTTGGTGATTGTCGTTAGTTGGCGGCGGTTCTCCATCGTTGCCTTGGAAAGATCAGCATACAGGCTAACGGAGTTGAAGGGCTCCGGCAGTCTGTTGCCGTGTTTAGCCGCGTACATGACACGGTCTTTGACGTTGAAAAAATGGATGCGCGCTAAGACATCCCTGGGTGTGGATGGTGGCAGGTGGGGAGGCTTGGGTAGTCTATGTGCCCTGTCAATTTCAAGGTCTCTCTCAGAGAGGTCTGGTACGAGGGTGAGCATGAGTGATTGGATGAATTTTTTCAGATCGGGTTGTTGGACGAATTCTGGAATGTTACGAAATTTAATATTGTTCCTTCTGGAACGGTCCTCTAAGTCTGCCATCTTTAATTGGATTTGTTGTAATTCCTCTTCGTGCTCAGTGAGCGCATCCACAGTTTCATTATGAGCATTGTACAAGTCACCCTTTTTAGCTTCCATATTATGGATGCGTTGATCATGGTGTTGTACAGTGACCGACAGAGAGGAGACAGCTGAGGAGAGGTCATTGTACAGGGTCTGCCTAAGGGACAGGAGCATATTTTTCATGGACTGTCCTGACAGGGGCTGATCTGAAACAGGGAATGCCTCTAGTGCTGGCAGTTGCTGAGAGGAAGGGAGTGTGCAGGGTTGTGGAGGCTCAGGCTCTCCTGTTCTTAGCCTGGATTTAGCAGGGCTGGCCGTTGAAGGTGAAGCAGGAGGAGAGGACTCACCCTGTATGTTAGGTGGGGTAACAGACCCAGAGCCCTGGTGGAGAGCATAGTCAGATGGAGAGGAGAGCTGCGCTGTGGTTTCTTGGGTTTCCATGAGGCCCGGCATTGAGAAGAAGTCTGTCAATTTCTTGGGGGTTTTGTACTCCTTCCATCTTTTTGACATCTCGCCCGATCGCTGTTCAGGTGGTGAGGAGTAGATCAATATGTATTCGTCCCTGTTGTGTGTCGTTGTGCGGTCGCTGGAGCTGGAATGCCTGGGAGCTATCTCTCTATGTAGCCATTCAGCAGTGCTGTTAAGCCACGCCCCCTTTTAAGCTGCCATTTTTAGACCTGAGCTGTCCGCGCTCCTTCTAAGTGGCGTATTAGAGGGCAGAGTAGGATTTGGGTCCTAAGGGTGTTCCAAGATGGCCACCACAGCAAGGCCTTAGAGTGTGACTGGAACTTTTTTTTTTTTTTCCCCTTTTGCTTTAAAATTTGTCAAATTTGTTAAATTGTATACTGAGCCCTTGTTGGTTTATGCAGCAGGTGGGTGATCCGTTCAGAGCTCACTTGGGGTGGATTTCTGGACAGTTGTGGGGATTTACTGTATTCCTGGGTGTAGCAAGATGGCCACCGTGGAAGTTCTCAGTAGGCCGCAATGAATCCCCGGGCTCGCGTTAATACGGCGCGGCCACTCGGTACCCTGAGTGTGGCGGGATGCTGTGGACGCTGCAGGGAGGGCTGCTCTGATGTTTTCCTACTCGGATGGTGGCGTTTGGGAGTGAAAAGAGGAGCGGTGAGCGGAGGATGAAGCGGTAGGCCAGACAGTCTGGCGGCCTGAAAAATCGCCAATGGCTGCAGTTAACCTGCCCAATATTGGTATCAGGACGTGGCGGGGAGTGCAGGGAGAAGGGCTGGTATGCTGGTACCTTCTGTCCTGTATCGTAGGGAGCGGATTGCTCAGGATTGAGGTGATTGCCCCGGAGCTCCTTCTCTCCAGAACAAACAATTTAATTAGTATAGTTTTTTTTTTTTTTTTTTATTGTGTGACCAAGACCACGCATGCTAAGACACAAAAGAATACATTACATTTACAATACATTACATTAAATCACTTCCGAAGTAGTATTGCCTTAAGAGAATTTTTGAAACGTATTGGTTTTTGATATGAAATTAGCATGCAAAAACCAAAAAAATGATCAGTCGTCCAATATTCTGATCATGTGTCATAGGCTTTAGAGAAGCAGGAACTTGGTTATTGCCTGGATTGTTTGCAATTACCTTATAATGGACACAATGAACCCCCTCTGCCCGTGTCCATGAATATCCCTCAGGGAAAGATCTTCGCTTAGCAATGGTGGATTACAGGCACATGGGACACAAAGCAAGAATTCTGCTTCTTGAGAGTGTCCTTTAGGTAAACTTCAATTCCTCTTCAGGTAATAACAGCTCTCTTGTTCCAGAGCAACATCATACACCGACACTGCTCCATCACCCTGATTCTGGCTCCTTCACGGATGCATAACATTCAGTCTGTCTGAGTAAAGCAGACTTTTCTGCCACTATGTCTGATATACTCTTTCAAGACTTATGGAAACGGCAGATATTTAACAGCCATAGACACTCTTCATGTATATATATATATATATATATATATATATATATATATATACAGTGGAGGCTGCTTGGGACTTTTAACCACCAACATTTCGTTAAGCTCTTTACCTGCCTGATGGCAATACTTAGAAAGCCTTTCCTTATACTCGATCAAGTCAATTGGGCTCTATATAAAGCTTGGTCCAACTCCAAGCGATTATTCATATTGTTGGCATTTTTGATGCCTTGTACCCTATAGAAGAAGAGTTTAAAAAGCACTCAAAAATGGAGGGGAAAAGGTTCAAAATGGACTGTTCTCAGTATAGACCCAGTCATTCTGGCACTAAATAATCTATCTACTGTTTCCATTGAGGGTATTCCCTCATTCCCTTCCTTAAGGATTGAGTTGTTAGGCATTTGGAGAGTCTTTTGAAGTCATCCTTTACTCTCACCTTATCAAAAACCTACCCTTTTGTACCGACTGTCACTTGCCTCCCTCTATCACCAAACTTCTTTAGTTATATGACTGCTCATAAGATTTTCACCCAGAGGTCTCCCAGCATTTATATTTCACTAATATTCAGAGCTCTCTCATTGTGTTCAAGGAGATTACTCATTTAAAATGTCCTCTATAGGAAATTAACTTTCATCTTTCTGTGCCTCTTGCAGTCATATTCTGCTTTGCCTAACCCTTTTTTCTACTTAGGAGTGCTTTTTTTTTCTTCGTAGGTATCGGAAAAGAGTATTCTGGAAGCCAGCCCTTCTTGCTTCCTTCTCTTTTTCAGGGCTTTTGTCCTTCCTTTCCTACCTGAGCCCATTCTTCCAAGGATGTTGGGTTTTTACAGCATCTAGTGTCTGATTTTCTGACAGGTGACTGTTTAAGCCTCTGCTGATCCAAGCTTCAGAAGAAAGGTCCTTTTGCTGTCAACTTTTTTCTGTGGGTCTGTTGCTGCATTTTGCCTATTTTGTTGCCAACCCCTCATTTTTTTTCTTGAGAGTGTCCTATGGTCTAAGGACCAAACCCTGTATCCTGTGTTGTAAGAGTACGATAATAAGAATTTCAATGTAACTGTAAATTCCACATTTTGGAGTAAAGTACATGACACAGGACCCCTCCTTTCTTGATGATTCGATTTCCTTAATGCTTGGTAAAAAAAGATGAAGCCTCACATCTTGGGTGAGTTTATATGGGTACACTGAATGCAATCCAGTCAAAGATTTACCTGAAGGTAATGACATATAACCCATAATCTAAAGATTAATTTCTGTGTGTTGTACTATACTCCAATATACTGAATTCACAGGTACGTCAAAATTCTCATTATCGTGCATTGGGCATGATTAGAGTTGAGCGGACACCTGGATATTCGTCTGGTTCGGCTGCACTTTGCGGAAAAGTTCGGGTTCGGTACCGAACTTGACTCGAACTTGACCCCGGACCCAGAACCCCATTGAAGTCAATGGTGACCCAAACTTTTGGGCACACAAATGGCTGTAAAAAAGTCCTGGAAAGGGCTAGAGGGCTGCAAAAGGAAGCAAAATGGGGGTAAGGAGTAGGACAAGTGCCCTATAAACAAATGTGGATAGGGAAATAACTTAAAATCACAAAAAATAAAAATGGGAGGAGGAGGTGGATGTGGAGTAGGAGCCTAGAGGTTGACTAGGCCATGACCGTGGCAGTGTAGGTCAAAGTGGCGGTGGTGGAGGAGGAGGAGGTTGCCAACACTGTTATTTGTTTGTTTGGTTTTTTTGTCTATTCTGCACAAGGTACAGACAAGTCTTGTGGGGTCCATGCCTGGTTCATTTTAATAAACGTTAGCTTGTCCACGTTGGCTGTGGACAGGCGGCTGCACTTGTCTGTGATAACGCCCCCTGCCGTGCTAAACACACGTTCAGACAATACACTGGCTGCAGGGCAGGCCAGCACCTCCAAGGCATAAAGGGCAAGCTCAGGCCGTGTACCCAATTTGGAGACCCAGAAGTTGAATGGGGCAGACCCATCAGTCAGTACATGTAGGTGTGTGTACACATACTGTTTCACCATGTTGCTGAAATGCTGCCTCCTGCTAAGACGTTGCCAGCTGTTGGTGCTGTTTGTTGTGGCGGGCTGCTGACAAAGATTTTCCACATTTCGGCCATGCTAACCCTGCCTTCTGAGATGCTGGCAGTGCCACAGCTGCGTTGGCGACCTCTTCCTCCTAAACCGCCTGCGCCTTGTGCTTCCACTGAGCCCCCTGTGTTATTTGGGAATGCCCTCGGCAGCGCATCTACCAGTGTGCGCTAGTAGTCGCGCATCTTCCGATCACGCTCCAGTGAGGGAATTAAGGGTGGCACGTTGTCCTTGTAACAGGGATCCAACAGGATGGCCATCCAGTAATCAGCACAAGTTAAAATGTGGGCAACTCGGCTGTCGTTGAGCAGGCACTGCAGCATGTAGTCGCTCATGTGTGCCAGGCTGCCCAGAGGGAAAGACAAGCTGTCCTCTGTGGGAGGTGTATCATCTGTGTCCTCTGTATCCCCCAGCCACGCTCCAGTGATGCCCAGGAGCTGCATTGGGTGCCACCCTGAACCTCCAGAACTGTGCCCTGGCTTGAAATTTTTTACCTGGCCTATGCTGGTGCAGGAACCCACCCTCCGAGCCACTTGTGAATGACTGGCCTGATAACCGTGGAAATGACCCCTCTTCCTCCTGTGCCACATCCTCTTCCCTCATCGCCCGAAGTGTTTTTTCAAGGAGACATAGAAGTGGCATAGTAACGCTGAGAACAGCGTCATCGGCACTGGCCATGTTGGTGGAGTACTCAAAACACTGCAATATGGTACACAGGTCTCGCATGGAAGCCCACTTGGTGGTGAAGTGCTGCTGTTCCGCAGAGCGACTGACTCGTGCGTGCTGCAGCTGAAACTCCACTATTGCCTGCTGCTGCTCGCACAGTCTCTCCAGCATGTGCAAGGTGGCGTTCCACCTTGTGGGCACGTCGCATAGGAGGCGGTGAGCGGGAAGGCTCAAGTTCCGCTGCAGCGCAGACAGGCTAGCAGCAGCTGGCAGCTGGGTGAGAACGTCGAAAGCACGCACAGATGGCCCGCACTTTCTGCAGCAGCTCTGACATATCCGGGTAGTTTTTTAGAAATATCTGCATCACCAAATTCAGCACATGCACCAGGCAAGGGATGTGCATCAAACCAGCTAGGCCCAGAGCTGCTACGAGATTTTGCCCATTATCGCACACCACCAGGCCGGGCTTGAGGCTCAGTGGCAACAACCACTCATCGGTCTGTTGTTCAATGCCCTTCCACAGCTGCTGCGCAGTGTGGGGTTTATCCCCCAAACACATCAGCTTTAAAAAGCCTGCTGTTATTTCCCCCTGGATGTGCTGAAGTTGGTGGTGAAGATGTTACGCTGAGGAGGTGGTAGAGGAGGAGGAGGAAGCGCAGTAGGAGGAGGAGGCAACAGGAGGCAAAGAGAAATGCCCTGCAATCCTCGGTTGCGGAAGGACATGTGCCAAATGGCTAGCCGCCTCAGGCAAACCCACCACTACATTTGCCCAGTGTGCAGTTAGCGAGATATAGCATCCCTGCCCATGCTTACTGGTACATGTATCAGTGGGTATGTGGACCTTGCCACAGATTGCTTTGCGCAGTGCACATTTGATCTCGTCCCCGACTTGATTGTGCAGGGATGGGATGGCTCGTCTGGAAAAGTAGTGGTGGCTGGGAACCACGTACTGTGGGACAGCCACCGCCTTCAGGTTTTTAAAACTCTCCGTGTCCACCAGACGGAATGACAGCATTTCAAAGGCCAGGAATTTTGAAATGCTGGCATTCAGGGCCAGGGATCGCGGGTGGGTAGGGGCTACTTCCTATTTCTCTCCAGTGTTTGGGAGATGGAGAGCTGTAAGCTTCCATGGGACCGTGTGGAAATGCTTGGGAACGGTGGCAGACATGGTGGCGTTGCTGTCACATGCTCTGTTTGCTGGGTGGCAGGTGACACTGGCACTGTAGAGGTGGAGGAAGAGGCCGAGGCACCAGCAGAAGAGGAAGCAGGAGGAGGCAGAGACCTTTCTTGGATTTTGAGGTACTTATTCCACTGCAATAAGTGCTTTGAATTTAAATGCCTGGTCATGCAGGTTGTGTTCAGATTTAGAACATTTATGCCTCGCTTCAGGCTCTCATTGCACAGTGTGCAAACCACTTGTGTCTTGTAGTCAGCACGTTGTCTGAAGAACTGCCATGCCGGGGAATGCCTTTGAGCTGCCTTTTGTGTGCTAGGTCCCTGGGTGTGGTGGGTAGTAGCAGATATACTGTTTAGGGGACGCTGGCTCCGCTTTTGCAACTTGCTTCCTCTTTTGCTGTGCTGGTGCCTCTGTGCGACCACCACCTCTTCCTCCAAACTACACACGTCACTCGCATGACCTTCATTCCATGTGGGGTCTAGGACCTCATCATCCTCCACATCATCTTCCACCCACCCTTCACCATTGCCCTCCTTGTCAGTCTGCACACTGAGGAAGCAGTTGGCACCTGTGTTTCGTCATCATCAGAGATGTGCTGCGGTGATGTTTCCATGTCCTCATCCTGCAACAGAAGTAATTGGGCAGCGGTGCACTCAATGTCATCCACTTCTGGGGCAGGGCTATGCGAATGGCCCACAGAAAACCCACTAGCAGAGTCATCAAAAAGCATAAGAGACTGATGCATGACTTGGGGCTCAGACTGCTTGGCTGATTTACAAGGGGCTGAGGTGAAAGACAGATGGCCATGGGGTTCAGGTGCAAACTCTGAGCTTTCATCAAGGGACCGGGTGGGAGACAATGTGAAGGAACTGGAGGCATTGTCAGCCACCCAATCTACTATTGCCTGTACTTGTTCTGGCCTCACCATTCATTGAGCGCCATTCGGACCTACCATATAACGTTGAAGGTTTTGTCGGCTACCTGAGGAAGGTGTTTCACTTGTGTGTGTAGCTGGCACAGATTGACCACGTCCTCTCCTTTCAACAGGAACTTCAGCAACACCACAAACACCAGCAGCACCAGCAGCACCACAACCACGTCCCTTATTTGACGCTCTCCTCATTCTGGACACAAATGTACTATGTAGCACTATTTATTAATACTAAAAAAAAGTTGGTGCACTGAGGGCGAGATTATCATTCTAAAACCATCTACTACTCCATTAGGGACAGGTTCCTGCTGGTGCTCTGAGGGAGAGATTATAATTTTAAAACCGTCTACTACTGCATTAGGGAGAGGTTCCTGTTGGTGCTCTGAGGGAGAGTTTATCATTCTAAAACCATCTACTACTGCTTTAGGGAGAGGTTCCTGTTGGTGCTCTGAGGGAGAGTTTATTGTTTTAAAACCATCTTCTACTGCATTAGGGAGAGGTTCCTGTTGATGCTCTGAGGGAGAGTTTATCATTCTAAAACCGTCTATTACTGCATTAGGGAGAGGTTCCTGTTGGTGCTCTGAGGGAGAGTTTATCATTCTAAAACCGTTTACTACTGCATTACAGAGAGGCTCCTGTTGGTGCTCTGAGGGAGAGTTTATCGTTCTCAAACCGTCTACTACTGCAATAGGGAGAGGTTACTGTTGGTACTCTAAAGGGAGAGTTTATCATTCTAAAACTATCTACTACTGCATTATTGAGAGGTTCCTTTTGGTGCTCTGAGGGAGAGTTTATCGTTTTGAAACCATCCACTACTGCATTAGGGAGAGGTTCCAGTTGGTGCTCTGAGGGAGAGTTTAGCATTATAAAACCGTCTACTACTGCATTAGGGAGAGGTTCCTGTTTGTACTCTTAGGTAGAGTTTATCGTTCTAAAACCATCTACTACTGCATTAGGGAGAGGTTCCTGTTGGTGCTCTGAGGGAGAGATTATCGTTCTAAAACTGTTTACTACTGCGTTAGGGAGAGATTCCTGTTGGTGCTCTGAGGGAGAGTTTATCGTTTTAAAACCATCTACTACTGCATTCGGGAGAGGTTCCTGTTGGTACCCTGAGGGAGAGTTTATCGTTCTAAAACCGTCTACTACTGCATTGGGGAGAGGTTCCTGTTGGTGATCTGAGGTAGAGTTTATTGTTATAAAACCATCTGCTACTGCATTAGGGAGATGTTCCGGTTTGTGCTCTGAGGGAGAGATTATCATAATAAAACCATCTACCACTGCATTAGGGAGAGGTTCCTGTTGGTACTTGGAGGGAGAGTTTATCATTCTAAAACCATATACTACTGCATTAGGGGGAGCTTCCTTTTAGTGCTCTGAGGGAGAGTTTATTGTTCTAACACCATCTACTACTGCATTAGGGAGAGTTTCCTGTTGGTACCCTGAGGGAGAGTTTATCGTTCTAAAACCGTCTAATAATGCATTGGGGAGAGGTTCCTGTTGGTGATCTGAGGTAGAGTTTATTGTTCTAAAACCATCTACTACTGCATTAGGGAGAGGTTCCTGTTGATGCTCTGAGGGAGAGTTTATTGTTCTAAAGCCATCTACTACTGCAATAGGGAGAGGTTCCTGTTGGTGCTCTGAGGGAGAGTTTAACGTTCTAAAACCATTTGCTACTACATTAGGGAGAGGTTCCTGTTGGTGCTCTGAGGGAAAGATTATCGTTCTAAAACCGTCTACAGCTGCATTAGGGAAAGGTACCTGTTGGTGATCTGAGGGAGAGTTTATCGTTATAAAGCCATCTCCTACTGCATTAGGGAGAGGTTCCTGTTGATGCTCTGAGGGAGAGTTTGTCGTTCTAAAACCATCAACTACTGCATTAGGGAGAGGTTCCTGTTGGAGCTCTGAGGGAGAGATTATCGTTCTAAAACCATCTACCACTGCATTAGGAAGAGGTTCCTGTTGATGCTCTGAGGAAGAGTTTATCGTTCTAAAACCATCTACTTCTGCATTAAGGAGAGGTTCCTGTTGGTGCTCTGAGGGAGAGTTTATCATTATAAAACCATCTCCTACTGCATTAGGGAGAGGTTCCTGTTGGTTCTCTGAGGGAGAGTTTATCGTTCTAAAACCATCTCCTACTGCATTAGGGAGAGATTCCTGTTGGTGCTCTGAGGGAGAGTTTATTGTTATAAAACCATCTCCTACTGCATTAGGGAGATGTTGCTGTTGGTGCTCTGAGGGCGAGATAATCATTATAAAACCATCTACTACTGCATTAGGGAGAGGTTCCAGTTGGTGCTCTGAGGGAGATTTTATCGTTATAAAGCCATCTCCTACTACATTAGGGAGTGGTACCTGTGGGTGCTCTGAGGGAGAGTTTATCATTCTAAAACCATCTACTACTGCATTAGGGAGAGGTTCCTGTTGGTGCTCTGAGGGAGAGATTATCGTTCTAAAACCATCTAACACTGCATTAGGGAGAGGTTTCTGTTGATTCTCTGAGGGAGAGTTTATCGTTCTAAAACCATCTACTACTGCATTAGGGAGAGGTTCCTGTTGGTGCTCTGAGGGAGAGATTAGCATTCTAAAGCATTCTACTACTGCATTAGGGAGAGGTTCCTGTTGGTGCTCGAAGGAGAGTTTATCATTATAAAGCCATCTCCTACAGAATTAGGGAGAGGTACCTGTGGGTGCTCTGAGGGAGAGTTTATCGTTCTAAAACCATCTGCTACTGCATTAGGGAGATGTTCCGGTTTGTGCTCTGAGGGAGAGATTATCATAATAAAACCATCTACCACTGCATTAGGGAGAGGTTCCTGTTGGTACTTGGAGGGAGAGTTTATCATTCTAAAACCATATACTACTGCATTAGGGGGAGCTTCCTTTTACTGCATTAGGGGGAGCTTCCTTTTGGTGCTCTGAGGGAGAGTTTATTGTTCTAACACCATCTACTACTGCATTAGGGAGAATTTCCTGTTGGTGCTCTGAGGGAGAGTTTATCGTTATAAAACCATCTCCTACTGCATTAGGGAGAGGTTCCTGTTGATGCTCTGAGGGAGAGTTTGTCATTCTAAAACTATCAACTACTGCATTAGGGAGAGGTTCCTGTTGGAGCTCTGAGGGAGAGATTATCGTTCTAAAACCATCTACCACTGCATTAGGAAGAGGTTCCTGTTGATGCTCTGAGGAAGAGTTTATCGTTCTAAAACCATCTACTTCTGCATTAAGGAGAGGTTCCTGTTGGTGCTCTGAGGGAGAGTTTATCATTATAAAACCATCTCCTACTGCATTAGGGAGAGGTTCCTGTTGGTGCTCTGAGGGAGAGTTTATCGTTCTAAAACCATCTCCTACTGCATTAGGGAGAGATTTCTGTTGGTGCTCTGAGGGAGAGTTTATCGTTAAAAAAACATCTCCTACTGCATTAGGGAGATGTTCCTGTTGGTGCTCTGAGGGAGAGATAATCATTATAAAACCATATACTACTGCATTAGGGGGAGCTTCCTTTTGGTGCTCTGAGGGAGAGTTTATTGTTCTAACACCATCTACTACTGCATTAGGGAGAGGTTCCTGTTGATGCTCTGAGGGAGAGTTTGTCATTCTAAAACTATCAACTACTGCATTAGGGAGAGGTTCCTGTTGGAGCTCTGAGGGAGAGATTATCGTTCTAAAACCATCTACCACTGCATTAGGAAGAGGTTCCTGTTGATGCTCTGAGGAAGAGTTTATCGTTCTAAAACCATCTACTTCTGCATTAAGGAGAGGTTCCTGTTGGTGCTCTGAGGGAGAGTTTATCATTATAAAACCATCTCCTACTGCATTAGGGAGAGGTTCCTGTTGGTGCTCTGAGGGAGAGTTTATCGTTCTAAAACCATCTACTACTGCATTAGGGAGTGGTTCCTGTTGGTGCTCTGAGGGAGAGATTATCGTTCTAAAACCATCTACTACTGCATTAGGGAGAGGTTCCTGTTGGTGCTCTGAGGAAGAGTTTATCGTTCTAAAACCATCTACTTCTGCATTAAGGAGAGGTTCCTGTTGGTGCTCTGAGGGAGA
>BLSH010461728.1:40770-53814 GCA_018402905.1 Glandirana rugosa
TGGAGAGGGATTACAGAGTTTATCTGCATAAAACCATCTCATACTGTATTAGTATTAGGGAGAGGTTCCTGTTGATGCTCTGAGGGAGAGTTCATCGTTCTAAAACCATCTACTACTGCATTAGGGAGAGGTTCCTGTTGGTGCTCTTAAGGAGAGTTTATTGTTCTAAAACCATCACCTATTGCATTAGGGAGAGTTTCCTGTTGGTGCTCTGAGGGAGAGTTTATCATTATAAAACCATCTCCTACTGCATTAGGGAGAGGTTCCTGTTGGTGATCTGAGGGAGAGTTTATTGTTATAAAACCGTCTACTACTGCATTAGGGAGAGGTTCCTTTTTGATGCTCTGTAGGAGAGTTTATCGTTATAAAGCCGTCTACTACTGAATTAGGGAGAGTTTCCTTTTGATTCTCTGAGGGAGAGTTTATCGTTATAAAACCATCTACTACTGCATTAGGGAGAGGTCCCTGTTTGTGCTCTGAGGGAGAGTTTATCGTTATAAAACCATCTCCTACTGCATTAGGGAGAGGTTCCTGTTGGTGCTCTGAGGGAGAGTTTATCCTTATAAAATCATCTCCTACTGCATTAGGGAGAGGTTCCTGTTGGTGCTCTGAGGGAGAGTTTATCATTATAAAACCATCCCCTACTGCATTAGGGAGAGGTTCCTGTTGGTGCTCTGAGGGAGAGTTTATCATTATAAAACCATCCCCTACTGCATTAGGGAGAGGTTCCTGTTTGTGCTTTGAGGGAGAGATTATCGTTCTAAAACCATCTACTACTGCATTAGGCAGAGGTTCCTGTTGGTGCTCTGAGGGAGAGTTTATTGTTCTAAAACCATCTCCTACTGCATTAGGGAGAGGTTCCTGTTGGTGCTCTGAGGGAGAATTTATCGTTATAAAACCGTCTACTACTGCATTAGTGAGAGGTTCCTGTTGGTGCTCTGAGGGAGATTTTATCGTTCTAAAACCATCTACTACTGCATTAGAGAGAGGTTCCTGTTGGTGCTCTGAGTGAGAGTTTATCATTATAAAACCATCTTCTACTGCATTAGGGAGAGATTATCGTTCTAAAACCATCTACTACTGCATTATGGAGAGGTTCCTGTTGGTGCACTGAGGGAGAGTTTATCGTTCTAAAGCCAACTTCCACAGCATTAGGGAGAGGTTCCTTTTGGTGCTCTGAGGGAGAGTTTATCATTCTAAAACCATCTACTACTGCATTAGGGAGAGGTTCCTGTCGGTGCTGTGAAGGGGAGATTATTGTTCTAAAATCATCTCATACTGCAGTAGGGACAGGTTCCTGTCGGTGTTGTGAAAGACAGATTATCGTTCTAAAATCATCTCATACAGGTGTAGTGAGAGGTTCCTGCTGCTGGTGTGAGCGGTGGAGAGGCTCTTGCTGCTGTTGTGAGCGGTACATTTCTTGCCCAAAAATAAAAAGTGCATCTACAATTTTCTTTTTTTTTTTAAAAAGAGACAAATAATTTATTATACTTTTTTTGTATTAATAAATAGTGGTACATAGTACATTTGTGTCCAGAATGAGGAGAGCGTCAAATAAGGGACGTGGTTGTGGTCATGGTGCTGCTGATGCTGCTGGTGTTGTTGGTGTTGCTGAAGCTCCTTTTGCAAGGAGAGGACATGGTCGATCTGTGCCAGCTACACGCACAAGTGTAACACCTTCCTCGGGTAGCCAGCAGAACCTTCAACTTTATATGGTAGGCCCGAATGCCGCTCAATGAATGATGAGGCCAGAACAAGTACAGGCGATAGTAGATTGGGTGGCTGACAATGCCTCCAGTTCCTTCACATTGTCTCCCACCTGGTCCCTTGATGAAAGCTCAGAATTTTCACCTGAACCCCATGGCCATCTGTCTTTCACCTCAGACCCTTGTAAATCAGCCAAGCAGTCTGAGCCCCAAGTCATGCAGCAGTCTCTTATGCTTTTTGATGACTCTGCTAGTGTGCTTTCCATGGGCCATCCGCATAGCCCTGCCCCAGAAGTGGAAGACATTGAGTGCACCGCTGCCCAACCACTTCTGTTGCAGGATGAGGACATGGAAACACCACCGCAGCACATCTCTGATGATGACTAAACACAGGTGCCAACTGCTGCAGCTTTCCACAGTGTGCAGACTGACAAGGAGGACAGTGGTGAAGGGTGGGTGGAAGATGATGTGGAGGAGGATGATGAGGTGCTAGACCCCACATGGAATGAGGGTCATGCGAGTGATGTGTGCAGTTAGGAGGAAGAAGTGGTGGTTGCACAGAGGCACTAGCACAGCAAAAAAGAAAGCAGGTTGCAAAAGCGGTGCGAGCGTCCCCTAGACAGTACGCCTGCTATTACCCATTGCACCCAGGGACCTAGCACGCCAAAGGCAGCTCAAAGGTGTTCCCGGCGTGGCAGTTCTTCAGACAATGTGCTGACTACAAGACACGAGTGGTTTGCACACTGTGCAATGAGAGCCTGGAGCGAGGCATAAATGTTCTAAACCTGAGCACAACCTGCATGACCAGGCATTCAAAGCACTTGCTGCAGTGGAATAAGTACCTCAAAATCCAAGAAAGGTCTTGGCCTCCTCCTGCTTCCTCTTCTGCTGCTGCCTCGGCCTCTTCCTCCACCTCTACAGTGCCAGTGTCACCTGACACCCAGCAAACAGAGCATGTGACAGCAATGCCACCATGTCCGCCACCATCCCCAAGCATTTCCACACTGTCCCATGGAAGCTTACAGCTCTCCATCTCCCAAACACTGGAGAGAAAGAGGAAGTACCCCCCTACCCACCCGTGATCCCTGGCCCTGAATGCCAGCATTTCAAAATTCCTGGCCTTTGAAATGCTGTCATTCCGTCTGGTGGACACGGAGAGTTTTAAAAACCTGAAGGCGGTGGCTGTCCCACAGTACGTGGTTCCCAGCTGCCACTACTTTTCCAGGCGAGCATTCCCTTCCCTGCACAAACAAGTCGGGGACAAGATCAAGTGTGCACTGCGAAACGCCATCTGTGGCATAGTCCACATAACCACTGATGCGTGGACCAGTAAGCACGGACTATATCTCGCTAACTGCACACTGGGCAAATGTAGTGGCTGGTGGGCCTGAGGCGGCTAGCCGCTTGGCGCATGTCCTTCCGCCACCGAGGATTGCAGGGCATTTCTCTTTTCAACAAAATTGTGAAGGAACACATAGAAACCCTTCGCAGGGACACACCGGGCTATATAATATAAGATAATTTATTGATATAACATAAGGCAAAAAGTCAAGAAGTATAACACAATCACTGGAGAACAATTAAATGAATAAAATTGGCAACGTTGTCAATGTACATAGGGAAACACACCAGCCGGCTTATAGGCACATTCAACCACCATGGGCTACTCATGCATACACACTGACACAGTAATAACTAGAACTAGAATCAGGGCAGTTGATAATATTGGCAGTGTGACCAGATACTGCATATAGTAAACCTGAGAGTGCTTGAGGATTAAATGAAAAGGGATGACAGCCTGTCGAAGGAGACAACCATACTAAACCCCCCTTAGTCAATCCAATATGACACCACTGTTGCAGAGAATTATCAGTGAGGAAGTCTTGGGAATAGAGCAACCATTCGTCTAACTGCAGCAGAATGTCAGGGTGGGGATGGACAAACACCCTCCGATCCTTAAAGAAAAGCACATGAATGCAGACGCAATGGAAACAGAGTATCTCTGATAGTATGCAGACAAGCAAAGTCTGCAGGGGTCTGAGTGCTTGACGTCTGGCTGGTTAAACTGGATAGGAGTGAAACAGAGTGAAGATAATAACACTGACACTTGTAGAAAGGTGGAGGAGGATACAAGCTCACCCGTCCTGGTGCGATACTGCAGGCACTGCCATGGAAGTGATCCGTGCGGATTTGGGGTGGCGATCCTCTCCGGGCGGTCCCACGTGGAGTGGGCACTGTCAGCCTGTCTGCTTTCACTCAGTAGGAATCAGCGCGGCTAGAGGAAGGGAGGAGTGGGAGGAGGGGTTGTCCCGCGGTCATGTGACCGCTCCGTGCTGTCTCGAATGGCGGCCAAAAAACACTCAGGGATGATGGGTGCCAGCGGCTGGAGGTCCCCCAGGGAATAGACGACCGGAAGGCTGACGCGTTTCGTCCACTGCACGTGGACTTTGTCAAAGCTGGGGCATATGGGTACCGCTGGAGGTATTTATAAAGAAAAAATTAATTGCTAAACATGTTATATTGCAGTTCACCACCAGAGGTCACCCTGATGTTTTACATACGCCCCACCAGTCATGCAATGCAAGGAAATTGAAACAGACAGTAAAAGACACCAAGTAAAAACAGAAAAGACACCGGTTGAAGTTGCTGAAATAATTAACTCCATGGCCACAAGTGAAAAATCAAAAGATGAATAAAAAACAACTTATATAAGTGATTAAAGAGTTGGACAGATCATTTATGGAATATCCAGATGAAATAAATCTTATTTTAAATTTTAAAGAAACACCGGGGTGGTTATATCTCCTGTAAATTAATCTTCAAGGAAAACGGAGAGATTGCACTCCGTATTTAATCCCCCGGGGGACATTGCGTCAAGAAGAAAAATGAACATTTTCTCCTTCTGGAGCAATATCTTGTCGAAATCGCCTCTCCTCAATGGGAGATCCAGGGCAAAAATGCCCTTCATAGTAAGCCCCTCTGGGTTACCCCCATGTACCTGCTTGAAATGAATGGCTAGTGGTTTTTCCTCATCTTTTTTGCTCTTAATGCTGGAAATATGTTCTCCTATTCTAATTTTTAAAGGGCGTTTTGTTTTCCCGATATATGCCTTCCCGCAAGGGCAGATGATCTGATATATGACCCTTGTTGTAGAAGAATTGATAAATCTCCTAATGTGGAAGTGCTTTGTCCCATCCGCATTGGAGAAAGTATCAGTTCTGTGTACATATTAGCACATACTGCATTTTCCGCAAGGATACATGCCTGGCTTAATTGGTTTATTGGATAGCCAGTTAGTGGTAGGTGACCTTTTATATTCAGAATGCACTAGCATATCTGACAGATTTTGGGCTCTTTTAGCTACCATTTGAGGGAAGGGGCCTACTATCTCTTTGAGCAGGGGGGTTCTGATAAGGAGGTGCCAATGTTTGTTAAGTATGTCCCTTACTTGTTTCCACTGGGCACCAAATTTTGTGATGACTCTCGTGGTTGACGCACTGGTTGAAGTGCAGTTCTTTACACGGGAATCATTTTTGGGGGCCTTGAAAAGATCTGTGCGGTTAGTAGCTGCCGCTCTCCGCTTAGCCTTCCTGATGATTCTATGGGAATACCCTCGTTCCCTAAAGCGTGTGTACACAGCCTTAGATTCATGACTGAAGGACATGTCAGTTGAGCAGCTCCTGTGGGCCCGCAGGAACTGGCCAACAGGTATCCCCTCCACAAGAGATTTAGGATGGCAGCTACTTGCATGTAGCAAAGTGTTGGCTGCCGTTGGTTTTCTAAAGGTGTGAGTGTGTAGAGTATCTCCCACCCTTTGTATGGTCAGATCAAGAAAAGGTAAGGAATCCGCCTCTACCGCATGAGTTAGGCGGATGTTTCTGTTGTTATCATTAAGATCCTCCAGGAAGATGGCCAGATCCTGCCGAGATCCTCCCCAAAGTACAAAAATATCATCTATGTATCTGGCCCACATGTGAACATGGGCCAGAAACATAGAGGAACTGTACACTACCTGCTCCTCCCAGAGTCCCAGGTGTAAACAAGCGTAGGCTGGTGCCCACGGGGCACCCATCGAGGTGCCCTGAATTTGTTGATAAGAGACACCGAGGAATTGGAAACAGTTGTGTGTCAGCATAAACTCCAGAAGGTCCACCACAAATTCATTGTGGGCCCCCATTTCTGGATACGTCCTCTCCAAAAAATGATAGACTGCTTTGATACCCCACTGGTGGGGAATGGACGTGTATAAAGATTCTACGTCGATACCCACCAGTAATGTACTCTCCGGTACCTTAAGATCCGATATTTTGGATAGAAGTTGGCTAGTGTCCTGTATGTAAGACGGGAGCTCTCGGACAAGATTTTGGATAAGAGCATCAACGAATTTACCTGTTCTCTCTAGGGGACCTCTTATGGCCGAGACTATAGGTCGGCCTGGGGGATTGGCCATATTTTTATGTAATTTGGGAATAAGGTAAAATGTGGGTATGTTATAGTCTCTGACCATAAGGAAGTCCCTTTCTTTCTTGGGGAGGAGTCCCTCTTCGGAAGCAAAAGTGAGTTTAGAATTTAGCTGTTTAGCAATAATGGGGAAGGGGTTGCTATCCAACCTTCTGTAGGTATTGCTGTCCCTAAGTTGGCGGAAAACCTCTTGCTCGTACAAGAGTGACGACCAAAGGACAATATTGCCACCCTTGTCACTGCCTCGAATCACCAGATTCGGGGCCTGTTGGAGGTCTTTAAGGGCTCTCCTCTCTTCATTAGAGAGGTTATAGAGTCCCCTCCAGTCCCAGTTGACCTCCCGCAGGTCCCTCCGGACCAATTCGAGAAAAGTACTTATCCATTTATGGCGTGACAAGGGGGGCATTTTGCGGGATCTAACCCTAATGCCTGAGGGTCTGAACATACCGGGGATTTCACCCTCCTCGTCCTCCCCCACATGTTCGTTTTCCTGAAGGAGGGATTCTAGAGCGTCTAAGGCTTCTTTCTCCTGTGGGTCCTGCCCTATTTGAGGTTCCATCTCAGGAGTATTTCTACTTTTGTGCCAATAGTTAAGCACCACTTTCCTGAGAAAGAGGTTGAGGTCTTTGAAGACCTCAAATTCATTCATGGAGGCAGCTGGGGAGAAAGACAAACCTTTTTGGAGAAGAGAAATGTGGCTAGATTTTAATGGAAAGTCAGAGAGGTTTACAACCCTCAAGTCCTGATCTAGTTGTTCAATTTCCAAGGTGGGAGGCGTAGGAAGAGTAGTATGGGGAGAGTAAGGGTATGGAGGTAGCAATATATCAATCCCAGGGAGGGGGGTGGGAGTAGGTGGTACATCAAGAAAGGAGACGGATGGGGCACTAAGTATTCCCCTTGTCATTTTCTGTTTGTCCTGGCTCGGGTCTGTCTCGGTGGGCCTTTTGCCTCTACTCTTTGGTCCCTTTCTCCTTTTCTGTTTGTAGATTTGGTCGGAATGTCTATTTTCCGGGGACCCGGCCCGTGTTCGGTGGTTTGTCGTTGGTCTAAAAAAGTCACAGATCTCTCGATCCTATCAGACTCACTGTCAGAAGAAGAAGCCCCACTTTTAGACTGTGGGCGACTCCTATTCCTACGTCTCCTTGATCTGCTCCTCCCTCTGGGGACAGTTAAATCAAAGATTTCACCTAGTTCCCAGTCTTTGATGTTCTGTAAGAATTTTTCTTGTTTGGAAATTTTTACGTTTTTTTGGACTTTTTCTACCTCTTTCTTGAGTAGATCATTAAGTCTCTCGAAGTCACTGTCCTGTTTATACGGTTCAAGTAGTGTGGCACTTTCTGCTATTTCAGTTTGTAATTCTCCCAGTTGAATATTTTCCTCCTCTACTATTAATTTCATTAATTCTAAACCTCTCTCTGTACAATTCTTTTTCCACTTCTCTACAAATCTAGGTGTTTGTAGGTGTTCGGCCGGTACAATTCTTTCCCTGAGTCCTCGGGGGATCACACCTCTATTGATATGGGATGTCAGGGACGAGATGTCCCATTTCCTATTAAGATGTCTGATGATTAACTTCTTATGGTTCTTGAATAATTTTTTAAGGGTCTCTTGGTTGGAGTTAGTCGGGGTCACGTTAGGATCAAAAGCTGCCTGGATTTCCAAATCAATCTGATCGTCCAGCTGATAGGCCATAGAGAAAATAAAATTCAGCACAACCAGGGGTATCAACAGTGAAAGATGTGGTTGGTGTGGAAGTGACCACACTACAACCTGTTCCCCGGAGGAAAAATTTTACAACCCCCCTTTTCCTCAGGGCATTTCTCTTTGCCTCCTGTTGCCTCCTCCTCCTCTACCACCTCCTCATCCACTCAGCATAACACCTTCACCACCAACTTCAGCGGAACTTTGGCCTTTCTGCTCACTGCCTCCTATGCGACGTGCCCAAAAGGTGGAACTCCACCTTGCACATGCTGAAGAGACTGTGCGAGCAAAAGCTGGCAATAGTGGAGTTTCAGCTGCGGCACGCACGGGTCAGTTGCTCTGCGGAACAGCACCACTTCACCACCAATGAGTGGGCCTCCATGCGAGACCTGTGTACCATATTGCAGTGTTTCAAGTACTCCACCAACATGGCCAGTGTCGATGACGCTGTTCTCAGTGTTTCTATCCCACTTCTATGTCTCCTTGAAAAAACACTTTGGACGATGATGGAAGAGGATGTGGCAAAGGAGGAGGAGGAGGAAGAGGGGTCATTTCCATGGTTATCAGGCCAGTCATTCACAAGTGGCTCAGAGGGTGGGTTCCTGCACCAGCATAGGCCAGGTCAAAGATTTTCAAGCCAGGGGACAGTTCTGGAGCATGAGGAGGACGAGGATGATGATGAGGAGGAGGAACTGTGTTCACAGCAAGGTGGCACCCAACGCAGCTCGTGGGCATCACTGGAGCGTGGCTGGAGGGTTACGGAGGACACAGAGGATACTCCTCCCACAGAGAACAGCTTGTCTTTGCCTCTGGGCAGCCTGGCACACATGAGCAACTACATGCTGCAGTGCCTGCTCAACGATAGCCGAGTTGCCCACATTTTAACTTGTGTTGATTACTGGGTGGCCACCCTGCTGTATCCCCGCTACAAGGACAATGTGCTGTCCTAAATTCCCTCACTGGAGCGCTATCGGAAGATGCGCGACTACAAGCGCACTCTGGTAGACGCGCAGCTGAGGGCATTCCCAAATGACACTGGGGGCTCAGTGGAAGCACAAGGCGAAGGCAGAGGAGGAAGAGGAAGAGGTCACCAATGCAGCTGTGGCACCGCCAGCACCTCAGAAGGCAGGGTTAGCATGGCCGAAATGTGGAAAAGCTTTGTCAGCAGCACGCCACCACAAGCAGCACTACCAGCTGATAGGCAACATCGTAGCAGGAGGCAGCATTTCAGCAACATGGTGGAACAGTATGTGTGCACAAGCCTACACGTACTGACTGATGGGTCTGCCCCATTCAACTTCTGGGTCTCCAAATTGGCCACATGGCCTGAGCTTGCCCTTTATGCCTTGGAGGTGCTGGCCTGCCCTAGAGCCAGTGTATTGTCTGAACGTGTGTTTAGCACGGCAGGGGGCGTTATCACAGACAAGCGCAGCCGCCTGTTTACAGCCAACCTGGACAAGCTAACCTTTATTAAAATGAACCAGGCATGGATCCCACAAGACTTGTCTGTACCTTGTGCAGAATAGACATTTAGACCAGCCTCACACAGCCATTGGTATCCTTTTTTTTTTGAATATGTCTCAATATTTTGGGGGCTACCCCAATTCTAAAAAAAAAACAAACAAACAAAATACAGTGTTGGCTACCTCCTCCTCCACCACCGCCACTTCCACCTACACTGCCACGATCATGGCCTAGTCAACCTCTAGGCTCCTACTGCACATCCACCTCCTCCTCCCATTTTTATTTTGTATGTGATTTTATGTTATTTCCCTATCCACATTTGTTTGCAGGGCACTTGTCCTACTCTTACCCCCATTTTGCTTCCTTTTGCAGCCTTCTAGCCCTTTCCATGACTTTTTACAGCCATTTTTGTACCCAAAAGTTCGGGTCATCATTGACTTCAATGGGGTTCGCTGTCTGGTGTCAAGTTCGAATCGAGTTTGGTGCCGAACCCGAACGTTTTCATGAGGTTCGGCCGAACCCGACGAACTCGAACATCCAAGTGTCCACTCAACTCTAATGCTGACTTTAGTTCTTTTATCATTTTAAGGTCCAACACATCGGGTGAGAGTGTGTCCAGTATGGAGTGGTTGTGGCAACACTCAACATTGGTAACATACTGTACATCATGCACCATGAATGGACTTCTGAATTGAGAAGATTGTGGATTGATTATCTACAAATTTTCTGTGCATTATTTAATTGCACATAATTGACATAAGACAAAAGAAAAAAAAGAAAACACATATTACATAGTGCAGTACCATGAGAAAGATCTCATAATGAAAACCAATGAAATATTACAGCAACAAACAATAAGAGAGGGGATTCGGTGGGAAGCAGGATGCCAGAGCTATTGTGAAGTATGTGCAAGGGATGTCTGACTCCCCATCTTGGCCACTGGCTGGGGAGAAGTGATGGCTGCTGCTGGTGTTTCTGATCCTGCAGGAAAAGATGACAGGAACTGCCGAGGCCCAGGAACCATCCAGAAAACCACCTGTAAGACACCATAAAGCTCCCCTGGTAACAGGAATGTATTTCAAAGCAATTCAGCTTCATTATTGAGCTTTGTGGTGTACTACAGATGTGTTCTGGATGGTTCCTGGAACCCAGTAGCTCCTGTCATCTTTTCCTGCATCATCGGTATCTCGAGCAGCAGCCATCATTTCTTCCCAGCTTGTGGCCGACACAGGGAGTCAGATGTCCCTTGCATGGACTTCTCATCAGCTCCAGCATCCTGCTTCCCACCGCACCTCCTCTCTCATTGTTTGTGAGTTTAATATTTGATAGGTTATCATTGTTAAATATTGAGATGTGCGCTCCCGTTTTTTCTTTTGTCTTGTTCCACATAGATTACAGAGCTCCCCCGCACAGCCACAGCTGTACTTCCAGTGTTCCTTTCCAGAGGACTGTTTTTTATTCCTTATTATATACTCTACACTCCAATTTTATTATATTTTATTTCTCCAACTACCTGCTCCTTTTATTTTTGGTGGGTACACTTCCCCCCAGACTCCTTCCGCCTCTTTGTGCTATGTCCGATTTTTGTTTTTTATATGCCATTGTTTTTTTGTGCGTGAAAATCTATTTACACTGTGTTTTTTAAAAACCTATTTACTTCCCAGTGAGACACATGGTTAATTGATTGTAATCAACACACACCTCCTGTGGGAGGTCAGTTCACAGTCATCCCCTGTGGTTTGTTTTACATAATTGACATATTTGGGACTTATATTGCATTTTTGAACTTGTTATATGAGCAATCTGAACTTTTACTAATATACATAGTTTATTATGTTTATATAAAGCATGTTTTTCAAAGTATTCTTGTATTGTTTGCTCATATATGTATGCTTATTTTACAATGCAGAAGTAGTGGAATAGTGTAATTTGGGAAAGTACAACTCAAGCTTTACTCTCAATATGGCACACAAACATGTTTAATAAGGCAGACTGTAGGAGTACTGCAAAAATTATCTGTGCATCATCATCTAGGGGACAACTCAATGGTTTGATTCCAAAATACGTTCTATTATCTGCCAAACAAATAAAACATCTATTCTTCTTTTATGACCATTGTAAATTTATTTTTCTGAAACGTTTAGGTAAATTTATGATTTTAGTGAAACAACCCACCAAGGTTCACAAATAACACCAGAAGGTTACATACACTACTTATTCCTTTAAACAGAAGCCAACATAAGTTGCTAGTTAACTGCAGAACCAACACAATGTAGGAAACCACAACACAGCTGCTCAAAGTGCTGCTGGATTCCGCTGTCCATTACTACCAATAATGGGTACTAAGCCTTCCCAGACCCAGTAAAGTAGAGAGCTTGCACACCAGCGGTTATAATCCATAGCACTTTTATTGAAAGCATCCAAGTATAAAGACATGCTTTCTAAACTTGTGTATGAGAGTATAACAATGTGCAGGGGTTTATTAAAAAGAAGATATTAGGAATTAACATGTTCTCTCACCACACTATCTGATAATGTCATACATGTATATAGGGTATTTAGACCTTACTATTAAAGTAATTCAGAAGTGATCAACTTACATTTAAACACAAGACTCTCCTAAATAGATATGCATATAAATGTGAATATACATTGTTGGTATAATGTCACCTTTAGAGTTGAGCGGACACCTGAATGTTCGGGTTCGGCCAAACTTTGCAAAAAAGTTCAGGTTCAGTACCGAACTTGACCCGAACTTGACCCCAGACCCCGAACCCAATTGAAGTCAATGGGAACCCGAACTTTTGGGCACAAAAATGGCTGTAAAAAAGTCCTGGAAAGTGCTAGAGGGCTGCAAAAGGAAGTAAAATGGGGGCAAGAGTAGGACAAGTGCCCTACAAAAAAATGGGGATAGGGAAAATAACTTAAAATCAAATAAATAAAAAATAAAAATGGGAAGGGGGGTGGATGTGGAGTAGGAGCCTAGAGGCTGACTAGGCCGTGACCGTGGCAGTGTAGGTGGAAGTGGCGGTGGTAGAGGAGGAGGAGGTAGCCAACACTTTTTGTTGTTTGTTTTTTTTTTCTAATTGGGGTAGCCCCCAAAATATTGAGGCATATTCAAAAAAACAAGTATACCAATGGCTGTGTGAGGTCGGTCTAAATGTCTATTCTGCAGGACTTCTTACAGGAGCAGCAGGAACCTCTCCCTATAAAACTAGGAGATGATTTTAGAACAATAATCTTTCCCTTAGAGCACCAGCAGGAACCTCTCCCTATAGAACTAGGAGATGATTATAGAACAATAATCTGTCCCTTACAGCAACAGCAGGAACCTGACCCTATAGCAGTAGGCAATGATTTTAGAACAATAATCTGTCCCTTACAGCAACAGCAGGAACCTGACCCTATAGCAGTAGGCGATGATTTTAGAACAATAATCTGTCCCTTATAGCAACAGCAGGAACCTGACCCTATAGAACTAGGAGATGATTTTAGAACAAAAATCTGTCCCTCAAAGCAGTAGACTCTACCTAGTCCAGTATCAGATCGTTCTGTAATGCAGGATGAGATGTTATTAGATCTGCAATCTGTCCCTAAAAGCAGGAGTAGTAAACTCTATCTAGTCCAGAATCAGATCGTTCTGTAATGCAGGATGAGATCTGCAATCTGTCCCTCAAAGCAGTAGTAGTAATCTCTACCTAGTCCAGAATCA
>BLSH010461739.1:18843-76300 GCA_018402905.1 Glandirana rugosa
GTCTAATACTTTGTCATATCTATAAATGTCAGCAACTTACGATACAAGGACGTGTGAATAATCCACGCCCTACAATGATTTAATTTAACTTATAATATAATTAAAACTCATTAGACCATCACGACCTATATAAACGAGTATTATTGACCAGATCAAGGAAAAAAGACCATAAATAAAAACATGATAGGTAGGGTCGAACCTGATATACGCAGAGGACGTTACCACCTTCACGACCCAAAGGACACCGACACCTGATGTACGCGGGGGTCGATCCACTAAACCCAGATAGAACCATTCATCTCAACTCGCTTGGGCTCTTTGTAGGGCACTTGTCCCACCCTTACCCCCATTTTCCTTCCTTTTGCAGACCTCTAGGACCTTCCTGGACTTTTTTACAGCAATTTTCAGAACTTTCATTAAATTTACAGAACCCCGGACCCGAACCCGGACTTTTTTTTGAAAAGTCCGGGTTCGGGTCTGGGTCCCACACCCCAAAGTTCGGTACGGACCCAAACTTTACAGTCCGGGTTCGCTCAACTCTACTTACCAAGATAGACCCAAATCACCTAGCTGGGGGCGCATGTAGTCCACAGCCACAGGAAACCCAGCACTTCCACCATTGCAGGAGACGCATATAGTCCAAGCTGGGATGGATAGTACAAAAATAAATACCAGAAAAAAGGAACTAGACCAGTTATTATGAGCAAATATATCCAGCACTACCAGATTACTCAAAATTAATATAATATTCAATTTAATTTAGTAACATCCCGCACCTAATAAGTGTGCAGGAACATAGCATTCAACGACTGTAAATATCTATACTGTTTCATAATCTGGCTTCTACTAAGGAAGAAAAAAACAAAAAGAAACACAAGTGAACTTACATGTGTCACATAGTAGCATCAGTTTTTACTGGGAGCGTAGGAAAAAACCACCACACATTCAAAAAATGGGCCTAGATTGGATCCCTTCCAATTAGGAGCCACTCAACGAGTAGTAATCAAGAGCGACACTCGCCACACCTAAAAATAAAAATAAATGTATAGATAGACAGGTAAACACAGGGAACAATGCCATAGGATGAAGTTTAGTTAGATGGAATATCAGTTGAAAGGGTTGGGATACTAAACGGAAGATGAAGGTGCACAGTAATCTATAATGTATAGTGGTCTCAGTAATAGATGATATACATATCTAATGAAAACCGGCTGACAGATTACCTGGTGCTCAAAAACACAAATGTAATGTATGCCACATAGAAAGGATAGTTTAACCTAAGCAGCAGACCAACTATACATTGCCAGTCCGCATTAATAAGTTATGAGACCGATCACTAGTACATAAAAAGAAAGTTCCAAGTCCGAACAACCGATACTGATTCTATACCAATAATCTCAGAGTCTACCACAAACAACTTCGAACAAAAGCACCATTTGATCAGAGATGTTAATACCTGCAGTATGAACAGAGTCCTTATGCGCCACCAGTCTCCAGCTGACTGATACAGCCGGAGCCGCCGGCTTTATGCGTCTCCCACTCGGCCGGCGTCTGACGTCACTGGCCGAGTGCGGACGTGACCCGGAGTGGGCGCATGTGCCGGCGATCCGTATCCAGCCGGAGACTCCAATCCCCAAGCTCCTCAGCGGCGGCCGGGCGGAGACATATTAAATAAGGGTATCGCACAGTGCATTCCAGTGGGCAATAACTATAAAAGGGCAAAGGTCAAACCTGGGTGGTTAAACAGTAACGTGAAAAGCCTCACTAAAGAGAAAACTTGAGGAATGTAATAAGAAGTGCAAAAATGCAATCAGGGCAGCAAAAAAGGATTATGAGTAACACATAGCGGAGGAGAGTAAAATAAAAACAAAGACATTCTTTAAATATATTAATAATAAAAAAGCAAAACCAGAGCACATTGCACACTTAAAAGATGATGATGGGAGGATGGCCACAGATGACACAAAAAAGGCAACTATATTAAATACCTTCTTCTCCTCAGTTTTTACACAGGAAAAGGAGGGGTTTACCAACCGCAACTATACTGTTACTGCCACAGCACAGGACATACCCTCGTGGCTAACGGTGGCCGGAGTCAAAGAAAGATTAGAGAAACTTAATACAAATAAATCACCAGGACCAGATGGCTTACACCCGCGAGTCCTTGGGGAACTTAGTCAGGTTATAGCCAGGCCATTGTTCCTAATCTTTGTGGATAGTATAATGACGGGATTGGAGGAAAGCCAATGTGGTGCCAATATTTAAAAAAGGGCTGAAACATATTCCTGGGAATTACAGGCCAGTCAGCCTAACATCAACGCCCAATGACGTAATGGGGACCACGTTCACTGCTGACCCCTGTGCGCAACCTTGACTGAAAGTGAGGCTTGGATAGCAAGCCCCTCACACCAGGAAATACAGCCGGGCTCACGTGACGAAATGCAGAGGAACAAGCGGGCTCTCCCGCGTCCCATTATGTGCCGCACAATTGTCAGCGGCACACACAGGTACCTGTAGCCTACATATCAGAGGAGCGCTCTAAAAGGAATGATTGCAATACAAGGTATGGAACCTTTTTGTCCTACACATATGAGACTTCAGTTGAATGACGGTGCAACCCGCTAATGCCACATATATGGCCAGTGAGGCTAGCGCAATTAGCGTCAATCTCTCTGGGTGCACGCCATGATTCATGTATAAAGTCATCCACCTGGGTTATTCTACCACCTCAGTCCACGTTATCTCTACCCGTCTATAAGACTATTACTCTCTACTTGATTTACCATCTTTTGACTATTGTGGTTTATACCCGTACAGCAGTACCTTGTATACCTGGACATTTTCTCAGCCAGCAACCTACCTGTCCACCGTTTTATAGTTTACATTTACATTTTTCTGATCTATACATTACCATCAGGACGGCCAGGATATATCTACAGTTTGCTGTTTATATTATTCAACTTTTTCCAGTGATCTCTCATACTGTTTATGGTCTACATACACCACTATTGGTGTGATTTTTGTCAGCAGTGACCTCATTGGTTCATTTCCCACATACGTCCAGACATGGTTTTGTTTTTAACCTTAATTGTCTCCCTTATGTGTATGTCTTAGTATGTCTAGACCTATGGTCTCCCTAGGACTGCTAGGTGGCACTCTCATATTTTGTTTGCAATTTTTTTCTTATTTATGTACTTTGGTTTATGTAAACAATTATTTACTTATTAAAGTTATATCTATTTTTCAAAAATGTTGGGTCATTGCCCTTCCCTCCTTTATCAACCGCTTGGTTTCCGTGGAGTCTTCCCGGAGACATACCTTCTTTCATGTATACTACTTTTGGTTGTGGTAAGGGACACTAAATGTTAGTGAGAGGCATTAACTTTACTACTTAATTATTATGTGGACCCCAATATCCTGTCTTTTTGTTTTGTTTTGAGTAACATCAATAGTGGGTAAGTTATTGGAGGGGATAATTAGAGACTATATCCAAAAAGTAACTGAGGAAGGTAACATCATTAGCAATAATCAGCACGGGTTTATGAGGGGTCGTTCCTGCCAGACAAACCTGCTAACATTCTACAAGGAAGTGAGCGGCCATCTAGATAGGGGGAGGTCAGTGGATGTAGTATATCTGGATTTTGCAAAAGCTTTTGACACCATTCCCCATAAACGCTTGATTTACAAGCTGAGGTCTGCAGGCATGGACCAGAAGGTCTGTTCTTGGGTAAAGAACTGGTTACAGGGGCGTGTCCAAAGGGTGGTAATTAATAATGTGTACTCAGACTGGTCTGGAGTGACGAGTGGGGTACCCCAAGGACCTGTCTTGGGACCAATTCTATTCAATTTATTCATTAATGATCTGGGGGAAGGGATTAATAGCTCAGTCTCGGTTTTTGCTGATTATACAAAGATAAGCAGGGCGATAACATCACAACAGGATATTGACATTTTACAGAATGACCTCAACAAATTAACGGAATGGGCAGACAAATGGCAAATGAGGTTTAATGTAGGGTAATGCACTTGGGGGCAAAGTACGCATTAGGGGGAGAGCCTCTGGGGGAATCAGGAATGGAGAAGGATCTGGGGGTCCTAGTAGATGACAGACTAAGCAATAGCATGCAATATCAAGCTGCAGCAACCAGAGCAGGTAGAATATTAGCATGCATAAATAAGGGGATATGCTCCAGGGATAAGACTATAATTCTGCCACTTTATAAAAGCCTGTTTAGGTCACATCTGGAGTATTCTGTTCAGTTCTGGTCACCAGTCCTCAGAAAGTATATACTGGAGCTGGAAAGAGTCCAAAGGAGGGCAACCAAACTGATAAGGGGAGTGGAAGACCTTACTTACGAGGAACGATTGCAAGCGCTAAACTTATTCTCTCTGGAGAAGCGACGCTTGAAAGGGGACATGATTGCGATCTATAAATATCTCAATGGGGATCCAAGCATAAAAGATAAACTGTTCAGTCTCAGGGAATGTAGAAGGACAAGGGGACACACATTGAAACTAGAAGAGAAAAGGTTTAATATTAAAATTCGTAAGGGGTTCTTCACTGTCAGGGCAATAAGGATGTGGAACTCTCTCCCACAACTAGTGGTGACTGCGGGGAGTATGGATATATTTAAAAAAACTCTTGGATGTATATCTCAATAAGTACAACATACAGGGATATGGGTACTGACAGGAGTACACCTACACAGGTTGAACTGGATGGACTGTTGTCTTTTTTCAGCCTTAACTGCTATGTAACTATGTAAGTTTTACATGCATATCTGCTGTCTTCAGCTTTATATACTGTTTAGAAAGTGCACATTGTGTTAGAATTTTCACTTCCTCATTCAGCAGTAGCAGTGTAGTGTTGGAATACACTGAAGGACAGCTGATTGGAGGAAAGGCACACACCCCCCTCCAGATAGGCAGAGACTTTCAGAGATGTGCTGTGACAAGTCAAGCTGTCTGCTAATCTATTTATAGCACCCATCCGACACAAATTTCAGCCTGGTTTTATCACGTGTCAGAGAATTTGTCAGAAGTTATCATGCTGATAACAGAAGAGCAGAGCAGTAGAAAGCCATGGGACTTAATGCTCTGAAGAGAGATAAGAAAACACTGCAGATATACGTATGTGCCCAGCTCAAATTTCGTGAATTGGGTTTACATCCACTTTTACTCCTTGGCGTCCATAGCTCACACTAAGCTACCACACCTGCTACCACATCAAGCTAGGATGATAAACACATATATCAATCCTCGATATATCATCCTAGCATGGTGTGTGGTAGCCAGCTGGCAGGATGTGAGCTGTGGACGCCTAGGAGTTGAGTGACTGAATGAAGAGGACTGGCTGAGGATGTGGATGAGAAGATCCTGCATACAGCCTTCATCCCCTTTGGAGACATCACAGACATACAGATCCCTCTGGACTATGAGACAGCACTCATGGAAGCGGAGCTTTGTCTAAGTAAATCTACATAAAAGGATAACGTAAGTGGAGGCTACCAGAGCAGAGGTTTACCAGGCTAACACTTTTTATTACAAAGGCATTTGTGACCTGTAATGGGTCAAGAAAAAAGGTGAACGGGCACTGCACACAGAGGTGTCTGGTAGTGGCATATATTAATATTCTTCTTCTGTGGATGGACACCATATTCCTTTTGGCACAATGAAGTTTACTTTATGAATTCAGAAGCTTCTTGTGGATGTTGTTTTTGAATTTACGTTTATGTGGACTTTTTATATGCACATTTTTCAGGGATCATTGCATTTGATTGGAGCAGAATTTACAGTATCTCACAAAAGTGAGTACACCCCTCACATTTTTGTAAATATTTTATTATATCTTTTCATGTGACAATACTGAAGAAATTACACTTAGATACAAGCTGTACACTCACTACTTTCATTGTAGAATAGTGTAAATTTGCTGTCCCCTCAAAATAACTCAACACACAGCCATTAATGTCTAAACGGCTGGCAACAAAAGTGAGTATACCCCTAAGTCAAAATGTTTAAATTGGGCCCAAAGTGTCAATATTTTGTCTGGCCACTATTATTTTCCAGCACTGCATTAACCTTCATGGGCATGGAGTTCACCAAAGCTTCACAGGTTGCCACTGGAGTCCTCTTCCACTCCTCCATGACAACAACACGGAGCTGGTGGATGTTAGAGAACTTGTGCTCCCCCACCTTCCATTTGAGGATGCCCCACATATGCTTAATAGGGTTTAGGTCTATAGACATGCTTGGCCAGTCCATCAGCTTTACCCTTGGCTTCTTTAGCAAGGCAGTGGTCGTCTTGGAGGTGTGTTTGGGGTTGTTATCATGTTGGAATACTGCCCTGTTGCCTAGTCACTGAAGGGAGGGGATCATGCTCTGCTTCAGTATGTCACAGTACATGTTGGCATTCATAGTTCCCTCAATGAACTGTAGCTCCCCAGTGCCGGCAGCACTCATTCAGGCCCAGACCATAACACTCCCACCACCATGCTTGACTGTAGGCAAGACACATTTGTCTTTGTACTCCTCACCTGGTTGCCGCCACACACGCTTTTCACCATCTGAACCAAATAAGTTTGTCTTGGTCTCATCAGACCACAGGGCATGGTTCCAGTAACCCATGTTCTTAGTCTGCTTGTCTTCAGCAAACTGTTTGTGGGCTTTCACAGCCATGCATACCAATTTGATGCACTGTGCGGCTAATAGTTTGAGCACTGACAGGCTGACCCCCCCCCCCCACCCCTTCAACCTCTGCAGCAATGATGGCAGCACTCATATGCCTATTTCCCAAAGACAACCTCTGGATATGACGCTGAGCACGTGCACTTAACTTTTTTGGTTGACCATGACGAGGCCTGTTCTGAGTGGAACCTGTCCTGTTAAACCGCTGTATGATCTTGGCCACCATGCTGCAGCTCAGTTTCAAGGTCTTGGCAATCTTCTTATAGCCTAGGCCATCTTTATGTAGCGCAAAAATTATTTTTTTCAGATCCTCAGAGAGTTCTTTGCCATGAGGTGCCATGTTGAACTTCCAGTGACTAGTATGAGAGAGTGAGAGCGATAACACCAAATTTAACACACTTGTTCCCCATTCACACATGAAACCTTGTAACACTAACGTGTCACAAGACAGCAGGGAGGGAAAATGGCTAATTGGGCCCAATTTAGACATTTTCACTTAGGGGTATACTCACCTTTGCTGCTAGCGGATTAGACATTATTTGCTGTGTGTTGCGTTATCTTGAGGGAATAGAAAATTTACACTGTTTACAAGCTGTACACTCACTACTTTACATTGTAGCAAGGTGTCATTTCTTCAGTGTTGTCACATGAAAAGATATAATAAAATATTTACAAAAATGTGAGGGGTGTGCTCACTTTTGTGAGATACTGTATATAATTTTTGTATATATATATAATCACATGATTGTATTTAGTTGAAAGTAGGGATGTTATTTTAGGGAAAAGGGGCTCATTATTATTAATTGTGAGGCTTTTGAACAGCGCACCTGTCACGGTTACGTTAATAAGAAAAAAAAATTACGCTTGTAAGACAGCTGCGCAAATAGGGTGTGATATAAAGTATTGTAATGACCGCCATTTTATTCTCTAGGATGTCAGAAAAAAAAGTAATTTTCTAGCAAAAAAAAATATTTTAACTTGTAAACACCAAATCTCAAAAAGAGGCTCGGTCTTTAAGTAGTTATACTGAGCAATAAGAAGACTTCACTGTACTTTCACAGCCCAGACTACCTTTAGCCACCACTAGAGGGAGAATCCACTCCAATCCAGCTGGCTGACCACAAACAGGCAGATACAAATCTTACGTACAATCTGGCGCACTCTAAGGGTTGGGGAACAGTCTAGCAATTAGTACACACTTCTAGGGTTTCTCCAGCTATCCTGCCAACTAGAACCCCAGTGCTAATCACTCTACCCACTGTCCACATAACAGACACACAATAAACGATAGCCTGCTACCACCCAACAGTTTGTCTACAGACTTGTCTGCTGGGCCACCACACACACACACACACAGAGATCCCCATCTGGCAGTTCTCTTAGCTCACAATCGGCATGCAATCTGCAAACAATGAAGAGCAATTGCATACCAATTGGCACTTAACTTAGACCGAACACTTAGGCTCTAAAATGCAACAACAATCTCTCCAGAGATATGAGCCCTAGCTTAGTACACAGAAGTCACTTATTAATGTTATAATTTAATATCCCGAAAGTGGGCAGTGCATAAGAAATACAGTAGCTCACAAAAGTGAGTACACCCCTCACATTTTTGTAAATGTTTTATTATAACTTTTCATGTGACAACACTGTAGAAATAACACTTTGCTACAATGTAAAGTAGTGAGTGTACAGCTTGTATAACAGTGTAAATGTGCTGTCCCCTCAAAATAACTCAACACACAGCCATTATTGTCTAAACCACTGGCAACAAAAGTGAGTACACCCCTAAGTGAAAATGTCCAAATTGGGCCCAATTAGCCATTTTCCTTCCCCGGTGTCATGTGACTCGTTAGTGTTACAAGGTCTCAGGTGTGAATGGGGAGCAGGTGTGTTAAATTTGGTGTTATTGCTCTCACTCTTTCATACTGGTCACTGGAAGTTCAACATGGCACCTCATGGCAAAGAACTTTCTGAGGATCTGAAAAAAAGAATTGTTGGCCTGTAGGCCTAAAGATGGCCTAGTCTATAAGAAGATTGCCAAGACTTTGAAATTGAGATGCAGCATGGTGGCCAAGACCATACAGCGGTTTAACAGGACAGATTCCACTCAAAACAGACCTCACCATGGTCGACCAAAAGAAGTTGAGTGCACGTGTTCTTTCTCGCTGTATTAAGGATGGCTCTGCCCCCACCCATACAAAGAACAGGTCATCAATAAAGTGCCTATAGAATGCTAGTACCTGTCTTTTATTTGCAAAAACGTATTTGTCCTCCCAATCCCCTATAAAGAGATTTGCGATACTTGGTGCAAATCAAGCACCCATCGCGACACCCCTCTTCTGGGTGAAAAACTGGTTATCTGGTAGGAACAGTTATCTTCCTCTGCAAAGTGGACGTTATCCAATGTGGTTACGGAACATACCTAAAGGTCAAGTAATGAGAGTAAGGCGTAACTGTTCTAATAATAAGGATTCCTGTGATCAGACCCAGATCATTAGAAAGAGATTTATGGAAAAGGGGTATAAAGCGCAACATCTGGATAAAGTCATTGAAGAAGTCGCAGCCATCCCAAGAGAGTTAACTCTTGAGGGTAAACCAATCCAGGCAAGGCAGGACAATCATGAATGGGGTTTTATTACAGGCTGTCATTCACAATATAGGGAAGTGGAAACAATTTTTAAGGAACATTGGCATATATTAAGATCGGATAAAACTCCCCACAAACCCGGCATTTATATATAGAAAGGCCCAAAATATTGGGGACAGAATAGTTAGGACGGTATTGGATACACCTGCTAGGCCTGTAACATTTTGGAACCGTGAGGGTTTTTTTCATGTAGAAGGTGTAAGGCATGTAGAGAGGTCTCCACGGTGTGTGTAGGGGCCTAGACAGTTTCACATCGCCCTCTAATGTTAGAGAATTCAGAATTAGTGAGTTCATTACATGCAATGTGACTCATGTGGTATACGCCCTACAATGTCCATGTGGGCTCCTTTATATTGGGCGCACGAAAAGGCAGTTGAGGCTGAGAATTTTAGAGCATATTACTAACATCAAATTATGTTTTAAGGATCATAATGTCTCCTTACATTTTAAAATCCACCACCAGCAGGATCCAGCAGGTTTGAAATTTTGGGGTGTGGATCGTATTAATCCTGAGTGGAGAGGCTCTAATATGGTCAGGGAACTCTTCAAACGCGAAACCAAATGGATCTATCTTACTGACTCTTTAGCACCTAAGGGGTTAAACATAGATCTCGATCTGAACTGTTTTATTAGTGATGCATAATTTTTATCATTATAGGTATTATAGAATTTAATATCCTCCATTTATTTAAAAGGGACTGTTTGAATTATTAATTGTATTTATACATTTATATTATGATTATTTAGGATATTTTATAGATTAATTGAAGGTATTTATGAAATTATGAGGAATGGTTGATATACAGGTCAACAACCTGGATAGGAGATGGTGAATACTGTATACTTGATGCTTATTTGAAATATTTATTGTGTAAGTGCATTTTATCTGTGGGGGCAATAAAATTAGTATAAACAGGATTATGCTATGTGAGTGGTCTTTTGTTTAACATGCCCATTTGGTTGTTGGTGGTGACACGAGGATTTCATGCAAGAGACCATATGGTGTATCAAGGCTTTATTTTACCAGAATCTGGTGAGTTTAAACCCCTGGGAGAGATGTTCACGTGGTGTCCTTTATGGTGTATCGTGCACGCATATATCTGTGGAACACTGCACTCTCATTGAATCCTCCTTATGCACTGGTGCACTCCCATCCTTCTATTTGACAGCTATAATTGGACTATTACACTTGGTAGCACTGCTACGAATATAAACATCTACAGAGTGGAATCATGAACTGATGTTTTAGATATGTGTTGCAGACAGGCAGATTGGCTTTTGTGTTGCAGGGAAAAGTGAAAGCAGTTACCTGGAAAAGCAGAGCAGATAGGACATGATGAGAGGATGATGGTGATGATGTATTCGCTTGTTAGAAGTATTGTCATTTTAAAAGTGCCAACACGTGCAGTGGCACTTTAACCAAGCAGTGGTCAGCATGTCATGCTGTTTTTTATCATAATAAATGTGAGTTTAAAGTATTAACCACTTCACGACCGCCCGCCATCATTATACTGCGGTACTTTGCAGTTGAATACCATTGTTATGGTAGCAGATCGCTACCCTCACCTGACTAACTCTGTAACTATGGCTAATTTATCAAGAGATTATCTTCAAGTAGAAGCGGAATCATTGCAGGCATAATATGATAGGGCTAAAGCAGCCCATACACTAGGGCCTCATTTACACGGCAAAACACGGCAAAACGGCAGTTTTAGACGCCGACTTCTAGCTGTCAAAAAAAATTGTTCAGGGGAGGTTGATACAGCATCCCGTGTAAATGAAGCCTAAGTGAACGTCTTTCCTGCAACCAAATTGCAGTGGAGAAATTCACACAATTCCCCATCAATAGTCAATGTTGACAGGGGAGAAAACAGTGATTATTGCTAGCAGCTATACCTGCTTCTAGCGATAATCACATGCAAAATCTGGCAGGCTGGTTGCACCCAAGTTGATTGATCGATCAACTTGGTACATCTAGCCTGCCCATATATGGTTTGAATCGCGACCGGTTCCTGCTGTACCTTCCGAGATTCGAACCGTCTATGGCTGGCCTTACCACATCTTCTGTGTTCTTTGCACTGCCTGATTAAAAAAAACCCTATAGAAGTGCAGAAAACAGTGCAATTATCCCTCAACCACTTAATAAGACATCACCTTTTATCAGGTTAAAATAGCGTTTTGTGCGCATGTGCTTTATCAAGCCTTGATAAAGCGCATGCGCGTGAAACACATTGTCACGGCAAGAGCTTCCACTTGCATTTCATGCTGGTCAGATCGGCAATAATTCTGGTTCTGGACATCTGCCCTATGGCCGTGGTGATATCACTAGGGAGCGCCGACGGAATCCGGCTCGCCTCCTGAGTGTTTGGGACTCGCTTTCAGCAGCTTATTGCCACATGCCACACTGCACCCTCCCGCTCTTTAGCGGACCCAGTGGACACTAGCCCATGTCCCTGTACAACCACCAGCATGGTATCGTATAACCCATTATGGGTTTAATTTTACATTGTGTACAACTTTGTACTGTGAACAGTACATTTTTACCTTTTAGCTTCTACAATTGGCGCAGGTTTTATATACTTTGAGGCTCTATAGTCATCCACTCCCATCCAGATAGGGCTGTCATCCTTTTTGTTAGTGAAAGTATTGCGGCCAGTGGGTGAGCATAACAGCCAGGCAACTCCAATTTCAAAAGGAGATCAGAAATAGTAGCCCATATTCTTTTTTACTTTAAAGGCTGATTGAATAGCCTTTACATCTGGAGGTAAAGAGATTGACCCTCTACAGCTACGGAAAGGCTTCTTTACCTTAAGAGCTGTGAAAATGTTGAATAGACTCCCTCAAGAACTAGTTATGGCCAGCTCAGCAGATTGTTTAAAAAAAAAAAAGAAAAGATTTGGATGCATTCCCAAATGCATAAAATATAACTGGATACTAATATTCACCCATAATAACACCAGAAGTAGTTGATCCAGGGAATATCTGATTTCCTCCTGGGGGTTCAGGAAATTATTATTTTTTCTCTTGCTTTATTATCTTGGTGTTTTTTTTCCTTCCTCTGGATTAACTGTGGGCAGGGGATTGTGTATATAGGGGTTTTCTATTAGTTTTTGTTCTATTGGTTGAACTAAATGGACTTGTGAAACTATGTAATAATAACAAATATATATAATAGCCTTAACTGATACCTTTGTATCTTCATACAGTGGTTTGCCCAATACCCTGCATGAATGGTGGCCAGTGCTCTTCCAACAATCACTGCCTGTGCCCACCTGAATTCACAGGAAGATTTTGTCAGTTCCCTGCTGTACCTGGAGGTAGTGGATCACGAAGCCAGAGTGAGGCAACTGAAACAGAAGGAATAGAGCCATCATCAGGAAAACATGCAGTATATGCTGTGCAAGTGATTACTGGAGATGATGATCCCGAAGGGAAAGGCGTGAAAATCACTCAGTCAGCTCTTACTGTACCACTGGGACCTGGACACAGTTCTGCAGAAGGTATTTTACATAATACTAATAATGCAAGCATGTTTTTATATGTAACAAGTATTGTTTGTTTGTTTCTACTATTTTTGGATTTTTAAGGGACCTTATTGAAACCCTTAAAGGACTACATTAACCACTTCAGCCCCGGAAGGATTTCCCAGTTTAGGACCTGAGAACTTTTATCAATTTTGGACTGTGCTGCTTTAACTGGTAATTGTGTGGTCATGCAATGCTGTACCCAAACAAAATTTGCGTCCTTTTTTTCCCACAAATAGAGCTTTCTTTTGGTGGTATTTGTTCACCTCTGCGATTTTTATTTTTTGCGATATAAATGAAAAAAGAACAAAAATTTTGAAAAAAAATGATATTTTCTACTTTCTGTTATTAGAAACATACAATAAACTAAATTTCAGTCATACATTTTTGCCAAAATGCATTCAGCCACATGTTTAGAAAAAAAGTAAATTAGTGGATATTTATTGGTTTGCGCAAAAGTTATAGCGTCTACAATCTTGGGTACATTTTCTGGAATTTACGCACCTTTTATTTTATAACTCATTTCCCGAGGTGCTATAATGGAAGGGCAGTACAACCCCACCCCCCCCCAAATATCCCTTTTTGGAAAGTAGACATCCCAAGTAATTAGCTGAGAGGCATGTTGAGCCCATTGAATATTTTATTTTTTGTCACGAGTCATGGAAAAATGACAAAAAAAAAAAATTACACAAAGTTGTCACTGAAATTATATATTGCTCACACATGGGTTATATGTGGAATTACACCCCAAAATACATTCTGCTGCTTCTCCTGAGTATGGGGATACCCCATGTGTGAGACTTTTTGGGAGCCTATCCGCGTACGGGACCCCTAAATCCAATCACCGCCTTCAGGATTTCTAAGGGCGAACATTTATGCCTTCACTCCACAATACCTATCACAGTTGCAGAGGCCATGAAATGCCCAGATAGCAAAAAAAAACCCCAAGTGACCCCATTTTGGAAAATAGACACACCAAGCTATTTGCTGAGAGCTATGTTGAGTCAATGGAATATTTTATTTTTTGTCACAAGTGATTGAAAAATGACAAAAAAAATAAAATTACACAAAGTTGTCACTGAAATGAAATATTGCTCACACATGCCATGGGGATTTGTGGAATTACACCCCAAAATACATTCTGCTGCTTCTCCTGAGTATGGGGATACCCTATGTGTGAGACTTTCTGTGAGCCTATCCGCGTACGGGATCCCAAAAACCAATCACCGTGTTCAGGATTTCTAAGGGCAAAAACGTATGCCTTCACCCCACACTACCTATAACAGTTGCGGAGACCATGCACTGCCCAGATAGCAAAAAAAAAAAACCCAAAATGGCCCCATTTTGGAAAGTAGACACCCCAAGCTATTTGCATGTTGAATTCATGGAATATTTTATATTTTGCCACAAGTTTTGGGGAAATTACACATTTTTTTCACCCACAAAGTTGTCACTAAATGATATATTGCCCGCACATGCCATGGGTATATGTGAAATTACACCCAAAAATACATTCTGCTACTTCTTCTGAATACGGGGATACCACATATGTGAGACTTTTTGGTGGTCTAGCCGCGTACAGGACCCTGAAAACCAAGTACCGCCTTCAGGCTTTCTAAGGTGATTTTACTGCTCACTACCTATCACAATTTCGGAGACCATGGAATGGCCAGATAACACAACCCCCCCTCCCCCAAATGACCCCATTTTGGAAAGTAGACACTCCAATCTATGTGCTGAGAGGCACGTTGAGTATTTTGCAGATCTCACTTTTTGTCACAAAGTTTTGAAATGTGAAAAAAGGAAAAAAAATACATTTTCCAAAACAAATGAGAGCTGCATAGTTTATTTTCCCACACAGTTCATAATATATTTATTAGTTTTTTTAAACTCAAGCACTCCATTTTGTAAACGTACTCCACTCTTTCAAACCATTTCTTTATAGTAGGACCCTTTGGCTCTAACCATTTTTTTTGGTATAGCCCCCTTTGCAGCATTCAAATGAGGCGGTATCATTGTATTTCTAAATTGCTTGATTGGCTTATCTGTATTATAGAACAGGCAGCACCACGGTTCATCTGGGATTTCTTCTCCCATAATTTCTTTTATATATTATAAAATAAATAAATTAAACCGCGCTCTCACATTAAAAAAAGTGCAGTAAACATTGTGAGTACTGAAATTACAATAAAGTGCAATAAATGAATTGACCACTGGGGGGGTCACTCTAGTGAAGTGCCAGTGCCAAACACAGTTCAAGTGTGCAATAAATCCATACAGCTAAACCACAATAGAAAACAGAAAACTATTTATTTTATACTTGATTTATGACCTTTATTGTCTGTTTCAACAAGCAGCTCCACCTACTATATATCTTACATTTGCGCGGATATAGGAACTTTTTGTCATAGTGCATTATTTTTCTCTTTTATATTGCCTCACCTCCTCCCAATACCTCTTTATTTTAGGGCACTCCCACCAGATGTGTGCCATGGTACCCAGCTTGTCACAACCTCTCCAACACAGTGAGGAGTTACTTGTTTGATACTTGTGTACTCTAACCGGCGTCATGTACCACCTTGCCAGACATTTGTAGTTCATCTCTATACCATAAATATCCCTCGAATATCTGTGTGTAGCTTTGAGTATTTTAGTCGTTTGTTGTTCTGTGAGTCTCACACCTAATTCCTCCTCCCATTTCCTTATGAATGGAGGTATTCTCGGCTCCACCATGTCTGTAGTTATTTTATATATCTGAGTAATAGAATGCTTCACTGGTTCTTATGAGTTGCATAGTTTCTCGAACGGGTTTAGTTCATTGTCCTCTCTTAATGGTTGTGGTAACTTTGACACTAGGTGCGTCAGCTGAGAATATCTCCATTCGTGCAACTTTATGATATCTCCTTTGTGTGAAATGTGCAAAGTCCCCCCCCCCCCCTTTATTATATCTATTAGCTGTGTTTCCCCTGTCCAATTGCCAAACTGTGATCTGTCTCCTGGTGGAAAAAAAATGTTGTGCCTTATAATGCAATTAATGGTGAATTATATTCAAGTTTTGCCTGATGATATATTCTATCCCAGGTCTGGAATACAATTTTTGTTATTTCGACCCTGTCCTTCTGTGAAACCCATATATTTTTTTAAAATGTGAATTATTCAAAGTATTTTCTACCTCAGCCCATCTTTTATCACTCTTTATCTTACTCCACTCCACCATTCATGACAATACTACTGCTTCGTAGTTAATGTCTGGTGCCGCTAACCCTCCTTGTAATTTATCTTCACTCAAGAGCTTATACTGTATTCTCGTTTTTTTGTTTTGCCACACACATTTTGATAGTATTCCTTGTAAGATTTTAATGTATGTCTGGGGGAGTTTTATTGGCAACATTTGAAATTTGTATAAAATTTTTGGGAGTATTATCATCTTTACTGAGTTTATTCTACCCAGCCATGTAAGGGGTTTCCTTGAGATTCTTTTGATTTCTATTTTGATCTAGTTTAGAAGCGGGATATAGTTTGCTTTGTATAGCTTCTCCAGCTTTGGGGTTATTTTTATCCCTAAATAATTAATTTCCGCTTTTTTCCAAGTAAAAGGAAATTCTCCCATTCTCTCCATATTTTTTAAATTCTTTTACCAAATTTGGCAGGGTAATCCTGGGGTTCGTTGCGAAGCACAAAAGATCGTCAGCATAAGCTGCGATCTTATGGTCTTTTTCTCCTATTCTCACCCCCTTTATGTCTACATTTTCCCGTATCCTTGCTTGTAATGGTTCAATCGCCAGGACGAACAAAAGGGGCAAGAGTGGGCACCCCTGTCTTGTGCCATTCGACATTTTGAATGGCAAAGACAGGCTTCCATTGATTTGCACTCTTGCCGTGTGGTGGTTATATAACATTTTTATTCTGTTGATCATCCTAGGGCCCATTCCTATGTTTTCCAGGGTTTTAAACATAAATCCCCAATCTACCCTGTCAAAGGCCTTTTCCGGCGTCAGTAGACAGAAGTAATGCCTGTGTTTTCTCTTTCCTTTATTCTTCACAACCTAAGCAAGACAAAAGTAACATGATATGAAGTCTACATGATGACATATGCTATGGCTTCAGATGTCTTTCAGGAGGAGGAAGAGATCTGACAGGTTTTCACGTCATGTCTGCAAGGGTGTGGGCTTCCATCTTTTCCCTTATCTCTTCCTAACTAATCATAGAAAATCACAAATTCTTATACTGTTTGTAAAGCTAACCTAAGCAGTTTGAGATGAGTAACACTTAGCATTTTCTACAAAAAAGGTAGTGCTTCGAAACATAAGAGTAACACCCACACTTTCGTATATGGGCTTAGTCCATAGAAAGTAACATACTCCACCCATCACGCTGATGCAGGTCTTTAAAATAGATATACGCATGCACAGTGTCCTTGACGAGAATAACCCTAAGAATTACCATTGATACATTAAAATATTAATATATTTCAAAGACTTTTATAATTTAAATAATATTAAATTCCAAATCTCTAACAGTTCTAGGCATCTCTAGGTGTTGTAATCTAGTTTTTGATCATTAAGGGAGGTTAGATTCTTCTATATACTTTTGTATTTTTCCTATTCTTATTTGTTCTACTTCCTGAGTTCCTTTATGACGTATTGATTAAAGTGAATGATAATAACTTTGGAATGCCTTAGCTATTTCCGTTGTTGTGTTTACTATTTACCCTCTCGCATTTTTAACCTTCCCTATAACATTTTTTGATTTTCTATTTTTAAGGAGTCTTGCCAAATATTTCCCAGGTTTATTTCCCCATTTGTATCTATCCGCTGCAACCTTATTGAAAACCCAGCTTGTTTCTTTTCCACTAAATCTTTTAATTCTTCTCTTTTTTGTATTAGTGTTTGTTGGGCCGCCATATCCCTTTTTTTTTTTTTTATGCCTTTGTTTCAGATGGAAAAATTTCAGATGTTAATCTCTTGATATCGTTTTCTCTTTCTCTTTTTTTCCTTGCCCCAATAGATATTAGTATGCCTCTTATATAGGCTTTATGGGCCTCTCATATCAAGGAGTTGGGGGTTTTCCGGGGTTTCATTTACATTAAAATATTGCTCTATCTCTTCTCTTATTTTCTCTTCAACCATTTTATCCTTCAATAGTTCTTTAGTCTCCAGTTACTTAGTTTAATCTGGTTATCTCCTATTTTAAGTTTTATCATTACCGTTGCATGGTCTGATAATGTCTGTATTTTTATGGATGAACTACCCAATGATTCAAGCATTCAATGCTCTACGAAGATGTAATCCAATCTTGCGTACGTCCCATACACTGGGGAGTAGAAGGTATAGTCTTTTGTTTCTGGATGTTGAATCCTCCACGCTTCCACTAGTTGTTCTTGATATAATTTTTGTTTTATTTTCTTTAGTCCCCTGTGCATGTGACGTACTATCTCTTGGGTCCATACAGAAGTTGAAATCCCCTGCCAAGATCAATCTGCCTTTCTTAAAATCAGCCAGTTTCCCCAGCATCTCTGTCAAATAGCCTGTGGGATTCTTATTTGGACAATAGATGTTAGCCAGGATGAAATCTAACCCACCTAATTTCCCCTTTATAAAGATGTACCGGCCCTCTGGGTCTGTCTGTCTTTCTTCCACGCTAAACTGGGTCTCTCGCTATTCCAATTGCCACCCCCTTTGCCCTTCTTGTGGGAGAATCTCCGTAAAACCACATTGGGTGGTGTTTTGAGTATAGTCTCACATTTGAGTCGGATGCTAAATGTGTCTCTTGTAGAAACACTATACTTGCTCTGTGGAATTTAACCCCTTCCTTACCAGCGTATAGTAATAATACGCCGGCAAGGTGCACTCCCCATCCTGGGTGGATATCATATGACGTCCTCCCGTTTTCGCCACTCTGCGGGCCCCCAGGGGCCCGCATCACTGCGATCGGGGATCGACTGTATCCCTCGGGACCCCGGCCTTCCATGATCGGGGTAAAGAGCCAATGAAATTGTCTCTTTACCACGTGACAGGCTGTGTCCTATCACAGCCGGTCACTTCCGACAATAACAAACAGTGGCGTGCACGCTGCTCGTGCGCGCCCCAGGGGGCGCGCCGCGGCGATCGGGGTTCGGGCTTGTCCCTTGGACAAAGCACAACCCCGATCATGGTAAAGAGCCAATGATATTGCCTCTTTACCACGTGACCGGCTGTGTCCAATCACAGCCGGTCACAGAATGACAAGAATCCGTGGTAACGAGCTGTTACCGGGTTCTCCTCTTCACACACCGATCATGTGTGAGGAGGAGATAGCGGTAACAGCTCGTTACCGCTTACTGTGTGCACCAATCACACTGATTGCCCCCCCAGTAGTAAAGAGTACCTGTCACCACCCCATCAAAGTACCTGTCACAGCCCATCAGAGTACCTCTCACCTGCCCATCAGAGTACCTGTCACCTGCCCATCAAAGTACCCGAGTACCTGACACCAGCCCATCAGAGTACCTGTCACCTGCCCATCAAAGTACCGGAGTACCTGTAACCTGCCCATCTGAGTACCCGAGTACCTGTCACCTGCCCATCAAAGTACCCGAGTACCTGTCATCAACCCATCTGAGTACCCGAGTACCTGTCACCAGCCCATCAGAGTACCCGAGTACCTGTCACCTGTTCATCAAAGTACTCGAGTACCTGTCATCAACCCACCTGAGTACCCGAGTACCTGTCACCAGCCCATCAGAGTACCCGAGTACCTGTCACCAGCCCATCAGAGTAGAAGAGTACCTGTCATCAACCCATTAGAGTACCCGAGCACCTGTCATCAACCCATCTGAGTACCCAAGTACCTGTCACAAGCCCATCTGAGTACCCAAGTACCTGTCACCAAACCATCTGAGTACCCAAGTACCTGTCACCAGCCCATCAGAGTACCCGAGTACCCATCACCAGCCCATTAGGGTACCCGAGCACCTGTCGTCAACCCATCTGAGTACCCGAGTACCTGTCACCAGCCCATCTGAGTACCCGAGTACCTGTCACCAACCCATCTGAGTACCCGAGTACCTGTCACCAATACATCGGTGTACCTGAGTACCTGTCACCAACACATCAGAGTACCCGAGTACCTGTCACCAGTCCATCAGAGTACCCGAGTACCTGTCACCAGCCCATCTGAGTACTGGAGTACCTGTCACCAACCCATCTGAGTACCCAAGTACCTGTCCCCAGCCCATCAGAGTACCCGAGTACCTGTCACCAGCTCAGCAGAGTACCTGAGTACCTGTCACCAGCCCATCAGAGTAAACGAGTACCTGTCCCCAGTCCATCAGAGTACCCGAGCACCTGTCATCAACCCATCAGAGTACCCGAGTACCTGTCACAAACCCATCTGAGTACCCGAATACCTGTCACCAACCCATCTGAGTACCTGAGTACTTGTCATCAACCCATCTGAGTACCCGAGTACCTGTCACCAGCCCATCAGAGTACCTGAGTACTTGTCACTAGCCCATCAGAGTACCGTACACCTGTCATCAACCCATCTGAGTACTGAAGTACATGTCACCAGCCCATCTGAGTACTGGGTTGATGGCAGGTGCCCAGCAGAGTACCTGAGCACCTGCCATCAAGCCATCAGAGTACCGAACACCTGTCATCAACCCATCTGAGTACCGAAGTACATGTCACCAGCCCATCTGAGTACTGGAGTACCTGTCATCAACCCATCTGAGTACCCAAGTACCTGTCCCCAGCCCATCAGAGTACCCGAGTACATGTCACCAGCTCATCAGAGTACCTGAGTACCTGTCACCAGCCCATCAGAGTACCTGAGTACCTGTCACCAGCCCATCAGAGTACACGAGTACCTGTCCCCAGTCCATCAGAGTACCCCAGCACCTGGCATCAACCCATCAGAGTACCCGAGTACCTGTCACCAGCCCATCTGAGTACCCGAGTACCTGTCACCAACCCATCTGAGTACCCGAGTACCTGTCATCAACCCATCAGAGTACCTGAGTACTTGTCACCAGCCCATCAGAGTACTCCAGTACCTGTCACCAGCCCATTAGAGTACCTGAGTACCTGTCACCAACCCATCTGAGTATCCGAGTACCTGTCACCAGCCCATCACAGTACCCGAGTACCTGTCACCAGCCCATGAGAGTACAAGAGTACTTGTCACCAGCCCATCAGAGGACCCGAGTACTTGTCACCAGCCCATCTGAGTACCCGAGTACTTGTCACCAGCCCATCTGAGTACCCGAGTACCTGTCACCAATCCATCAGAGTACCCAAGCACCTGTCATCAACCCATCAGAGTACTGAACACCTGTCATCAACCCATCTGAGTACCGGAGTACCTGTTACCAGCCCATCTGAGTACCCAAGCACCTATCACCAACCCATCAGAGTACCTGGTAACAACCCATCAGAGTACCCGTATACCAACCCTTCTGAGTACACGAGTACCTGTCACCAGCTCATCAGAGTACCCGAGTACCCGTCACCAGCCCATCAGATTACCCAAGTACCTGTCACCAGCCCATCCGAGTACCCGAGTACCTGTCACCGGCCCATCAGAGTACTCGAGTACCTGTCACCAGTCCATCTGAGTACCTGTCACTAGCCAATCTGAGTACCCTAGTACCTGTCACTAACCCATCTGAGTACCCTAGTACCTGTCACCAGCCCATCTGAGTACCCAAGTACCTGTCGCCAACCCATCAGATTACCCATGTACCTGTCACCAACCCATCACAGTACCCGAGTACCTGTCACCAGCCCATCAGAGTACCCGAGTACCTGTCACCAGCCCATCAGAGTACCCGAGTACCTGTCACCAACCCATCAGAGTACCCGAGCACATGTCACCAGCCCATCTGAGTACCCAAGTACCTGTCGCCAACCCATCAGATTACCCATGTACCTGTCACCAACCCATCACAGTACCCAAGTACCTGTCACCAGCCCATCAGAGTACCTGAGTACCTGTCACCAGCCCATCAGAGTACCCGAGTACCTGTCACTAGCCCATCTGAGTACCCTAGTACCTGTCACTAGCCCATCTGAGTACCCCAGTGCCTGTCACTAGCCCATTTGAGTCCCCAAGTGCCTGTCACTAGCCCATTTGAGTACCCCAGTGCCTGTCACTAGCCCATCTGAGTACCCCAGTGCCTGTCAGTAGCCCATCTGAGCACCCAAGTACCTGGCACCAGACCATCTGAGTACCCAAGTACCTGTCACCAGCCCATCAGAGTACCCGAGAACTTTTTACCATCCCATCAGAGTACCCGAGTACTTTTTTTACCAGCCCATCAGAGTACCCGAGTACCTTTTACTAATCCATCAGAGTACCCGAGTACCTATCTGCAGCCCATAAGAGTACCCAAGTACGTATATGCAGCCCATGCCTCTTAAAATATACATTGGGGTGTTTGCTTTCCAAAATGGGGTAATTTTGTGGGTAATTCCACTGTCCTGGTGCTCCAGGACCTTCAAAAGTGTGATAGGTAGGAATGAAATTAGATGTGTAATTTATGCTCCTAGAACACCTGAAGGTACTACTTCAATGCTGGACTTCTCTATGTGGCCGGGCTGTGTAAAAGTCTCACACATGTGGTATCACCATACATGGGACGAGTAGCAGAATATATTTTGGGGGGTCATTTTTGCTATGTACATGCTATGTGTTAGAAATATCATATAAATTGACAACTTTGTGTAAAAAAAAATAAGTTTTCATTTTCTTTCCACGGTTTCTGAAGACTTGTGGAAAAAAATGAACTGTACAAAAGACTCACAATGCCTCATAGAATATACGCTGGGGTGTTTGCTTTCCAAAATGGGGTAATTTTGTGGGTAATTCCACTGTCCTAGTGCTCCAGGACCTTCAAAAGTGTAATAGGTCATTAGGATATTTTATGTGTAATTAATGCTCCCAGAACGCATGATGATGCTCCCTGCTTGTTGGACCTCTCTATTTGGCCAGGCTGTGTAAAAGTCTCACACGTGGTATCGCCATACTCGGGACGAACAGCAGAATGTATTTTGGGGTGTCATTTTTGCTATGTACATGCTATGTGTTAGAAATATCTTGACCACTTTGTGTAAAAATAAAAGAGCTTATTTTTATTTTATTTTCTTTCCACGTTTTTCAAAGACTTAACCGTACAGAAGACTCATAATGCCTCATAAAATATACGTTGGGGTGTTTGCTTTCCAAAATGGGGTCATTTTGTGGGCAATTCTATTGGCCTGGTGCTCCAGGGCCTTCAAAAGTGTAATAGGTGTTTGAGAAATGAAATGTGTAATTTATGCTCGTAGAACGTCTAAAGTTGCTACTTCAATTTTGGGCCTCTGTATGTGGCCAAGCTGTGTAAAAGTCTCACACATGTGGTATTGTCATACTCAGGAGGAGTAGCAGAATGTGTTTTGGTGCATCATTTTTGCTATGTATATGCTATGTGTTGGAAATATCTTATAAATTGACAGCTTTGTGTAAAAAAAAAATGCGTTTTCATTTTTTTCCACATTTTCCAAAAACTTCTGGAAAAAAATTACATGTTCAAAAGACTCATTATGCCTCATAGATTATACATTGGGGTGTTTGGTTTCCAAAATGGGGTCATTTTGTGGGCAATTCCATTGTCCTGGTGCTCCAGGGCCTTCAAAAGTGTAATAGGTGGCTGAGAAATGAGATGTGTAATTTATGCTTGTAGAACACCTGAAGGTGCTACTTCAATGTTAGGCCTTTGTATGTGGCCAGGCTGTGTAAAAGTCTCACACATGGGGTATCGCCATACTCAGGAGGATTAGCAGAATGTATTTTGGGGTGTCATTGCAAGTATGCATATGCTGTGTGTGAGAAATAACTTGTTGTTTAACAATTTTGTGTAAAAAAAAAAAAATTCTTCATTTTGCAAAGAATTGTGGGAAAAAAATTACAACTTCAAAAAACTCATCATGCCCCTTACTAAATCCCTTGGAATGTCTACTTTCCAAAATGAGGTCATTTGGGGGGTATTTTTACTTTCCTGGCTTGTTAGGCCCCTTTCACAGCGGCGGATCATTCGGGTCTGCCTGTCAGTTTTCCAGGCGGACCCGAACGGATGCTCCATTGCTCTCTATGGAGCGACGGATGTCAGCGGTGACATGTCCGCTGACACCCGATCCGCTCCAATCCGCCAAAACCAGATGGATGGAAACTCTATTTTCCATCTGTCTGGTGGATCGGATCAGATGAACACGGACAGACGGTCCGTGTTCATCCGATTCTCCACAGAGCAGAATGGAGCTGTCACGGAGTGCAGAGACTGTCCTGTCATCCGCCGGCTCAGCGGGGATAAACGGATGGATCCCCGCTGAGCAGCGGAGCCCGTCAAAACTCGTGTGAAAGGACCCTTAGGGTCTCAAGAAATGAGATAGGTGGTCAGTACATCAGGTGTGATCAATTTTCAATGATTTGCACCATAGCTTGTAGACTCTATAACTTTCACAGAGAATAAATAATATCCATTAATTTGGGTTATTTTTACCAAAGATATGTAGCAGTATAAATTATGGCCCAAATTTATGAAGAAAAATGACTTTTTTTGCAAAATTTTTCAATACAAACTAAAAAAAAAGGTGTTTTTTTTTTCAAAATGTTCACTACTTTTTCGCTTATATTGAAAAAAATAAAAAACCCAGCAGTGATTATATACCACCAAAAGAAAGCTCTATTTGTGAGATAAAATTTGGTTTGGGTACAGTGTAGCATGACTGAGTAATTGTCATTTAAAGTGTGAGAGCACTAAATGCTGAAAATTGGTCTGGGAAGGAAGGGGGTGTAAGTGTCCTGTATTGAAGTGGTTAATTTCTTTGAGTACCTTGTGTCTCTTCATAGGAGTATTCAAGCACCTGACATTATATGTCAGTACGTTTATCTCTGGCATAGTACGTTTCTTTTTTGTTGTTGTTTTTATGTTGTTATTTCTCCTCCCTTGTTTCCTCTCAAGTGGGGCATCAGGGGTGGGGGGTATGTTTCTCCTCACTGCCCTGGTTTCTTCCAATCCTGGACCATGGGGAGAAACCCTATGTGGGGTCTTGTATCAATGTTTAAGGATCCTGGTATGTTCCTCTTTTCCCTCCCCTCCCATCCCTTCCCCTCCCCCTCCCACTCCACCTCCCCAAAAGCCTTCCTGCCTCCTCCCTCCCTCCCTTCTCCAATTCTGTTGGTCTTCATTATTGGAGATATGACCTAATTGGTCTTGAGTAGGTACCTTCCTCCCTGGGCCTAGTACCCCCCTTACTCTTCTATTTTTTTTTCACAACGTATTTGCGCAGTGATTTTTCAAATGCAATTTATGGGGAAAAAACACTTTTTGAATTTAAATGCACAAAAACACACGATATTGCCCAAATGTTTGGTGAAATATAAAAGATGATCTCATGCTGAGTGCATAGACACTAAACATGACATGCTTTAAAAATGACGTACACCCGCAAAGTGGCGACAAACTATATACATTTTAAAAGCCTTTAAAAGCCTTTACAGGCTACCACTTTAGATTTACAGAGGAGGTCTGCTGCTAGAATTACTGTCCACGATCTGACGTTTGTGGTGATACCTCACATGCATGGGGAAATTGCATACGACACGAGACTGTGTTCACCTTTACGCGCGTGGGACAGGAATGCATTTTTTTTTTTTTTATTATTCATTTTGCTTTTTTTATCTTTACACTGTCCCTTTCATCTTCATCTTTTTTTTCTTATCATTTTTATTTTTATCACAGGGTTTTTAAATACTCTTTATTTTTTTTTTTAATTTGGGGTCTACTAGACTCTAGATCTTTCCTCGGCCCTTAAAGCATCTGACCACACCAATATCAGTGTGATAAGATGCTTTCCCAATTTCCTAATGGCGCTGTTTATATCCGGCAAAACCGAAGTCACGAAACACTCGTAGCCTCCAGTTTCTTAGGCCATAGATATGATTGGAGCCATTCTAGTCTTCGATTAGCTCTATGGTCACCTGGCGGAACCACTGGCTGCATTCTCGCATTCCCCGGTGGGACAGGAGAGCCTGAGAAGACCAGCAACATACTAGTATGTCGCTGGTCCTTGTTGGGCATATGTTGTAATGTTCTTTTTTTTTCATGCAGCCAGTTTGTTAAATGAAAAACAGAATCAATCGGTGGGTATGCCCTCCATTACAAAACCACCCTTCATCCACCCACTTCTAATGGTGGGCATAGCCCCTTTTTAAAAATATATACCGGAGCATAGGGGCAATCTGCCCCCAATTTCCACCCACTGCCACTATGCTCCTGTATATATGCTCTTTTTTTAACTGTGGTGGTGAAATCACCTCCAACAGCGCTGGAGTCCCTGCTTTATGTATGGTGGGAGCAAACACTGTTGCTGTCACCATAAATAAATCAGTGCTGCAGCTGAATGGCCTACCTGAAAAGCAATAAACAATTAATAAAACACAGTAACATAAAAAAATGACATACCTGCTAAGAAGAAAAAAGTTATAAAACACATTAACAATAAAACATTACAGGTAAGCATAAAAAAAATAAACAAATTACATACCTGCAAAGAAAACATGATAAAAAACAGTAACAAAACATTACGGGTATGCATAAAAAATATTAACAATAGAGAGATAACAACAGAGAGAGATTAGAGAAAACACAAGAGAGAGAGAAAAAAAGAAACGTACAACTGTTTTTGGCTTTTTTATTTTTTTTTAACATATTTTTTTGTGGTTTTAAAAATGTTTTATTTTATTTTTTTTGGTACACCTTTGCACTGGATTTTTTGGAGACTCTATGTAAGAGTGCCTAATCACTGTGTCTGCTGTACCCTATGCTAATAATCCACTAATGTGTGGTAGTGTTCAAAACATTCTCCGATGCAGAGACTAGGCTGGTCAGCACAGGTGAGACAATAAGTGTGGGTGTCACGTCTGTATCTGCATTGTCTGCTGCAGACACGACATCTCTTTTGGGGTGTTCTTTGGCCTGAGGTACTACGGAGGACTTGTGGAAAGTGCCTCTCATGCAGCCGGCTCACTGCATTTAGATTGTGACATTCATCTGAAAAATGAAGGGCTGTGACGATCTCTTCCTGGAATTTGAGGAAGGATCCCATCCGTCCTGACACTCTGTATAGAACATGAGCATTCAGCAAAGCCAATTGAAATAAATATACAGACACTTTTTTATACCAGCATCTGGCCTTACGAACAATTAGGTACGGCACCAATAACTGGTCGTTAAGGTCCACCCCTCCCATATTTAGGTTATAATCGTGAACAGAGGAGTTTCTCCAAAACACCAGTCGGAGGAATTTGGACGGTCATATCTGCATGAAGGGAGGTCAGAACAAAAACATTCCGATTGTCCCTCCACTTCACCATGACCAAATTATTACACTTCAAGCAGGCTCTCCCCCTGTGTAAGACGGGAATCTACAAGCCATTGGGGGAAGCCCCGGCAATTAGGTTGCATGGTGTCACATGCGCCAATTTGATGATCAAACAACTTGCTAAAAAGTGGCACGTTCGTGTAATAATTGTCCATGTACAAGTGGTACCCCTTTCCGAATAAGGGTGACACCAAGTCCCACACAATCTTGCCAGCGCTCCCTGTGTATTCTGGGCATCCTTCCATCTCTACGTGACTGTCTTTGCCCTCATAAACCATAAAACTATATGTATAGCCTGTGGCTCTGTCACAGAGCTTATACATCTTGGCCCCGTATCTGGCACACTTGCTAGGGATGAACTTTTTGAAAGCAAGACGGACAGAAAATGTAATCAGGGACTCGTCCATGCACACAACTTGGTTGGGAATAAAAAGTGCTGCAAGCTATTAGTTGAAGTGGTTTATGAGGGGCTGAATTTTGTAGAGCTGATCATATTCAGGGTCATTCCGTGAATGACAGAGTTCATTGTCATTGAAATGCATGAACTGCAGGATCTGCTCGTATCGTGTCCTGCCCATGCAAGCAGAGAACACGGGCATGTGATGAATTGGGTCAGTGGACCAATATGACCGCAACTCAGCTTTTTTTGTTATGCCCATGAGGAAGGAAAATCCCAGAAAGTTCTTAAATTCTGGAACTGTAATTGGTTTCCAGTCTCTGGCAAGTGTCAAATGGGGATTAGCGGCGATGTATTGTCCAGCATATAAACTGCTTTGGTCCACTATAGATCTATAGAGATCTTCGGTAAAAAACAGTGAATAAAAATCGATGGCTGTAAAATCAACTGTATTCACCTGATTTCCGGGTTGGCCAGTGCATGGGGGAAGTACGGGTGCTAAATCATTGCCAATCAGGGTTAGCATATTCAGCGGGAAGGGCACTATGGGTTCTGCGGGCTTGTGTTTGTCTTCTTCTTCGTGGCTGTGGGACATTACTTGTGTTAGCCACACCAGCTTGAACTGCACTTATGGGACTTGCCACGTCACCAAGTGTTACTGCAGTGCTCGTTGTACGACCAGGATGTACTAGGCTGCTGGTGCTTGCCAGTTCACCATAAGGAGTAGCAGAGCTAGTACTGGCTCTCTGCTCCATACGAGAGCCCTGCGGTTCTTGCACCTCAGCGACAGCAGAACGGGATCTGATACGCCTGACCTTAGCAGGGACCACTCCGTCGTCAGAGCTATGTGACAGGGTGCCGCTGCTGTCTAAGGGATTATATGCTAAGCCTGAATCTAACAGCTGAGCTTCTCCATCGCTCTCGTCTGTCATACTCAGCATTGCATAGGCCTCTTCACTAGTGTACGTGCTGGACATTTTGACCTCTAAATTTGATACGTACACTAGCGTGACTCACAGGCAAAAAAGTGCACCTGGTTGTCAGAGCCTGTGTCAGAAACCACAGTCTGAAGCCATTGCCGGTTCACCTGTGCGCAGGCGCATGCGGAAGCACGTGCGCACGCGGCAGGTGCGCGCGCAGCAGGTGAGCGCGCGTGTGCGCGCTGTCATTGGCACCAAACAGTCTATTTGAACGGCCAGCACCAGGAAACAAGTGCTGTCCATTCTATAGCGTTCCTGTTACCTGTGACCCCTGTGATCTGTTTAGTGAAGCCCCTGTTATCTGTGACCCTGGCTTTCCTCTGACTTTGCTTGTTATCTGCCTGCATCGACCCCGGCTTGCCTATGACTTCGTGTCCGCCTGACCCTTGTGTACTTCTGCTGCCCGCCTGTTGCCAACCCTGCCTGTACCCGACCATCCGCCTGCCCCTTCTGTACCGCACTGCCAGCCTGTTACTGACCTGGTCTTCATCACTACTCTTCAATCTGCACGAGTTCTCCAGTGGATGTTCACCTACCATCTGTGACCCAGTCCAGCCTCGTGCCATCCTGCACTCCCGAACCACTTGTCTACTCTACTAGGGGTTCCCGAAGCAGGGTAGTAAGAGAGGTTGCCCACTGCATAAGCCAGACTCTACCACCAGGTAGGTGACAGTAATGGACAACCATGTCCGAGTCTGTGCAGGGGCCCTCTCCCATGGAAGAGCTGTATGCACATCTAGCCGGACTTACCCAAGCGGTGAAAAACTTGCAAAAGGGATACACTCGTTTGGAAAATCAAGTTCAGGATCTCTCTGCCCCAGCATCAGCTGGACCCAGCTAGGCCACTTTCCACACCATCGTAACCCTGCCTACGGAGCCCATGCCGAACGGTTCCCAGGGGTCCGTAGGAAGTAGCAGGCATTTCGCAAACCCTGTGAATTGTACTTTGCACTCCAACCCCATACTATCTCATTGGAAGCCACCAAGGTGGGACTGGTCGTCTCACTCCTCCTGGATGAGCCCCAAGCCTGGGCCCACCGTCTTCTTGAGCAGAAGGCCCCGGAGACCACCAGTTTGGATCTTTTCTTCCAAGCCATGGCCCAGTTGTACGAGGACCCTCACCAGGGCACCACGGGGGGAAGCCGCTGCCATACGGCGAAGGATTATGTGTCTGAGTTCTGGCTCTGGAGCACTGATGCGGCCTGGAATGATGCTGCCCTCTGTTATCACTTCAGGTTTGGTCTCTCCGAGCTGCTCAAGGATGAGCTGGCTCACATCGGGGTTCCCCACACACTGGACGCCTTGATCAATTTGGCAATCCAAATTGATCACCACCTGCAGGAGCCCAGGGTTGAGAGATCTACAGGAATCACGCGGCCCACCTGGATGCTTCCCCGAGTGCCAAGCTTTCCTGGTCCCAGCCCAGCCACAACCTCCTCCTCTTCTCCACAAGACCACCCTAAGCCAATGCAAATTGGGCTCCTTTGCCCATCTCTCTCTCCAAAGGAACTACAGAGGCATATGTCCCTTGGTGGGGCCTGTAGCTTACGCATGCATTTGCAAATTTGTGCAACTAAACCCCTGTTTTTAACGCATACTGTTAGACAGGTTAATCTGTTTGGTCGCAGGCTGGCTGGTAAGTAGAGCTTGGTATTTGCCTTGAATTTATCCTTGGCCCCTTTTTTTGCTGTTTGTTGCCCTCCAATGTACCTTGCTGCAAAGGCCAGTTATAGGTGTAGGCAGTGGTCATTGTTTGGTACGTTTGTCTTTTGGTCAGGCAACGCATTGACATATTTGCTGCCACTGTGCTATATGCAGGGTGTTCAATGTGCCCCTGCGCCTTTAACCTGTACAGAACTGCGCTATAGCCGAAAGACGGCTACAGCGCGGCTCTGAAAATCCGGGAGGACGTCCATGGACGTCCTCCCTCGTGCGCGCCCCCCGCGCGCACTCGCCGCCTGCGGCGGCGCGCTCTCGCGGCCGCCGCACGCTGCGTGGGCGTGTCCGCGAGTCGGGCGGACTCGATGTCCGCCCGAGACCCGCCGATCACCTGTAGCAGCCTCAGAACGGGGAACCGCCGATGTAAACACGGCGGTTCTCCGTTCTGTGAACGGGACATAGCAGATCTACTGATCCCTGTCACTGGGATCACTTAGATCTGTTATGTCTCTGCCAGCCCCACCCCCTCACAGTTAGAACACACCCAGGGAACACTGTTAACCCCTTCACTGCCCCCTGCAGGTTAACCCCTTCACTGCCAATGACATTTATTCAGTAATCAGTGGACATTTAAATTTCTGATCGCTCTATAAATGTCAATGGTCCCAAAAAAGTGTCAAAAATGTCCGACATGTCCGCTGCAATATCGCAGTCCCGATAAAAATCGCAGATCGCCGCCATTACTAGTAAAAAAAAAAAATAGTAAAAATGCCATAAATCTATTCCCATAGTTTGTAGACGCAATTGCTTTCAAAATACGCTGATTGCGATTTTTTTTACCAAAAATATGTAGAAGAATATATATCGGCCTAAACTGATGAATAATTTTCTTTTTTATATTTTTTTTTGGATATTTATTATAGCAAAAAGTAAAAAATATTGTTCTTTTTTCAAAATCATCGCTCTTTGTTTGTTTATAGCGCAAAAAATAAAAACCGCAGAGGCGAACAAATACCACCAAAAGAAAGCTCTATTTCTGGGGAAAAAATAATAAAAATTTTGTTTGGGTACAACGCCGCACGACTGCGCAATTCTCATTCAAAATGCGACAGCGCTGGGCAGGAGGGGGGTTTAAGTGCCCAGTAAGGAAGTGGTTAAGGAAGGGTGGGGCCCCCTCCAGACCATCTGCCTTCACGTATCTTATTAAATGCACGTGCTTCCACTGTGGAGTCTCTTACAAGTCAGAGATAGGACTACAGATCACAGGTTGCCTTGGTGGGGCCTGTAGCTTACGCATGCATTTGCAAATTTGTGCAACTAAAACCCTGTTTTTAAATGCATACTGTTAGACAGGTTAATCTGGTTGGTCGCAGGCTGGCTGGTAATTAGAGCTTGGTATTTGCTTGGATTTATCCTTGGCCCCTTTTTTTGCTGTTTGTTGCCCTCCAATGCTCCTTGCTGCAAAGGCCAGTTATAGGTGTAGGCAGTGGTCATTGTTTGGTGCATATGTCCCTCAACCTGTGTCTGTACTGTGGGGAATCTGGACACCTGGTGAGATTGTCATACCAAGTCCAGGAAGTGTCCCATCACTACCGAGGGGAAAGTGTTGTCTCAAATGACAAATCTCATCTTGTTCTTTCTATCTCCCTACAGCTTCCCGGTGGGAGTATCCAAGTCCCAGCTATCGTTGATTTGGGAGCATGTAGTTGTTTTGTGGACTTAGCCTTTGCGGCTCAACACCAGATCCTTCTGCGACCAAAGGACCACCAGATGCTCATTCAACTTGCTGATGGGTCCACTATAAAATCCGGCACAGTCACCTATGAAACCATCCCTTTACCAGCCAAGACAGCTGGAGGCCACATGGAATTTCTGTTACTGGACGCCATTGTCCCCCCTGTTCCCTGTCATCTTAGGCCTTAATTGGCTTCCTCTGGACCCATAGCCCGCACATCGATTGGAATTTCGGCAAGATACAATTTCAGTCACCTTACTGCCTCCACCACTGCCTGCAGCAGCCCCAAGAGTTACCCCCGTCTGTGCCATGTATGGACTCTGACACGACCAGGAGACTCTCCTTGCTGTCCCTGTTGTGTACCATGGTTTCTTGGACGTATTCAGCAAAAAGGGTGCAGTTGTTCTCCCACCGCACAGATCTTATGACTGTCCGATTGAACTCTTACCAGGGGCTGAAATTCCTTTTGGCAGAATATACCCTCTTTCAGAAATGGAATTGGCGGCCCTCAAGGCCTACCTCAACGAAAATCTGAAAAAGGACTTTATCCGACCCTCCACTTCCTCTGCAGGAGCCGGGATATTTTTGGTCGAGAAAAAAGATCATTCTCTCAGGCCTTGTATCGATTACAGAGATCTCAACAAGATCACAGTCAAAAATCGGTATCCCTTGCCCCTGGTTCCTGAACTCTTTCAGAGACTTGGTTGTGCCACTGTATTTACCAAGTAGGATTTCCACGGGCTTATAACCTCATCCACATACGGGAAGGGGATGAATGAAAACTCAGTTCGACCATTACAAGTATCTCTTCGTGCCTTTTGGGCTCTGTAATGGCCCTGCCACATTCCAGCACCTGGTGAACGAGGTCTTCCCGGGACTACCTGGACCTCTTCGTGGTGATTTAACTGGATGACATCCTCATGTTCTCCCCCTCCTTAGAGGAGCATCGCAGGCATGTAAAGTGTGTACTCAGTCGCCTCCGGCAACACGGGCTATATGCAAAGGCTGAGAAATGTGCTTTTGAGTGTTCCAGCATTTCCTTCCTGGGTCTCAACGTTTCCATCACCTGAAAAACTATGGATTCTCAGAATGTCTCTGCCACCATCAACTGGTCAGTAGACAAGAAAGGGGTGCAGCGCTTTGTTGGATTTGCAAACTTTTATAGGAAGTTCATCAGGGGGTTCTCTGCTGTCATCACCCCACCACCCAGCTCACCAAGCAGAGCTCCCGTTTTCTCTGGACTCCCGAGGCCCAAATGGCCTTCCTGTCACTAAAGAAGTTGTTTACCTCAGCTCCTGTCCTCAAGCACCCTGATCCAGTTCTGCCATGTATCCTCAAAGTGGACGCTTCAGAGACTGCAGTAAGAGCAGTTCTCTCTCAGAGATGTGGGCCAAAAGCCTCACTTCATCCCATCGCCTTCTTCTCTCGGAAACTTACACCACCCGAGAGAAACTATGATGTTGGGGACAGAGAACTATTGGCCATCAAATCTGCCCTGGAGGAATGGCGGTATGTCCTGGAGGGAGCCTCACACCCTGTCCTGGTCTTCATGGACCATAAAAATTTAGAGTATCTGCGGACTGCTAAGAGACTCAAACCTCATCAGGCCCGTTGGGCACTGTTCTTTTCTTGGTTCCAACTACATATTACATACAGGCCTGGTTCAAAGAACATTAAGCCAGACACTTTATCCAGAATGTTCCATGAGCCTGGGGATGCTTCTCCCCCAGACACAATTCTCCCTCCTCGCAGCTTCCTACTGAATCAGGAGGATCTCCTAACCCAAATCAGGCAGTCTCTAGCCGGGTCCACCTTTCCATCAGATTCCAGACCCACTGTGAAAGATGCTATGGTGGTTGGGCACTCAAATCTTTGTCCCAGAGGAACTACGTCTGACAGTCCTGGAACTTTTCCATGACCCTTAAATTAGCCGGACATTTCAGCAGTCAGCGGAGCTGCTGTCACTCTCATTCTGGTGGTCTCTTATGAATGAGGACTGCAGGAAGTACGTTGGCGCCTGTCCCACCTGCGCCCTAAACAAAACAGAAAGATCCAAAGCTTGGGATCTGTTGAACTCGCTGCCTATTCCAGAATGACCATGGTTCCAAACCTCCATGGACTTTATAGTCGAACTGCCCCGTCCGCGGGGTTCAACACTATTTTGTTCAACACTATTTTTGTGGTGGTAGACTGCCTCACCAAGATGGCACACTTTATTCCCATGAAAGGCACTCCCTCAGCAACTGAGACAGCAGAGACATTTATCAAAGAAATAGTCCATCTCCACGGGATCCCCACCAATATAGTGTCGGATCGGGGGGTGCAATTTACATCCCGGGTCTGGAGGTCTCTATGCTCTACTTTGGGAATTGAATTAGCATTCTCGTCTGCCTATCATCCTCAGTCAAATGGCCAAACAGAGAGGACCAATCAGACCCTTGAGCAGTACCTCCGCTCCTACTCCTCGCTCTCCCAGGACGACTGGGTCTCCTTGCTGCCAGTAGCTGAATTCGCCTATAATAACTCGGTCCACTCTGCCACCAAGCAATCTCCGTTCTGGGCGAATCTCGGCTACCATCCCACATTTTTACCTAACCTGCTTACAGTACAGAGAGTGCGGTGCCCGCCATACAGGAGATCACTCAGCTCAGCTGGAAAAGAACAATAAACTCCTGCAAGAGACTCTTTCTCAGACTCAGGAATGCAACAAGAGGAACTTTGACAAAGGGAGACGAGGAGAATTAGATTTACAACCAGGCGAGTGCATCTGGTTAGCAACCAAAAATGTGAGGTTATCCTGTCCTTCCAAAAAGTTAGGACCAAGATACATTGGGCCCCTACCAGTGAAAAGAAAGATCAATAGGGTGGCATATGAGCTTGATCTTCCTCCTTCACTTCATATCCACCCAGTATTCCATGTGACTCTGTTCAAGCCAGTGACTAAGGATCCTTTCCCTGGACGGAGAACAGCCCCACCAGAACCAGTCTTAGTGGACGGAGAGGAGGAGAAAAAGAGGGGGCGCTACCCAATTCCTGGTGAAATGGAAGGGATACAGGCCTGAAGAAAGCTCTTGGGAGCCAGAAAGTAATCTGCACGCTGGAGCGGACTCTCCTCACCCGACGTGTTTCGTCTGACAAGACTTCAACTGGGGTATGAGTCCACTGCTCCCCAATGCGCCCAATATATAGTAAAATACATAATGCCCCAAAATTGTTAATCACCATAGGCTCTTCCCAATGGAGCCCATGGCGTGAGCTTCAAGCCTCACAGTGAATGAGGATATGACTGCATGGGCCAATCGGGTTTGAGTTGCCTCATATTCAAGCCTCAATACCGTGCAGAGAAAAAAAGTCACTTCCAGCTGGACCTGAGGGTAAAATAAATAAAACCGGTATACATACAAAAAATAATTAATCCCCTAATACCTACATTCAAAAAGGCTAAAAGCGCCTATATGCGATCATTATTCATGAAAAAACTTGACGATTACCATAGCATAGGAAAGGAAATGATGAACAGATAACGTCACCTCCCCCATAACCAATAGCATAATCAAGAAATAGGGAAGCAACAAGTCTGTTATGTCACTTCCTTAATGGGAACGGCCGCAAGGGCATACTCTGCGTACACCACAGATGCAAAGCCTGCTCCTCCCCTTGTAATGCCTAGATAATTCGTCATCAAGAGGAAAACACGGGATTAGTCACCGCCCATCGTAACAGATGAGTACGGCACTCACAATCTAAATGGAATCAACACATTCCAGCATCATCGCCGCGCACACAGATACAGACGGCAATCGGCCGGGAATAAAGGTTGTAACACTCAACCCTACATAATAATCGGGGAGTAATCAGTGTGCGTTAATACTTGAACAAGAGGCAACTAGATATCCATAAACAACAAAGAGAATACATCACTAAATAGTAAAACATGTTAGAAGCAAATATTCAGTATAAATTACAAACAAAATTAAAATTTAAATAAATTAAATAAGAAAATAAAAATAAAAACAGGAATGTGATCCACATTCCAATGATCCATAAACCTGCATACATGACACGTATAGCAGATCTATATGAACTCAAAATTATATTGATAAGAAAAATAAAGAAAAAAAGAATATATACCCTGTATGCTCCCCAAACTGAAAATCTACAAATATTCCATCCATTCAGCAGATAGAGTTGAAATAAAAACAGGATATAATAAAAATGGAACCAGAACACATAGGGACTATGCCTGATTTATAAAAGAGTTTATGCCCCAATCAACATTAATACCCAAAGGCCAATAGGCTTTTAATTAAAAAATCCAAAACGTCTCGAGGCGAAAAACACCCCTATTAGAAGCCCCGCCCCTCCACGGGGCCTCATACTTATGGAATATTGGAAAAATGTGGTTCCCGTAGGATACCTCCGGTGGTGCTTCAAATAATGTTTAGGGACAGTATGCTTAGTGGAGCCCCCCAGGATACCAGTTATATGTTCATTAACCCTGACTGAAAATGGACGTGTAGTTCGTCCGACATACTGTTTGTTACACGGACAAGTTCTACCATGGCGGTGTAGGTGGTGGAAGTGGCGGTGGAAGAGGAGGAGGAGGTAGCCAATACTGTTTTTTTGTTTGTTTATTTATTTTTTTCTAATTGGGGTAGCCCCCAAAATATTGAGAAATATAAAAAAAAAAAAAAGGATACGTTCACTTAAGTATACCATTTTCTGTGTGAGGCCGGTATAAATGGCTATTCTGCACAAGGTACTGACAAGTCTTGTGGCATCCATGCCTGGTTCATTTTAATGAAGGTTAGCTTGTCCACGTTGGCTGCGGACAGACGGCTGCGCTTGTCTGTGATAACGCCCCCTGCCCTGCTAAACACACGTTTAGACAATACACTGGCTGCAGGGCAGGCCAGCACCTCCAAGGCATAAAGGGCAAGCTCAGGCCATGTGCCCAATTTGGAGACCCAAAAGTTGAATGGGGCAGACCCATCAGTCAGTACGTGTAGACGTGTGCACACATACTGTTCCACCATGTTGCTGAAATGCTGCCTCCTGCTAAGACGTTGCCTATCAGCTGGTGGTGCTGTTTGTTGTGGCGTGCTGCTGACAAAACTTTTCCACATTTCGGCCATGCTAACCCTGCCTTCTGAGGTGCTGTCGGTACCACAGCTGCATTGGCGAACTCTTCCTCCTCCTCTGCCTTCACCTTCTGTTTCCACTGAGCCCCCGGTGTCATTTGGGAATGCCCTCAGCAGTGCGTCTACCAGAGTGCGCTTGTAGTCGCGCATCTTCCGTTCATGCTCCAGTGAGGGAATTAAGGATGGCACGTTGTCCTTGTAACGGGGATCCAGCAGGGTGGCCACCCAGTAATGAGCACAGGTTACAATGTGGGCAACTTGGCTGTCGTTGAGCAGGCACTGCAGCATGTAGTCGCTCATGTGTGCCAGGCTGCCCAGAGGCAAAGACAAGCTGTCCTCTGTGGGAGGTGTATCATTTGTGTCCTCCATATCCCCCCAGCCATGCTCCAGTGATGCCCACGAGCTGTGTTGGATGCCACCCTGCTGTGAATATGGTTCCTCCTCCTCATCCTCCTCCTCCTCATCATCATCCTCATCCTCATCCTGCAGAACTGTGCCCTGGCTTGAATTTTTTTTACCTGGCCTATGCTGGTGCAGGAACCCACCCTCCGAGCCACTTGTGAATGACTGCGCTGATAACCGTGGAAATTACCCCTCTTCCTCCTCCTCCTGTGCCACATCCTCTTCCATCATCGCCCGAAGTGTTTTTTCAAGGAGACATAGAAGTGGGATAGTAACGCTGAGAACAGCGTCATCGGCACTGGCCATGTTGGTGGAGTATTCGAAACACCGCAATATGGTACACAGGTCTCGCATGGAGGCCCACTCGGTGGTGAAGTGGTGCTGTTCCGCAGAGTGAGTGACCCGTGCTTGCTGCAGCTGAAACTCCACTATTGCCTGCTGCTGCTCGCACAGTCTCTCCAGCATGTGCAAGGTGGAGTTCCACCTTGTGGGCACGTCGCATAGGAGGCGGTGAGTGGGAAGGCCAAAGTTCCACTGCAGTGCAAACAGGTGAGCAGCAGCAGGGTGAGAACGCCGGAAGCGCGCACAGACGACCCGCACTTTCTGCAGCAGCTCTGACATATCCGGGTCGTTTTTTAGAAATGTTTGCACCACCAAATTCAGCACATGCACCAGGCAAGGGCGCCAAACCGGCTAGGCCCAGAGCTGCTACGAGATTTCGCCCATTATATGCCTGTCCACAGCTCCTGCGCAGTGTGGGGTTTATCCCCAAACATATCCGTTTTAAAACAGCCTGGTGTTACGCTGACCGGATGAGGAGGTTGTAGAGGAGGAGGAAGCGGAGTAGGAGGAGGAGGCAACAGGAGGCAAAGAGAAATGCCCTGCAATCCTCGGTGGCGGAAGGACATGCACCAAACTGCTATTCGCCTCAGGCCCACCCGCCACTACATTTGCCCAGTGTGCAGTTAGCGAGATATAGCATCCCTGCCTGTGCTTACTGGTCCATGGTTATGTGGACCTTGCCACAGATGGCGTTGCGCAGTGCACACTTGATCTTGTCCCCGACTTGTTTGTGCAGGGAAGGGATGGCTCGTCTGGAAAAGTAGTGGCGGCTGAGAGCCACGTACTGTGGCACAGCCACCGCCATCAGGTTTTAAAAACTGTCCATGTCCACCAGACAGAATGACAGCATTTCAAAGGCCAGGAATTTTGAAATGCTGGCATTCAGGGCCAGGGATCGCGAGTGGGTAGGGGGATACTTCCTCTTTCTCTCCAGTGTTTGGGAGATGGACAGCTGTAAGCTTCCATGGGACCATGGTGTGGAAATGCTTTGGGACAGTGGGGGACATAGTGGCATTGCTATCACATTCTCTGTTTGCTGGGTGGCAGGTGACACTGGCACTGTAGAGGTGGAGGAAGAGGCCGAGGCAGCAACAGAAGAGGAGGCAGGAGGAGCTCAAGACCTTTCTTGGATTCTGAGGTGCTTATTCCACTGCAGCTTATGCTTTGTATGTAGATGCCTGGTCATGCAGGTTGTGCTCAGGTTTAGAACATTTATGCCTCGCTTCAGGCTCTGATTGCACAGCATGCAAACCACTTGCATCTTGTCGTCAGCACATGAATAACTGCCACGCCAGGGAACTCCTTTGAGCTGCCTTTGGTGTGCTTGGTCCCTGGGTGCGGTGGGTAGTAGCAGGCGTACTGTCTAGGGGACGGTCGCTCCGCTTTTGCAACCTGCTTCCTCTTTTGCTGTGCTGGTGCCTCTGTGCGACCACCACCTCTTCCTCCAAACTGCACACGTCACTTGCATGACCTTCATTCCATGTGGTGTCTAGGACCTCATCATCCTCCACATCATCTTCCACCCACTCTTCGCCAGTGCCCTCCTTGTCAGTCTGCACACTGTAGAAAGCCGCAGCAGTTGGCACCTGTGTTTCGTCATCATAAGAGACGTGCTGTGGTGGTGTTTCCATGTCCTCATCCTGAAACAGAAGTGGTTGGGCATCGGTGCACTCAATGTCTTCCACTTCTGGGGCAGGGCTATGTGGATGGCCCACAGAAAGCACACCAGCAGAGTCATCAAAAAGCATAAGAGACTGCTGCATGACTGGGGGCTCAGACTGCTTGGCTAATTTACAAGGGGCTGAGGTGAAAGACAGATGGCCATGGGGTTCAGGTGCCAACTCTGAGCTTTCAGCAAGGGACCGGGTGGGAAACAATGTGAAGGAACTGGAGGGATTGTCTGCCACCCAATCTACTATTGCCTGTACTTGTTCTGGCCTCACCATTTGTTGAGTAGCATTCGGGCCTACCATATAACATTGAGGGTTCTGTGGGCTACTCGCACCTGAGGAAGGTGTTTCACTTGTGCGTGTAGCTGGCACAGATCGACCATGTCCTCTCCTTGCAACAGGAGCTTCACCAACACCACCAACACCAGCAGCACCACGACCACGTCCCTTATTTGACGCTCTCCTCATTCTGGATGCAAATGTACTATTTAGCACAAATTTATATTATTTTTTATAACGCTAATCTGTCCCTCACACCAGCAGCAGGAACCTCTCCCTACACCAGTATGAGATGATTTTATAACAGTAATCTGTCCCTCACACCAGCAGCAGGAACCTCTCCCTACGCCAGTATGAGATGATTTTATTACGGTAATCTGTCCCTCACACCAGCAGCAGGAACCTCTCCCTACTCCAGTATGAGATGATTTTATAACGGTAATCTGTCCCTCACACCAGCAGCAGGAACCTCTCCCTACACCAGTATGAGATGATTTTATAATAGTAATCTGTCCCTCACACCAGCAGCAGGAACCTCTCCCTACACGAGTATGAGATTTTTTTATAGTGCTAATCTGTCCCTCACACCAGCAGCAGGAACCTCTCCCTATACTAGTATGAGATGATTTTATAACGATAATCTGTCCCTCACACCAGCAGCAGGAACCTCTCCCTATACCAGTATGAGATGATTTTTATAATGGTAATCTGTCCCTCACACCAGCAGCAAGAACCTCTCCCTACACCAGTATGAGATGATTTTATAACAGTAATCTGTCCCTCACACCAGCAGCAGGAACCTCTCCCTACACCAGTATGAGATGATTTTATAACAGTAATCTGTCCCTCACACCAGCAGCAGGAACCTCTCACTACACCAGTATGAGATGATTTTATAACGGTAATATTTCCCTCACACCAGCAGCAGGAACCTCTCCCTACACCAGTATGAGATGATTTTATAACAGTAATCTGTCCCTCACACCAGCAGCAGGAACCTCTCCCTACGCCAGTATGAGATGATTTTATTATGGTAATCTGTCCCTCACACCAGCAGCAGGAACCTCTCCCTTCTCCAGTATGAGATGATTTTATAATGCTAATCTGTCCCTCACACCAGCAGCAGGAACCTCTCCCTACACCAGTGTGAGATGATTTTATAACGGTAATCTGTCCCTCACACCAGAAGCAGGAACCTCTCTCTATACCAGGATGAGATAATTTTATAACGGTAATCTGTCCCTCACACCAGCAGCAGGAACCTCTCCCTACACCAGTATGAGATGATTTTATAACGGTAATCTGTCCCTCACACCAGCAGCAGGAACCTCTCCCTACACCAGTATGAGATGATTTTATAACAGTAATCTGTCCCTCACACCAGCAGCAGGAACCTCTCCCTACACCAGTATGAGATTTTTTTATAGTGCTAATCTGTCCCTCACACCAGCCAGCAGCAGGAACCTCTCCCTATACTAGTATAAGATGATTTTATAATGGTAATCTGTCCCTCACACCAGCAGCAAGAACCTCTCCCTACACCAGTATGAGATGATTTTATAACGGTAATCTGTCCCTCACACCAGCAGCAGAAACCTCTCACTACACCAGTATGAGATGATTTTATAACGGTAATATGTCCCTCACACCAGCAGCAGGAACCTCTCCCTACACCAGTATGAGATGATTTTATAACGCTAATCTGTCCCTCACACCAGCAGCAGGAACCTCTCCCTACACCAGTGTGAGATGATTTTATAAAGGTAATCTGTCCCTCACACCAGCAGCAGGAACCTCTCTCTATACCAGGATGAGATGATTTTATAACGGTAATCTGTCCCTCACACCAGCAGCAGGAACCTCTCCCTACACCAGTATGAGATGATTTTATAACAGTAATCTGTCCCTCACACCATCAGCAGGAACCTCTCCCTACACCAGTATGAGATGATTTTATAACAGTAATCTGTCCCTCACACCAGCAGCAGGAACCTCTCCCTACGCCAGTATGAGATGATTTTATTATGGCAATCTGTCCCTCACACCAGCAGCAGGAACCTCTCCCTACTCCAGTATGAGATGATTTTATAACGCTAATCTGTCCCTCACACCAGCAGTAGGAACCTCTCCCTACACCAGTGTGAGATGATTTTATAAAGGTAATCTGTTCCTCACACCAGCAGCAGGAACCTCTCACTACACCAGTATGAGATGATTTTATAACGGTAATATGTCCCTCACACCAGCAGCAGGAACCTCTCACTACACCAGTATGAGATGATTTTATAACGGTAATCTGTCCCTCACACCAGCAGCAGGAACCTCTCCCTACACCAGTATGAGATGATTTTATAACAGTAATCTGTTCCTCACACCAGCAGCAGGAACCTCTCCCTACACAGTATGAGATTTTTTTATAGTGCTAATCTGTCCCTCACACCAGCAGCAGGAACCTCTCCCTATACTAGTAGGAGATGATTTTATAACGATAATCTGTCCCTCACACCAGCAGCAGGAACCTCTCCCTATACCAGTATGAGATGATTTTTATAACGGTAATCTGTCCCTCACACCAGCAGCAAGAACCTCTCCCTACACCAGTATGAGATGATTTTATAACGGTAATCTGTCCCTCACACCAGCAGCAGGAACCTCTCCCTGCACCAGTATGAGATGATTTTATAACGGTAATCTATCCCTCACACCAGCAGCAGGAACCTCTCCCTACTAGAGTTGATCGAACCCGAACTGTAAAGTTCGGGTCCGTACCGAACTTTTGGGTGTCCGGGACCCGGACCCGAACCCGGACTTTTTCAAAAAAAGTCTGGGTTCGGGTCCGGGGTTCTGGTATTTTATTACACGTGTTGAAAAGCTGCCAAGGGCAGCCAATCAACAAGTGTTTCACTGGTTTTCCCTAGAAGACATCACAGCCATGCCTACTAATGGCATGGCTGTGATTGGCCAGTGCACCATGTGACCCAGCCTCTATATGGGGCTGGAGTCACCGTGTTGCATGTCATATGCTCTCAGGATAGTTTAGTGAGAGGATGCTGCTGGCTCTGTGAGGGACAGATTGCAGAACATCTCATCCTGCATTTCTGAACTATCTGATTGTGGACTAGGGAGAGATACTAGTACTGCTGCTTTGAGGGACAGATTGCACACCTCATCCTGCTGCACAGAACGATCTGACTAGACTAGGTAGAGTCTGTTGCTTTAAGGGAAAGATTATTCTTCTAAAATCATCATCAAGTTGTACAGGGAAAGGTTCCAGCTGTTGCTTAAAGGGAAAGATTAGTGTTCTAAAATCATCATCAAGTTGTACAGGGAAAGGTTCCAGCTGTTGCTTTAAGGGAAAGATTAGTGTTCTAAAATCATCATCAAAGTGTGTGGGGAAAGCCTATTGCAGGGGCAAAGAGCCATATTAGTGTTCTAAAATCATCTTCAAAGTGTGTGGAAAAAGCCTATTTCATCCGCAGGGAGCCATATTAGTGTTCTAAAATCATCTTCAAATTGTGTGGGAAAAGCCTGTATCAGCCGCAGGGAGCCATATTAGTGTTCTAAAATCATCTTCAAATTGTGTGGGAAAAGCCTATATCAGCCGCAGGGAGCCATATTAGTATTCTAAAATCATCTTCAAATTGTGTGGGAAAAGCCTATATCAGCCGGCAGGGAGCCATATTAGTGTTCTAAAATAATCTTCAAATTGTGTGGGAAAAGACTATATCAGCCGCAGGGAGCCATATTAGTGTTCTAAAATCATCTAAAAATTGTGTGGGAAAAGCCTATATCAGCCGCAGGGAGCCATATTAGTGTTCTAAAATCATCTTCAAATTGTGTGGGAAAAGCCAATATCAGCCGCAGGGAGCCATATTAGTGTTCTAAAATCATCTTCAAATTGTGTGGGAAAAGCCTATATCAGCCGCAGGGAGCCATATTAGTGTTCTAAAATAATCTACAAATTGTGTGGGAAAAGACTATATCAGCCGCAGGGAGCCATATTAGTGTTCTAAAATCATCTTCAAATTGTGTGGGAAAAGCCTATATCCCAAGAAATTATTTAAGTATATAAATAGTAAGAGAGGAGGGTCAGATCATATTGGCCCAATAAAGAATGATGAAGGTATTTTGGTTACAGAGGATGGAGAAATGGTAAAGGTGTTAAACTCATTTTTCTCCTCAGTATTCACAAAGGAAACGGGCAGCTCAATTATTCAGAACTACAATGCTGGTCCTCATGACACATCACAGGAAGCACCCTTGTGGCTGACTGAGGATAAAATCATGAACAGGCTTGAAAAACTGAACACCAATAAGTCACCGGGCCCAGATTGCTTACACCCAAGGGTCCTTAAGAAACTTAGCCAAGTTATTGCCAGACCCTTGTACCTAATCTTTAAGAGCAGTTTTCTGACTGGTATGATACCAGCTGATTGGAGGAAAGCCAATGTGGTACCAATATATAAAAGAGGACCAAGATATATCCCTGGGAACTACAGACCAGTTAGCTTAACATCAATAATTTGCAAGCTCTTGGAGGGAATAATAAGGGATTATATACATGATTATTGTAACGAGAAAGGTATCATTAACTGTAATCAACATGGTTTCATGAAGAATCCTTCTTGCCTATCTATTAACCTTCTATGAGGAGGTGAGCTGCCACCTAGATAAAGGAAGGCCTGTAGACGTGGTGTATCTGGACTTTGCAAAAGCATTTGATACAGTTCCACATAAACGTTTACTGTACAAACTAAGATCCCTCAACATGGATCAAAGGGTGAGTACCTGGATTGAAACCTGGCTGCAGGGGAGAATCCAGAGGGTGGTGATAAATGGGGAATACTCAGAATAGTCTGGTGTAGAAAGTGGGGTTACCCAAGGTTCTGTCCTGGGACCAATCCTATTCAACTTATTCATAAATGATTTGGAGGATGGGGTGAACAGCTCAATCTCAATATTTGCGGATGATACCAAGCTAAGCAGGGCAATAGACTCTCCACAGGATGTGGAAACCTTGCAAGAAGATCTGAATAAATTAATGAGGTGGGCAGACAAATGGCAAATGAGATTTAACGTAGAAAAATGTAAGATAATGCATTTGGGTACCAAGAACATGAACGCAAACTACTCACTAGGGGGAGAGCCCCTGGGGGGAACTAGGATGGAAAAAGACCTAGGGGTCCTAGTAGAGAACAGGCTCAGTAGTGGCATGCAATGCCAAGCTGCTGCAAGCAAAGCTAACAAAGTTTTGGCATGCATCAAGAAAGGGATTAACTTCAGGGATAAATCAATAATTCTCCCACTATACAAGTCTCTGGTGAGGCCACACATGGAGTATGCCATCCAGTTCTGGGCACCAGTCCTCAGGAAGGATGTCCTGGTATTGGAAAGGGTTCAGAGAAGGGCCACAAAGCTAATTAAGGGATTGGAAGACCTTAGTTATGAGGAAAGATTACAAGCACTGAACTTATTCTCTCTGGAGAAGAGACGCTTGAGAGGGGATATGATTTCAATGTACAAATACTGTACTGGTGACTCCACTATAGGGACAAAACTATTCAGCGCAAGGGAGTACACAAAGACACGCGGCCATTCACTAAGAATAGAGGAAAGGCGGTTTAACCTTAAAATGCATAGAGGTTTCTTTACGGTAATTGCAGTCAGAATGTGAAATTCTCTTCCACAAGCAGTAGTTTCTGCTGGTAGTATAGATAAATTAAAAAAACTACTAGATGCACACCTAAGGGACCACAACATTGAGGGATATACAATGTAATACTGACATAAAAACACACACATAGGTTGGACTTGATGGACTTTTTCACCTTCGCTGACTATGTAACGATATATGTAATATATATATATATATTTGTAATCTATCCCTCGCACCAGCGGCAGGAACCTCATCCTATACTAGTATGAGATGATTTTATAACGCTAATCTATCCCTCATACCAGCGGCAGGAACCTATCCCTATACCAATATGAGATGATTTTATAACGGTAATCTGTCCCTCACAGCGGCGGCAGCATCCTCTCCCTACAATAGTCTGAGAGCATGTGACATGCAGCGCTACGTGACTCCAGCTCATATCGATGCTGGGTCACATGATGCACTGGCCAATCACAGCCATGCCATTAGTAGGCATAGCTGTGATGGTTTCTAAGGGCAAACGAGTGAAACGCTTGTTGATTGGTTGCCCTGCAGCTATTCCAAAGTAGCGAAAAAAATACTAGAACCCGGACTTTTTCTCAAATGTCCGGGTTCGGGACACCTTAAAGTCCGGTATGCTCAACTCTTTTGTTAATCTGTCCCATTACTTTTGGTCCCTTAAAAAGTGGGAGGCACGTATACAAACTGTTGTAATTCCTGCACCGTTCACCTGATTTGGATGTAAATACCCTCAAATTAAAGCTGAAAGTCTGCAGTTAAAGCACATCTTGTTTGTTTCATTTCAAATCCATTGTGGTGGTGTATAGAGCCAAAAAGATTAGAATTGTGTTGATGTCCCAATATTTATGGACCTGACTGTAGTGTTCTAGATTATGGACAGGAGGAATGGGAGCAGTGGCAGTCTTCAAGGGATCCCAGATCCCTAGCAAATTTAATCAGTTGCATCAGCATTAGGGGCTTGATAGCTGCTGATCCAGGACTGGTTCATTTTTTATAAATGTGAGCCTATCAACCGAGTCTGTGGACAGGTACACACTTTGATCGGTTACGAACACTCCAGCAGCACTGAATGTCCATTCTGAAAGCACGCTGGATGCAGGGCAGGCCAGTAGCTCAATTGCATATTCAGCACGTTCTGGCCAGTGGCCAATCCTCAAGACCCAGTAACTCAGTGGATGCTCAGTTGGAAAGGTCTCCAAGTCTGCTCTTGCCCCTAGATATTCCTGCACCGTATAATGTAGATGTTTATGATGGTTGCTTGAACCTATCAGGCCTCGGCGTTGAGGACTGAAATTATTTTTAAAGGCATCAGTCACCAAACCGATGAACGACCAAACCTTCAGAAACACGTTGTCCAGCACCAGGACATGGTAACCTCCCAGGGTCTGGAAAGACGTTGCACAGACTTTTCTTCAAGGTATCCTGAAGATGTTTCATCCTCTGCTCTCTCTGCGCAGGCAGGATGAGCTCTGCAACTTTACCCCTGTAACATGAATCAAGAAGGGTTGCCAACCAGTAATGATCCCTTTCCTTGATACCACAAATCCTATGGTCTTTTTGCAGGCTTTTCAGAATCAGAGAGCCCATGCAGCGTAAGTTTGAGGAGGGATGAGTGTCCTCTGGGTCACTGAGGATGACATTATCAGAAACTGCCTTCTCCCAGCCACGTACAACTCCTTGGGATTTTGGGGATTGAAAACCATAATCCCTTGAAGACTGCTGCGTGTTATCCTCCACATCCATGCTGACACAATCCTCCTCATGTGCGTTTGGCGGCTCTGCAGGAATGCTCTCTGCATAAAGGGGGCCTTGAAAGGAAAGGAAGTCCTCCTCTTCCTCCCGCTGTTCTGCCTCAAGTGCCCTGTCCATGATTCCATGAAGCATGGGCTCGAGAAGGAATATTAGAGGGACAGTGTCACTGATGCATGCATTGTCACTGCTCACCATCCCTGTGGCCTCCTCAATTGGTGACAGGGCAGTGCATGCATCCTTTATCAGTAGCCACTGATGTGGCGAAAAAAAGAAACCAAGCTCCCCTGAGCCTGTCCTGGTGCCATGCTCACAGAGGTACTCATTGATGGCCCTCTGCTGTGCATGCAGCCGCTGCAGCATTGCCAATGTTGGGTTCCACCTGGTGTGCATGTCACAAATGTGGCGGTTGGTGGGCAGGTTGAATTCCCGCTGAATGTCAGCCAGCCGGGCACTGGCATTGTATGAATGCCAGAAATTACCACAGACTTTTCTGGCCTGCCTCAGGATATCTGATAAGCCTGGGTACCTGGTCAAGAAATGCTGCACCACCAAATTCAAAACATGTGCCAAGCATGGAACATGTGTCAAATGTCACTGTCGGAGGGCAAAGAGAAGGTTGGTGCCATTGTCACATTCAATCATTCCTGGCTCAAGCTGCCATTGGGTTAACCACCTCTGAGCCTGCCCCCCTGCAGAGCTGACAGAATCTCTGCCCCAGTGTGGCTCCTGTCCACAAGACAGACTAACTCAAGAACCGCAAGGAATATTTTAGCCTGACTGTTTGCGTAGCCCCTTGAACACTTAGGGAGCACTGCAGGTTCAGAGGACTATTCTGCAGAAGAGGCCACAGAGGTAGAAGAAGAGGAGGGGGTGGAGAAGGCAGATGTGGCAAAATCACCACCAGCTTTTTGGAGGCGTGGTGGCAGAACTAGCTCCAACACTGAACCCTGTCCTGCACCCTTCCCAGGTGCCAGCAGAGTACCCAGTGCACCGTGAAGGAACGTTAACGTCCCTGACCATGCCTACTGGACCATGAATCAGCGGTAATATGAACCCCGCTGCTGACCGCCCTGTCCAACAAGGCCAAAACATTGCCTTCCACATGACGGTAAAGAGCTGGAATGACCTTACATGAAAATAATTTTTTTTTGGGAACCTGCCACTGTGGGACAGCACATTCCTGAAATTCACAAAATTGGGCAGAGTCTACCAACTGAAAAGGCAGCAGTTGGAGTGCTAGCAATTTGGCTAAGCTAGCATTAAGACACTGAGCATGTGGATGGCTGGGACAGTATTTTTTTTACAGTACAGCAACTGGGGTAGGGATATTTGCCTACTGAATTCACCTGGTGGTGTACTACTAGCAGATTGGCTGCAAGTACTTGTGCCACACATTGCTAGACCTTCATTCCTCTCAGTGCAGGTTTTGGAGAGGACTGGAGGTGTAGTAGGGGTTGAGATCCCATATGAGGAGCAAGGAACAGTCTGCCTTGTTTTCTGATGTGGGTTTTTCAGGTGCTGTTGCCAACGGTCCGCGTGGCTGGTCGTCATATGTCTTGTCAAGACAGTAGTGCCCAAGCGGCTGGAGTTCTAGCCGCACTTGACCCGCTACAGACATAGATTGCAAATGGCAAAGGTGCGATCTACTGCACATGTGTTGAAAAATGCCCACACCAAAGAACTTTTGAAAGTCAGCGGGGAGCAAGCAGCACCCTGCACCTGTGCAGCTCTGTGGTCTGATGCAATTGGGTGGCCTCCCTTAAGCTGGCCCCTGGAGGACATCCTGCCTCGTTGGAGTTGTGCCTCCTCCTCCTCCTCACTTTTCTCCTCTCTTCTCTCAGGCACCAAAGCACAGTCTGTGTCCTCATCATCCACCCTCCCTCCTCATCACTGGAGCAAACTTGGCAGCATGCTGCAGCTTGGGGAACATGACTGCTAGTTTCTTGTCCTTCTGCAACACCCCCTGTCTCTAGGCTCATGCTACTCCCTTCCTCAACCTGGAAACCAACATCGGAGCCTTCAAATTGCTGCGCATCTTCCATCAGCATGTAACTGACACTATGGTCGAATAATTCTGGTGACTCCTCCGTGCATGATGGAGTAATTGAAGGAGTAACTGTGGATGACAAGGATCTGGTGGAATAGGCCGCTTTGCCGGATGAGGAGGATGAGGACGCTTAGTTATCCACTCCACCAACTCTTCTGCATGTTGTTGCTGAATAGGACGGCCAACAGCAGAAAAAAAGGACAAGCATGACCCGCCTGCAGAGGATGCACCATGTCCGCCACCACCACTTTTCACTGAAGACACAAATGCTGCTTGCCTGCTTAGTGGCCTGGGAGTGTCTTCCTCTCCTTTGTGGCCTTCCAGACATGATGGGGATTTTTTTTAACACCCCCGAATGCATTGATATATAGTGTACACTCAATACACTGTGTGTGTGTATGTGCATATATATATATATATATATATATATATCTGTATATATTTTCTTGTTAAATTTGTTTGATGGGTTTAAGCAAGTAAAATAATATAATATAGACAATATCGTTGTAGGTTACACTGAAAATAAATATAGGTACAAAAATATATTTATAATATTACAGTAATACAGAGTACTTTTTAAAGTAATAAAGTACATAAGAGTTAATGACAAGAATACAATTAAGCCAGAATATAGCCACTGATGGGAAATATAAGAAAGGTTTACAATAGGTTATATGTGGGGAAGGATAGGTAATATGGTAAATGTAATAAATAATTATGTTATGAAGATTTAAGGTGAAATGCAATAGATGTAAAAGTAGATATTACTAATAAAGTAAGGAGGATGGTAAAGAAAAATAATAAATGTGAAATTGTATGGGGAAAAAGATAAATAGCAATGGGGACTTAAGTGAGAAGTGAAAGAATGAGAGTCGGGGGGCGGGGGGAGGGGAGTGTGTGTCCCAAGGCTCCAACCAAGCCCGAAAGTGGTAATTACATAAATGTATTACCAAGGCATCATTAAGGAAGCATCAAAGTTGGGAGATTTATTGTGTCATTTTGAACAGCTTCAATCTTAGAATGGATCATGGCTTGGTTAATTCTATGCTTGGTCTCGATCAACATCAATGTTGATGATTTCCAGGACCTGGCAATGGTCTGCTTAGCAGCAGTAGTGATCTGGAGATGTGCGTGTGAGATTAGCTGATTTTAAGTTTAGAATAGCAATTAAAGGATCAGGAAGAATAGTTTCCTTAAACTGTTTTGATAGAATATGAAATAGTTTAATCCAGAGTTTTTTTAACTATTGGGCAATCCCACCGTATATGAGATTGTGAGCTAACAGATTTACAGTCCCGAAAGCATAAAGCAGAGTAATTTGGGGACTATTTTACAATTCTGGCAGGGACCAAGTACCAACGCATGAGTACTTAGTAGTTTCTAAAGCTACTGTATTTTGTGATGAAGTTTTAGTATAGTCCCAGATCATTTTCCAGTCCTTTGCCTCCAGTTTTGTTCCGAAATCAGTTTCCCATTTGTCTACATATGTAGGAGGTTCAGCCTCAGGCTTAGCAATAAGACATTTATATAAGATTGATATCAATCCTTAAATATGAGGATCACGTTTACATACAGTATCTCACAAAAGTGAGTACACCCTCACATTTTTGTAAATATTTTACTATATCTTTTCATGTGACAACACTAAAGAAATGACACTTTGCTACAATGTAAAGTAGTGAATGTACAGCTTGTATAACAGTGTAAATTTTCTGTCCCCTCAAAATAACTCAACACATAGCCATTAATGTCTAAACTGCTGGCAACAAAAGTGGGTACACCCCTAAGTGAAAATGTCCAAATTGGGCCCAATTAGCCATTTTAGTTCCTCGTGTCATGTGACTCAGTGTTACAAGGTCTCAGGGGTGAATGGGGTGCAGGTGTATTAAATTTGGTATAATCGCTCTCACTCTCTCATACTGGTCACTGGAAGTTCAGCCTGGCACCTCATGGCAAAGAACTCTCTGAGGATCTGAAGAAAAGAATTGTTGCTCTACATAAAGATGGCCTAGGCTATAAGAAGATTTCCAAGACCCTGAAACTGAGCTGCAGCACGGTGGCCAAGACCATACAGCAGTTTAGCAGGACAGGTTCCACTCAGAACAGGCCTCGCCATGGTCGGCCAAAGAAGATGAGTGCATGTGCTCAGCGTCATATCCAGAGGTAGTCTTTGGGAAATAGACATATGAGTGCTGCCAGCATTGCTGCAGAGGTTTAAGGGTTTGGGGGTCTGCCTGTCAGTGCTTAGACCATACGCCACACATTGCATCAAATTGGTCTGCATTGCTGTCATCTCAGAAGGAAGCCTCTTCTAAAGATGATGCACAAGAAAGCCCACAAACAGTTTGCTGAAGACAAGCAGACTAAGGACATGGATTACTGGAACAAATTTGAACATTTTCACTCAGGGGTGTACTCACCTTTGTTGCCAGTGGTTTAGACATTAATGGCTGTGTGTTGAGTTATTTTGAGGGGGCAGCAAATTTACACTGTTATACAAGCTGTACACTCACTACTTTACATTGTAGTAAAGTGTCATTTCTTCAGTGTTGTCACATGAAAAGATATAATAAAATATTTACAAAAATGTGAGGGGTGTACTCACTTTTGTGAGATACTGTATATTTTCAAAATGGGACAATTTATTGAAATCAATTCCGTCTTGGGTATATGGTGCAATTTTTTTTTAAAATTTGCAGGTAATGGAAGATTTCAGAATTAGGAATTCCTTGGTCCTCAATTAATGTAGGGAATGATTTAAATGTAGTAGAAGAAGTCAAGTCATATAGATTAGTTAAGTTTGAAGTGGACCATGTACGAAATGAGAAGGGAGAGGTCCAGGCAGGGTAAAAAGATGGGTTTTTCAAAAATGTTTGGAGTGGGATATGTGGAGACTGCAAACCATATGTCAGTTTACATTTATCACAAAGAAGAAGCAGTTGTTTAATTATTGGATTGATGAGTTTACCTCAAGCTAAAGGGTGAATCCAAGGGAGGTTATCAAGTGGGATAGGGCCACAATCAATAGATTCCAGTGCAACCCAGAGAGAAACTTCATGAGTAGAGTGGTATTTAGGAAGATGTGCTAGTTGGGCTGCATAATAATAGATGGCAAAATTAGGAAGGCCTAGGCCTCCTCTGTTTCTAGATAAATACAGTGCGTGATTTGGCAATTGAGGTTTCGGAGAGCCCCAGATAAAAGAGGTTATTCTACGTTGTATGATTCTAAAGAAATATGATGGAACCAATATGGGCAAGACCCAAAAAAAGATAAAGAATTTTTGGTAGAATAACCATTTTTATCGTGTTAATTTTGCCAAATAATGATATAGGGAAATTGGACCATTGGGATAAGAGCTTAGTGATTTGACGAAGCATTAAAGGGTAATTTGCAGAATATAGTCCCGAAAGGTTAGTTGTGAGAGTAATACCTAGATATTGGAGATGCGTGGCTGACCATGAGAATGGAAGGGACGAATGTGCTTGCTGTAGAACAGGCGGAGGGAGGGATATGTTTAAAGCAGTGGATTTTTAGGGGTTAATGGTCAACCCTGAAATGTTAGCAAAGTTTTCAAGTTTAGAAATTAGATTGGGGGCCGACATGTGTGGGGAGGACATAAAGATAAGAATGTCATCAGCAAAGAGACAAAGCTTATGATGATGTCCTGCAAGTTTAAGGCCTCTAATTGAAGGATCTGACCTTATGGATTGGGCAAGAGGTTCTATAAGTAGGGCAAATAATAATGGGGATAATGGGCATCTCTGTCGCATACCTCTACAGATTTTCAATGGAGCAGATTTATAACCAGCATATTTGATATATGCTGTAGGTTCCTGATATGAAGAGGATATCCAAGCAAGGAAGTGGGGACCAAATCCCCAATGTTGCAAGGTGTATTGCAGATAGGGCTAAGATACTGCGTCAAAAACTTTCTTGACGTTAAGAGATAAAAAACATGAGGAATTTTACGTGATTTCGCAGCATGTAGCAATACCGTGGCTCTACGTACATTAACACCCGCTTGACGTGATGGTATGAATCCGACTTGATCTTTGTGTATCAAGGAACCAATTACAGTATAAAGATGTGTGGCTAAAATTTTCGCTTAAATGTTAAGCAATGAAATTGGCCTATAATTAGACCAAGACGTATCATCTGAGTGGGGCTTAGGTATCATAGAGATTATTGGTGTTAAAGTTTCTGGACGAAACAAGCAGTTATTTAGTAGGGAGTTGAAAGCGTCAGTCAGTAAACGAGCTAGGAGAAGTGCAAATTTTTTGTAATAAGTTGCAGAACAGCCATCAGGACCTGGACGTTTTTTGGGTTTGAGGAATTTGATAGCTGCTATAATTTCAATAGATGTTATTGGTTTTTCGAGATTATCTCGGTAAGTGGAAGGAATGATAGGTAGATTGAATTGTGAAAAAAAGGAGTCTGCTTTTGTCTGGTCAAGAGATCCTTTTATATAGGGAGGCCAGATGTTTCTGAAATATATGGAGGATCTTAACTGGATTACTTGTAAATATGTCATGTGATATTTTTAGTCCAATTGGTTTATATGTGTGGTCTAATTTTTTTAAGAGTACGGGATAGGAGCGTATCAGGTTTGTTAGCTTTCAGGTAGAATTTATGTTTAGAGCTATTAACAATTTTATCAGCAGCATCTGAGAGAAAAGGTCTAGTTCCAAACTCCAGACTATGTTGTAATTGTCGCTTTTCTTTTTTAAGAAAAGAAGATTGATGAATACAAACTCCTCTAAGAACTATTTTGTGTGTTTCCCAGATTGTCAAAGATGTTATGTCAGGAATAGAATTATTGGTTACATATATTTTTAATGTTAGTTCTAATTCCTTATAATATATAAGATGAGACGGAATTGCATCCTTAATACACCAGGTGGGATCATGCATTTTGGGAATAAGAGATGACAGAGAAGTGAATACTGCGCTGTGGTCAGTCCATGTGAATGGGATGATTGGAGAGGAGAGGAGTTCGGGAGACATGCCTGTTGTGATAAAAATATGATAAATACGGGAGAAGGATTCATGGGGGTAAGAATAAAAAGTATACTGACGTTTGAATGGATTTGATTCCCACCAGGAATCGATCAAGGAATATTGATGGAGCAATTGTTGGAGTGAACACCCCTGATGACTAGAGGTTATAGGGATAGGGGATTTGTCCAAGAACAGGTAGAGGATATTATTTGAGTCTCCACATAAAATTAGGTTACCACATTTATGAGCATCAACCACATGTAGCAAATGTGAGAAGAAACTGACTGCATTTTTATTCGGAGCATAGTAGGAAATGACCGTGATTGGAGAATCATGAAGATGGCCAGTGAGTATTAGATATCGCCTTCAGGGTCCTTGAGCTCTGCCAGAAGAGAGAAAAGGGTAGTACGATGGAAAGCTATTAAAACTCCCCTTTGTTTCGTATCAGCTGAAGCTGTGTACACTTGAGTGTAGGAGGAGCTAAAGAATTTAGGGGAAGATGTTTTGGTGAAATGGGTTTCTTGGAGACATAGGATATGTGCCTTCTTAGATGCTAAGGAACAAAAAGCTTTAGTGCACCTTTGCGGAATATTGAGACATTGTACATTTAAAGTGAGTATATTTAGAGAGGCCATCACAGAGATTGAAATTAATCAGCCTACTAGGGCTCACTGGAGCCCAGGGACTACACATGTATGAAGATTAAAAATTAGTAAAGAAGGAGGAAAGGAAATGAAGTAGCTTGAGAGAGGGAACAACAAAATTAAGTAGTATAAGTAAAAAGGGAGGGGAAAAAGATATCAGAATATGTTATAAACTGTAAAAAAGAGAAAAGGAACGGCGTACAGGTTGTGCAATATTCACAAACCCTGAGGCCGTGTGTCTATCCAAAGGAAGTCCTCCAAATGAAGGGGATAGGAGGAGTACCCAAGGATAGAGAAAAAGGAAGTTAGCAGTAACAAGTTCCAGGGAGAGAAACAGCCTTATGCATTATCATAAAAAGGAAATAATATCCAGGGCTATTGAAATATTAATAAAATTTAACTAGAGAACAATATATAAGAAAATGTAAACATAAGAAAATAACATGTCTAGTGAAACATTTTGTAACCAAAAAAATAGAATCAGAGGCATCTTGTTTAAGAGATATCTCTAACCATTTATATGTTACTTATATTGTAACAACATATTATAAGTTTGAAGCACATAGGGCAGTAACAGACTGTAGTAGACTCATTAAAGTGTTAGAATATATATTTAAAGAAAATGTATTTATATATAAAAAAGAGAGAAGCTATCAATGTAGCAATTATGACTTTGTATCAGTCTAGTTCATTGCTTTTAAAGGGAAGTGCATTGCCAACTTTTCTGTGTTTAGGGAAGTACTTAATTGTTCATGAACAGATGAAACATTGTAATAATGAGTAGGACTAACAGACCATTATATAAACAAGCAACATGAGGGAAAAAAGGGGAGAAAAAGAAAGAGCAGGCCGTATAATGCAGATAAGCAGCAAACATCCAGGTTTCTATTGGTAAAATGGTTTCATGCTGAGGGGGGGAAATGAAGTATATGTAAGAATCATAAAATAAATCATCAAAAAGAAAGCTCTACACAGTATTTGGTCATACATATTAAAATAATGATGTACCTAGCATTGGTTGTTGGAAAGGAACATAAATTAGAGCATCCCTGGAAGGAAAAAGAAATGTTTGTAAAGAAAGACTAAACAGATATATATATCCTCAGCAGAGACAATGGATGGTGACAGGAGATAACAATATTTGGAGGGACTATATCACCCTCTACAGTTCTTGATAATAATGAATCAACCATCTATTGTATATATAAAAAAAAAAATATATATATATATATATATATATATATATATATATATATATATATATATATATAATGCGGATCTGTAGTGAGACTCCAATATTCTTTTTTTTTATTATTTCCAATATTTTATTGATTTTCACAGATTACATAGCATTGGAAACAAACATATACATATCAAAACTTGTGGAGATGCATTGGAATCAATCTTGAAATACACGTTACCAATTTCTCTCTAGAACAGGCTCTCATTTGCATATAGTAGGATTGTGATAGTCAGATTTCAATATGATGTTATCTGGCAGGGTTAGTAGATTTTACTTTCTATATGGTTCCCACATGATGTCCCATTTTGCCAGTCCACCCCAAAAGGGAACTAGCTGTGGGCGGGCGAAGGGGTGGCTGGTAGCCTATGTTGCGGTGTTCGGTCTCCGCTAACTGTCAGTTTGTCTCTTCCTGGGCGTAGTACTCCCTACCCATAGGCAGTCCGCAGGAGTTGGTCTCAGGCTGTAACGGGTTTTATAGTGTCTATACTCTGGTTATGTATGTAACCTAGGGTTTAATCTAAGGGGTTAAGAGGGAAGGGGGGTCAGGGAGGTAAATCAGGGTTGGGTATGTAGGGGGGGGAGACCCCCAGACACTGTGTGCTGCCCATGTCGTTTATGGTGGTTTAACCTCCCTGGCGGTATGATTATGTCAGGAATTTTGTTCCAAAAGCGGTACCATTTCTTTGCATGGAAATTTGGTGTTATGTATTGTAGGCCTGCAATTCTTAGTAATTACTTACTTAAACCTGACCAAAGAATACTCTAGTAGACCTCTCAGATGTGATAAAGTTTGAAAAAATAAAATCATGAGTTATAATCTAATAAATAATATAACTTTTATTCAGTAATGTAATAAATAATGAAATTTGTCAAACAAAAGAAAATTCAGTAAACATCCTGGGTGTGGTAAATTTTGAAACATGGGACTGCACATAGACCAACGTCGCAATCAGGGCAATGGAACCTGGTTTCCTTTCAGATTTTTTTTCCATTCCCATCTCGCTTTGAGCAGCAAACAACGCACATTCTTGTAGGTGCTGCCTTTTTTGCGCTTGGCGGGATGTAATCCATAAAATGATGACCAGTCAGCCTCTCTAGGTTTACAACGTCAACAGCGCGACGTCCTGATCTGTTCACGGCCACTGATGGTGTTTGGTAGTTCACAAAAATCCGCTCCGCCACCTTCCAGATGAAGTCAGAGTGAACAAGAGGCTTGTCACTCTTTCC
>BLSH010461739.1:84801-94801 GCA_018402905.1 Glandirana rugosa
TCCCCCCCCCCCCCCCCCGAGACTCCAATATTCTAGTTGGTATATTAACTACATGCTGAAGAAGAAAAAAAAATCTGTTAAAGGATTCTCAAAAGGAATCAGCTAGGAGCAATCTGACCTGTGAGTTAGAATAAAGGTAAATGCTAGGAAATTTGCTGAAGATAAATATAAATTAAAGCATCCATAAGAGGAGCAAGATAATCATGCAGATGTATGGGGCTTCAGCCCATGGTGTCAGCAGAGACATTGGGTTGTGACAGGAGGCAACTGCGTTTGGAGGAGCAAGGGCGCCCTCTGCTGTTCTTGTTAGGTAAAGATCCATCAGATGAGGAGAATGTGATATTTCTGTGGTGGATATTAGGAGTTGTTCTGTGTTCCATCAAACAAATCTCTTGTAGAATGTTTTATAACTCATCAAAAGCCCCCACTGCTAGGAGATCTGATTTTGATGTACGATTTGAAGCAGGGGTTTGAGCTCTCAACGTTTGGCCACTGTGATTGGTGACAGGCCAGCAAAAAGTTGATATGAGTGACCTTGGAACTGAAGAGTTCCTTTTTTACGTGCAGCAGTCAGCAATTGTTCCTTAGTGCGGAAGTAATGAAAATTGTGCTGTGGACCATCAGATTTGCGAATTGTCAAAGCTCTGTGAATTCTGTCAACTTCCAGGCGTTCAATATGGATTGATGGTTGTAATTCCTGGAATAGAGCTGCAATGGTTGAGTGGAGATTTATAATTGTTTCTGGAAATCTGCGAATGAGAAGGTTGGAGCATCGAGGTTTATTCTCAAAGTCTTCTAAATGATTTTGTAGGGCAATATTTTCTTTGTTAAGATTTTCCAATTCATTGGTGTGAGAATGAGTAGAGATTTCCAAATCATCAGTTCTGCTCTCTAAATCTTTGGTGCCTCTGTCCAATTTGCGTATATTTCCCTTGTCAGGTTTTCAGTGATATGGTCTGAAGTGCTTTTTGAAGCATTTTCTCAAATTGCTTTAACATATTAGGATGAAGTGATTCAGATGGTGTGACTGAGGAATTATAAGTTAGTTAAGTCATATCAAAGCCTGTTGAAATAGCTTGTGCCTGTGTCAGCTTAGTAGTATGGCGCTTGCTTGAGGGAGAAGGGGGGGGGGGCTGCCATTGTGGACACCGCTCTAAGGAGAGTGTTTTTGTCTATTTTATTCCTAGAGTAAGGTCCCCCCAATACCATTACTGTGCCCAGATGAATGACAGGGACTAATATTGTCTTTAGGTATCGTTTGTTGTCGGTCTGGGAGCCGTGTGGGTATTTTATCAGGCTTTCTACTCACTAGAACCACGGAGCTTCAGTGAAGCATATCCATCCCAGTCAGCACCACGCATGCGCCCCTGACTGTATATATTTGAAGACATCACGTCAAGTAGTGTACTATATACTGTACCCCCCGAATGCACTGATATATAGTGTACATTCAATACACTGTGTGTATATATATATACTAGACTGTATATATTTTAATACACCTCTTCAAGTCTACTATATACCGTACGTACACCCCCGAATGCACTGATATATAGTGCACACTCAATACGCTGTGTGTGTGTACTGTAAGGGGGTTAGCTCGGCAGCGGGTGTGTGACCCTCTGGAAGGGTTCACTACATAATTTATGCACAGCGAGGCAGCAGTTTCAGGTGAAAACAAAAAGGTAGTTTATTCTCACTAGTAACAATGTGAAAAACAGCAAAACAAAAACAAACAACAAAATAAACCCTAGGCCACTTGGCCACTGACTGCACAATAGGTTTCCCTGTCTGTCAGCTGGGTACAGCCTACCACTGTACCTAGCTCCTACCTCTCACTGCAGGACACTCAGCCACACAGGCCTTACCATGTACAGGATGTGTTACGCTCCCCATTCTATGGTCACAGAAACTGGTTCCAGGATGGAGCATCCACCTATGCCTGCTGGGAGCTCTTGTAGAGGCCGTAATGAGCCAGCTCCACTCAGCTGGGCTCATTACTCCTGCAAGACTCCCAGCACTCCCCCTAGTGGTAACCATCCGCATAAAGTATGAACCTGGGGCAAATGTATCTGCCATCTTGAACGCACCCAGGTGATTTTACCTGCCGGCTGTCACATACCCCCCCGTTTCAAATTGGGGTTTGGGACACACACAGTCAGGTATACAGGTACCCGAGATAGAGCATCCACATTCCCCATTTGAACACCAGGGTGATGCTTCACGGTGAAGTTGTATTCTTGCAGGGCCAGGAACCACCGATTTACCCTTGTATTGGTCTCCTTGTTTTGAGCCATCCACTTTAAGGGTGCGTGATCTGTAATCAGATCAAAGTGTCTACCCAGCAAATAGTATCGCAGGGAGTCCAGCCCTCATTTCACCACTAGACACTCTTTCTCAATTGTGGCATCGTTTTCTTTGTGGGGTTTCAGTTTCCTGCTAAGATAAATGACTGGGTGCTCTTTTCCCTTCCAGACCTGGGACAACACTGCTCCTAAGCCTACATCTAACGCATCAGTCTGTACCACAAAGTCCTTAGAGAAGTCAGGTGAGTACAGCACTGGTTGGCTTCATAGGGTTTTTTTAAAGCCTGGAAGGCTGCTTCAGCCTCCGGAGTCCATTTCACCATGGTAGACTCTTTCCCTTTTGTCAGGTTGGTTAGGGGCACAGCCTGCAAAGCAAAGTGAGGAATGAATCCCTGATAGTATCCAGCAATTCCGAGGAATGCTCAAACCTGGTTCTTGCTGTTGGGGCGTGGCCAGCTATTTATGGCTTCCACTTTATTGACTTGGGGTTTTATTACTCACCTCCCAATAGTGTACCCCAAATATTTGGCCTCTTCCTATCCAATGGTACACTTTTTTGGATTAGCCATGAACCCAGCTTCCCTTATGGAGTCTAGTACGGCTTGCACTTTTGGCATATGTGAGGCCCAATCCGTACTGTGGATAATCACATCGTCCAAGTAGGCTGCAGCATACTTCTGATGGGGCCTCAGAATTTTGTCCATTTTCTGCTGGAATGTGGCTGGTACATTTTGTAACCCAAACGGCATTCTTTTATATTGGAATGCCCCCTCTGGTGTTACAAATGCCGTTTTCTCCTTCGCTGACTCAGCTAGGGGAATTTGCCATTAACCCTTGGTGAGATCAAGGGTCGTCATATATTGGGCAGTTCCCAGCCGGCCGATCAGTTCATCTATGCGTGGCATGGGGTAGGTGTCAAATTTTGTAACTTTATTAAAATTGCCAGCTCCCATCGGGTTTGGGCACTAAAACGATCGGGCTGGACCAATCACTCTCGGACTCTATCACACCTAATTCAAGCATTCATTGAACTTCCCCTTGTATTGCCTCCCGACGGGCCTCAGGTATTTGATAGGACTTTAGTTTTACCCTTTCACCTGGCGGGGTAATAATGTCATGCACTACCCCAGATGTTTGTCCCGGCATGCTCAGAGAACATCTCTCTGTTGCGGAGCACAAACTCTTTCACCTCCTGTTTTTGGGGTTTTGATAGGGTGACTGCTATTTCCACCTCAGGAATTAAGCACTCAGACTGAGTCTGTGATACCAAGGTTTCTGAGACTAGGGTCTCCCTATCCCTCCAGGCTTTCAACAGATTAATGTGGTATATCTGTTCTGGCTTTCGCCGTCCTGGTTGTCTGACCCTGTAGTTCACCTCACTCACTTGTTCAATTATCTCATAAGGACCCTGCCATTTGGCCAGGAATTTGCTTTCAACCATAGGGATTAATACCAACACCCTATCCCCCGCTGAAAAAGTACGGGTCTTGGCCTTACGGTTATACACCCTTTGCTGTGCTAACTGCACTTGGGCCAAGTGTTCTTTGACGATTGGCATTACTTGTGCAATTCTATCTTGCATTCGAACAACATGCTCAATCACACTCTGGTGGGGAGAACTCTCACTTTCCTTGGCAATATCCGACAGCCCTCTTGGGTGTCTCCCATAGAGTAATTCGAAGGGTGAGAACCCGGTAGAGCATTGTGGTACTTCCCAAATAGCAAACATCAAGTAGGGTATTAAACAGTCCCAATCCTTTCCATCTCAATCCACCACCTTTTTTTAACATTTGTTTTAGGGTTTTGTTGAACCTTTCAACCAACCCATCTGTTTGAGGGTGATACACGGATGTACGTAATTGTGTCACTGAACAAATTGCACAACTCCTTCATTGCCCTGGACATAAATGGTCTGTAAACAATTCCTTACAAATACCCACTCGGCTGAAGACCAAAAATTGCTCTTTGGCTATCGTCTTTCTTGGCGGAGGTGTTCCTAAGAGGGATCGCTTCAGGATAGCGGGTGGCATAGTCCATTATGACCAAAATGTACTGATCCCCCCTAGCGGACTTCAGTATCAGACCTACCAAATCCATTGCGATCCTCTCAAAGGGAACCTCAATGATGGGGAGAGGTACCAGTGGGTTACGGAAATGCGACAAAGGTGCTGACTTCTGACACGCAGGGCAGGAGGAACAATAATTTTTCTATTTCCTTCATGACCCCAGGCCAATAGAACCTTTGCAATACTCTCTCTCTGGTTTTCTCCGCCCCCAAATGACCTCCCAAAATGTGCCTATGGGCTAATTCCAATACCAACTTCCTATAGGGTTTGGGTACCACAAGTTGCTCAATAGTTTCATCTGCCTTTTGGGCAACCCGATACAACAGATCCCTTTCCACCATAAAGTTTGGATAACTGTAGTACTAATCTGGGTTCACTAATTCACCATCTATCTTTACCACATTTTCCCACGCCCTTATCAGGATGGGGTCCTTTACCTGTTCTGTGGCAAAATTTTCCCTATGAACCTCTAAATCAGAGAACTCCACAGACAGCATGTTTTCATCTGAAGGTGTTGGTTCCTCCCCAGGTTCCCGAGTGTCTCCGGCCAACACCGACAAGGGAAAATCTGGAGAGGTCTCACCATTCTCAGAGGATACCTGGGATTCCTCTTCCTGGCCTCTAGGGGCCTCTGTGGGTGGTTCAGGACCATCCCAGAGTTCCCAGAATTTTGGAAAATCCCTCCCCACAATAGCATCATGTGGTAAGTGAGGCACCAACCCCACATGATGAGTTATGTTACCTTTGGGGGTCTCAAGAACCACTTTAGCCACAGGATACTCTCTGGTGTCCCCATGTACACAAATAACAACCACTTTGTTATTCCTATTGACCTCTGTAGTAACTAATTCTGCTTTCATCAATTTTACCAGACTACCTGAATCTAGCAAAACAACAACATTTTTATCATTAATACACATTTTGCATAAATGTTTTTCAGCTCCCAGAGTGGCAGTGCCTGCAACTGTCACAAACAGCGACTGACGTCTGTCTCTTAGATAGTCACATTCCATAGGTTCATCCACAACTGGGCAATTGGTTGCAATATGTCCCTCTTGCTAGCAACGATAACAAATGAACTTTTTTGCTGCTTCCTGTGACTTTGACTGCAGTCCCCATACATTATGCAAACTTCCCGCCCTCTCACTCTCTCCACCCTTACCCCTTGAAGTCATCTTGCCTGCCTCTGGGGATGGTCTGGTCTTAGGGTGGAAAGTCTGTGAGTCCCTGGGAGAGCCGTTCAGGTTCTCTGTAGCCAAGTACCTCTCTACCAGATCCACAAGCTTGTCGGCCGTGTCCGGGTTTCCATGGTTTACCCACTTTTGGATATCAGTAGGTAGAGATCTCAGGAATCGATCCATTACCACACGTTCCACAACCTTTGGTGCTGTCAGAGTCTCTGGTTGCAGCCACTTCCTGCCCAGGTGAATGAGATCATACATTTGGGACCTGGGGGGCTTTTTAAGTTGGAAAGTCCAATTATGCACACGCTGAGCCCGGACAGCCAGGGTGACACCCAGCCGTACCAATATTTCTGTTTTAAGCACAACATAGTCTTTTGCTTGGTCTGGCTCTAAGTCATAATACACTTTCTGCAACTCCCTAGTCAATAGAGGAGCCACCAATCCAGCCCACTGTTCCTTAGGCCACTTTTCTCTTTCTGCAGTCCTTTCAAATGTGGTCAGAAACACTTCAGGATCATCCTCTCCAGTCATTTTTGGCACTAAACGGCTCACACAAAATGATGATGTATTACTGGAACCACTCGCTTCACTGGTCTGTCGATGCTCTTGTGTTATGGCATCCATTTGCTGTTGAAGTCTCTGCTCTTGCTTCTGCAACAGCTCAATTAAGGGAGCATCAGATTGCTTCTGGGCTCGTTGCTGATTAGCGTTCATTTGTTGTAGACTAGCATTCGTTTGTTGGTGGCTAGCATTTGCTACAGCAAGCTGTTTCAGTAACTCTTCCACGCTGGCCTTTAAAAAAACTGCCCCTGGCTTCCTCCACCAACTGTAAGGGGATTAGCTCGGCAGCGGGTGTGTGTGACCCCCTGGAAGGGTTCACTACACAATTTAGGCACAGCGAGACAGGAGTTTCAGGTGAAAACAAAAAGGTAGTTTATTCTCACTAGTTTCAATGTGAAAAACAGCAAAACAAACAACAAAATAAATCCTAGACCACTTGGCCACTGACTGCACAATAGGTTTCCCTGTCTGTCAGCTGGGTACAGCCTACCACTGTACCTAGCTCCTACCTCTCACTGCAGGACACTCAGCTACACAGGCCTTACCGTGTACAGGATGTGTGTTACGCTCCCCAGTCTATGGTCACATAAACTGGTTCCAGGATGGAGAATCCACCTATGCCTGCTGGGAGCTCTTGTAGAGGCCTTAATGAGCCAGCTCCACTCAGCTGGGCTCATTACTCCTGCAAGACTCCCAGCACTCCCCCTAGTGATTTTCGGAGATTTTGGAGACTTGGTTCAACAGCTCTCATGATTGGCTGGCTACCATTCAGGGGTATTCCCTATATCGCAGGGATAGGGAGGGCAAAAAAGGGGGAGGGGTATGCCTGTATATAAAAAATGACATTCAAATTAATGTGAGAGATGACATTTCTAGTGGATTTGGGGAGGAAGTCGAAGCCTTATGGGTAGAGTTACAAAAGGAAGATACCAGGGAGAAAGTAATAACTGGGAATATGCTATAGGCCCCCAAATCAGAGGGAGGAGGGGGAGGCGGATCTCCTATCACAATTTGGAATAGCGGCTAGGATGGGAAGCGTTATTATAATGGGAGATTTTAATTATCCTGATATTGACTGGGAGGAAGGTACTGCACGTTCAGCTAAGTCTCGCCATTTCCTAAATGTCCTGCAGGATAATTTCATGGGTCAGATGGTAAATGTACCAACAAGAGAAAAAGCATTATTGGACCTTCTGGTTACTAATAACACAGACCTGATCACAGACATGGAAGTAAGGGGCAATCTATGAAATAGCGATCACAGGTCAATTCGTTTTAGCATAAATTACACAAATAGGAAACATAAGGGGAATACAAAGACACTGAATTGTAAAAGAGCCAACTTCCAGAAACTACGCTCCTTGCTGGAAGATGTTAAATGGGATAAAATTCTAGGAACAATGAATGCGGGGGAAAAATGGGAGTGTTTCAAGAACATACTAAACAAAGGTGTTAGCCAGTGTATCCCAACAGGAAATAAAATTAAAAGAGCTAACCAAAGACCAGGATGGCTTAACTCCGACATAAAGGCACACATAAAAGCAAGAAAGAAGGCCTTCAAAAAATACAAGGAGGAGGGGTCTCAGTCAGATATTCAGAACTACAAAACATGCAATAAGGAATGCAAAGGTGCAATCAGAGCAGCTAAGATAGGACATGAAAGACACATAGCTGAGGAGAGTAAAATAAATCCCAAGAAATGTTTTAAGTATATAAACAACAAGAGAGGGAGGTCAGATCATATTGGCCCAATAAAGAATGATGAAGGTATTTTGGTTACAGAGGATGGAGAAATGGCAAAGGTGTTAAACTAATTTTTCTCCTCAGTATTCACAAAGGAAACGGGGGGCTCAATTATTCAGAACTACAATGCTGGTCCTCATGACACATCACAGGAAGCACCCTTGTGGCTGACTGAGGATGAAATCAGGAATAGGCTTGAAAAACTGAACACCAATAAGTCACCGGGCCCAGATGGCTTACACCCAATGGTCCTTAAGGAACTTAGCCAAGTTATTGTCAGACCTTTGTACCTAATCTTTAAGAGCAGTTTTCTGACTGGTATGATACCAGCTGATTGGAAGAAAGCCAATGTGGTACCAATATATAAAAAAGGACCAAGATATATCCCTGGGAACTACAGACCAGTTAGCTTAACATCAATAATTTGCAAGCTCTTGGAGGGAATAATAAGCGATTATTTACATGATCATTGTAAGGAGAACGGTATCATTAGTGGTAATCAACATGGTTTCATGAAGAATCGTTCTTGCCAAACCAATCTATTAACCTTCTATGAGGAGGTGAGCTGCCACCTAGATAAAGGAAGGCCTGTAGACGTGGTGTATCTGGACTTTGCAAAAGCATTTGATACAGTTCCCCATAAACGTTTACTGTACAAACTAAGATCCTTCAACATGGATCAAAGGGTGAGTACCTGGATTGAAAACTGGCTGCAGGGGAGAGTCCAAAGGGTGGTGATAAATGGGGGAATACTCAGAATGGTCTGGTGTAGAAAGTGGGATTCCCCAAGGTTCTGTCCTGGGACCAATCCTATTCAACTTATTCATAAATGATTTGGAGGATGGTGTGAAGAGCTCAATCTCAATATTTGCGGATGATACCAAGCTAAGCAGGGCAATAAATTCTCCACAGGATGTGGAAACCTTGCAAGAAGATCTGAATAAATTAATGGGATGGGCAGATAAATGGCAAATGAGATTTAACGCAGAAAAATGTAAGATAAAGCATTTGGGTACCAAGAACATGAACGCAAACTACTCACTAGGGGGAGAGCCCCTGGGGGGAAACTAGGATGGAAAAAGACCTAGGGGTCCTAGTAGAGAACAGGCTCAGCAGTGGCATGCAATGCCAAGCTACTGCAAGCAAAGCTAACAAAGTGTTGGCATGCATCAAGAAAGGGATTAACTTCAGGGATAAATCAACAATTCTCCCACTATACAAGTCTCTGCTGAGGCCACACCTGGAGTATGCCGTCCAGTTCTGGGCACCAGTCCTCAGGAAGGATGTCCAGGTATTGGAAAGGGTTCAGAGAAGGGCCACAAAGCTAATTAAGGGATTGGTGGACCTTAGTTATGAGGAAAGATTACAAGCACTGAACTTATTCTCTCTGGAGAAGAGACGCTTGAGAGGGGATATGATTTCAATGTACAAATACTGTACTGGTGACTCCACTATAGGGACAAAACTATTCAGCGCAAAGGAGTACACAAAGACACGCGCCATTCACTAAGAATAGAGGAAAGGCGGTTTAACCTTAAAATGCGTGGAGGTTTCTTTACGGTAAGAGCAGTGAGAATGTGGAATTCTCTTCCACAAGCAGTAGTTTCTGCTGGTAGTATAGATAAATTAAAAAAACTACTAGATTCACACCTAAGGGACCACAGCATTGAGGGATATACAATGTAATACTGACATAAAAGCACACACACATAGGTTGGACTTGATGGACTTGTGTCTTTTTTCAACCTCGCTGACTATGTAACTATGTAACTAGTGGTAGCCATCCGCATAAAGTATGAACCTGGGGCAAATGTATCTGCCATCTTGAACGCACCCAGGTGATTTTACCTGCCGGCTGTCACAGTATATGTGTGTATGTATATATATATATATATATATTAGACTGTATATTATACAGCCGAATGCACTGATATATAGTGTACACTCCATACGCTGTGTGTGTATATATAATAGACTGTATATATTTTAAGACACCACGTCAAGTAGTGTACTATATACCGTATACCACTTCAATACACTGTGTGTGTGTAAATATATATATATATATATATATATATATATACAGTGGGGATCGAAAGTTCGGGCACCCCAGGTAAAAATTTGTATTCATGTGCATAAA
>BLSH010461739.1:99801-139936 GCA_018402905.1 Glandirana rugosa
AGGAAGGCCAGATTAGAGTTTGCCAAACAACATCTAAAAAAGCCTTCACAATTCTGGAACAACATCCTATGGACAGATGAGACCAATATCAACTTGTACCAGAGTGATGGGAAGAGAAGAGTATGGAGAAGGAAAGGAACTGCTCATCATGATCCAAAGCCTACCACCTCATCAGTGAAGCATGGTGGTGGTAGTGTCATGGCGTGGGCATGTATAGCTGCCAATGGAACTGGTTCTCTTGTATTTATTGATGATGTGACTGCAGACAAAAGCAGCAGGGTGAATTCTGAAGTGTTTCGGGCAATATTATCTGCTCATATGCCAAATGCTTCAGAACTCATTGGACGGAGCTTCACAGTGCAGATGGACAATGACCCGAAGCATACTGCGAAAGCAACCAAAGAGTTTTTTAAGGGAAAGAAGTGGAATAAGACAAACAGAAAAGTTGCGCTTGTGACGTAATATGTGTAGCTGAAAAATGTATAAAGTCCAAACAGTGTGTATAAAAAACGTGAAAATCAATATATAAATAAAAGAAAAATCCAAAAAAGTATCCAATCAGTCCAAACAGTGTATATAAAAAAAACGTGAAAATCAATATATGAATAAAAGAAAAATCCAAAAAAGTATCCAATCCAGTGCAAAGAAAACAGTGACAGTCTTCTCCAAGTTTCATATATAAATGAACATCCACCACATCACCACTGGAGTGACAAGAAAAACCTCCACCAATATGGATGTACCCTTACCGGGACTCCTGGACCCCTTATCATAGGAGGTCAGGAGAAACTTTGTGGATATAAACCTCCACTGGGTTAATGCGATCAGCCTCCCGGATCCTATCCTTCAAGGGGCATCCTCGTCACTCGGTGGAAATAAAAGAGGGGCCACAATAGTGCATTACCGTTTTAAAAGCAAGAATTTTAATGAAAATATTGCACTTACAGTTATTCTGTTAGGCCAAAAAGACAATGAGAAGTCAGCGGTGATTGTGAGACAGCACTTCCACCCTATCGATTTCGTCACTATGAGGACATCTTCCGGGGCATGAAGGCTGTCTCACCTCACCGCTTTATAAACACGTCAAACGTTCACATACGCCAATCACGTTCGTTCGGGGTATTAGATCCCTCCCATGTCTCACATATGGGATGAACGCGTGAGCACGTCCGAACGTGCCACCGTTGTTTTTTGGTATCTCACGAATGTACGGCCAGCCGGAAATCGGCCTGTTTGCGTTCCAAAATGAAAAAGAAAAAGGAAAGGAAATTTCTATAGGCCCCGTCGTGAGACCCAAATATACGCTTAAAACATCTAGTATAAGAAAGCATGTAAAAACAGGAGATTTTAATATATAAAAATAATGTGAAAACTTATTTCACAAAGAGAAGTATTTAATAAAAAAATATATAAAAAAACAATAGGGCCATCGGATATAATATCACTGTTCTGAAAACATCTGCAAACTGTGTGTGAAGAGCGAAACCATATGCCTGCTCTTCTCTATGCTGTAGTTTCACACACATATTTCAGATGTTTGAAGAACAGTGATATAATATCACTGTTCTGAAAACATCTGCAAACTGTGTGTGAAGAGCGAAACCATATGCCTGCTCTTCTCTATGCTGTAGTTTCACACACAGATTCCAGATGTTTGAATAACAGATGTATGGTTCCTCCCCGGTTTTAGGTAAAGTGTTCTAAACTATTTCCAGATGTGTGAAGAACAGATGTTCTGGTGCAGAACAGATGTTCTGTGTGAAGAACAGATGTTCTGTGTGAAGAACAGATGTTGACTTATTAGCGGCTTTAATAAAAGTGACACAGACTAAACAGATGTGTGAAGAACAGATGTTCTGTTTGCAGAACAGATGTGCAGTTATTCCTGGTAATATTTAAAGTGACACACAGACTTGAAATAAGTTTGCAGAACAGATGTGCAGTTATTCCCGGTAATATTTAAAGTGACACACTGACTTGAAATAAGTTTGCAGAACAGATGTGCAGTTATTCCCGGTAATATTTAAAGTGACACACAGACTTGAAATAAGTTTGCAGAACAGATGTGCAGTTATTCCCGGTAAAATTTAAAGTGACACACAGACTTGAAATAAGTTTGCAGAACAGATCTGCAGTTATTCCCGGTAATATTTAAAGTGGCACACAGACTTGAAATAAGTTTGCAGAACAGATGTGCAGTTATTCCCGGTAATATTTAAAGTGACACACAGACTTGAAATAAATTTGCAGAACAGTGATATGGGTTGTCCCGGCTTATTTATACTTTTTTGACACAGTTTGAAGATGATTTTAGAACAGTTCTATGGCCTCTACTGTTAATTAATACTTTTCAGACCGAGTTTGAAGATGATCCCCATTCACCTCCATTTTTGCTTTTTTATGTTTTTATTTTTTTTTTAATATTTAAAGTTATTTCCCTGTCCCCATTTCTTTGTAGGGCACTTGTACCACCCTTACCCCCATTTTCCTTCCTTTTGCAGACCTCTAGGACCTTCCTGGACTTTTTTTACAGCATTTTTAAGATTCTTCATTAAAATTATCAGAACCCCGGACCTGAACCCGGACTTTTTTTGAAAAGTCCGGGTCCGGGTCCCGGACACCCCAAAGTTCGGTACGGACCCGAACTTTACAGTCCGGGTTCGCTCAACTCTAGTCATAACTCTATGGCATGTGTGGTACTACAATAAACTCATATGTCACAAACATTCCTGGCTCATGCTAAATAAAAAATAGGCCAAGGTATAAATTCATATATCCCAAATTAGTATGATAATAATGATTGATAAAAATGTTGACTATATAAATCACCCTTTAATAATGAGAAATATCAGGAGTTGTCTATAAAACAATTCACATCTAAATCTATGTTTAAACCTGACGGGGAGTAGCTATGGAGGAGAAAGATCCACTTTGTTTCCATTTTGGACAGTTCCCTTACTTTGAGACTGCCCCTCCAATGGGAAACAAAGTGATCTATGCCCACAAACAAGGTCCCTGTGGGATCTCGCGCGTGGACTCTGTCGTAATGTCTGGACACACTATGATTTTTGTACCCTCTGCGTATATTGGCCAGATGCTCTCCAAGCCTAACACTCAAGGGTCTAGTGGTTCTGCCTACTTATTGTAGGCCACAAGGGCACTGAAGCAAATAAACTACATGAGTAGTTCTACAGGTAATAAAAGACTCGATTGTATATTTCTTATTTGTAACCGTAGATGAAAAATTGAGGGTTTTTCTCTGAGATTTATTAACCTGGCAAGCTTGACATTGGCCACATCTGAAAAAGCCTTTTAGGTTATGGAAAAGGGAGGTGCTGACGGAGGGGGATCAATAATATTATGTACTACCTTGTCCCTCAATGATGGTACACCCCTGTATGTCACCATAGGTCGAGGAGGCAAGGCTGTAGGTAACACTGGGTCGTTTTGCAGGATATGCCAATGTTTACAAAAAATGTTCTGAATGGCTCTATGTTGGGTGGAAAAGTTTGTAATGAAAGCAAATTGTCGGCTTGGATCCAGCTCCTGGTTAACAGGTCTAACTCTCTGAACCAACAACTGATTCCTGTCCATATCTTTTACTGATTGGGCGGTGTTTCGCAGAGAGGTCTCTTCATATCCCCTCTCCAGGTATCGTTTAATCAGGATCTCTGCTTGTGCATCAAAGTCATTCAGACTGGTACAATTCCTTTTAATACGGAGCAGTTGGCTCTTCAGAACTCCTTCCAATCAGGGCTGGATATGAAGGAGTTCCGATCCGTGGGCTTAAAGTATGTGATGGTTGCCATTCTGCCCTCTTCAATCTTAATAGACAAATCCAAAAAATGTACCACTGTTTGGCTATATTCAAAGTTTAATCTGATTCCCCTGTCGTTGTCATTTAGGGAACCTACAAACTCCAGAAGAGAAGCCTGGTCTCCCTTCCACAGGAGGAGGACGTCATCGATGTACTGCACCCAAAAGGCCAACTCAGGCCTTCTCTGGGAATCGATGACGTCCTCCTCCCACTTGGCCATGAAAAGGTTGGCCAGGCTAGGGGCGTATTTGGCCCCCATAGCCACCCCTCTGTTCTGTAAATAATAACTCCCCCCAAACCAAAAGTAGTTCCGAGAAGCAGCATACTTCAATAATTCCAAGAAATAAGAAATATACCATTGAGTCTTTTATTACCTGTAGAACTACTCATGTAGTTTATTTGCTTCAGTGCCCTTGTGGCCTACAATACGTAGGCAGGACCACTAGACCCTTGAGTGTTAGGCTTAGAGAGCATCTGGCCAATATACGCAGAGGGTACAAAAATCATAGTGTGTCCAGACATTACGACAGAGTCCACGCGCGAGATCCCACAGGGACCTTGTTTGTGGGCATAGATCACTTTGTTTCCCATTGGAGGGGCAGTCTCAAAGTAAGGGAACTGTCCAAAATGGAAACGAAGTGGATCTTTCTCCTCCATAGCTACTCCCCGTCAGGTTTAAACATAGATTTAGATGTGAATTGTTTTATAGACAACTCCGGATATTTCTCATTATTAAAGGGTGATTTATATAGTCAACATTTTTATCAATCATTATTATCATACTAATTTGGGATATATGAATTTATACCTTGGCCTATTTTTTATTTAGCATGGGCCAGGAATGTTTGTGACATATGAGTTTATTGTAGTACCACACATGCCATAGAGTTATGACCTATTCTATAATTGGATATGTTTTACTAGTGTGCCCTATCCCTATTGGGGGCTCGGGACACCTCCTTCTCATGCTCCGACGGCCATATTCCAAATAAAATAATAAAAAAAAAATTTTCCCCCCATTCTCAAGTCTTTCTCCTTTTCCCCCCTTTGTTTTCAAATTGACCTTATTACTATCTCCGTATATATATATATATATATATATATATATATATATATATATATATATGTTTTTTTATATATGTTTTTTATTAAATACTTCTCTTTGTGAAATAAGTTTTCACATTATTTTTATATATTAAAATCTCCTGTTTTTACATGCTTTCTTATACTAGATGTTTTTAGCGTATATTTGGGTCTCACGACGGGGCCTATAGAAATTTCTTTTCCTTTTTCTTTTTCATTTTGGAGCGCAAACAGGCCAATTTCCGGCTGGCCGTACATTCGTGAGATAGCAAAGAAACAACGGGGGGACGTTCGGACGTGCTCACGCGTTCATCCCATACGTGAGACATGGGAGGGATGTAATACCCCGAACGAACGTGATTGGCGTATGTGAACATTTGACGTGTTTATAAAGCGGTGAGGTGAGACAGCCTTCATGCCCCGGAAGACGTCCTCATAGTGACAAAATCGATAGGGCGGAAGTGCTGTCTCACAATCACCGCAGACTTCTCATTGTCTTTTTGGCCTGAAGTGCGATTGTATTAGAATAACTGTAAGTGCAATATTTTCATTAAAATTCTTGCTTTTAAAACGGTAATGCACTATTGTGGTCCCTCTTTTATTTCCACCGAGTGACGAGGATGCCCCTTGAAGGATAGGATCCGGGAGGCTGATCGCATTAACCCGGTGGAGGTTTATATCCACAAAGTTTCTCCTGACCTCCTATGATAAGGGGTCCAGGAGTCCCGGTAAGGGTACATCCATATTGGTGGAGGTTTTTCTTGTCACTCCAGTGGTGATGTGGTGGATGTTCACTTATATATGAAACTTGGAGAAGACTGTCACTGTTTTCTTTGCACTGGATTGGATACTTTTTTGGATTTTTCTTTTATTCATATATTGATTTTCACTTTTTTTTATATACACTGTTTGGACTGATTGGATACTTTTTTGGATTTTTCTTTTATTTATATATTGATTTTCACGTTTTTTATACACACTGTTTGGACTTTATAAATTTTTCAGCTACACATATTACGTCACAAGCGCAACTTTTCTGTTTGTCTTATGTATTTTTAATGTAGAATTCACATATTTAAGTTGCAGCGGTGATAAGGAAAAATATTTCTTTTGGTGTTTAAGGGTTGGGTCAGCTAATTTTTTGTTTTAAAGAAGTGGAATGTTATGCAATGGCCAAGTCAATCACCTGACCTGAATCCGATTGAGGATGCATTTCACTTGCTTAAGACAAAACTGAAGGGAAAATGCCCCAAGAACAAGCAGGAACTGAAGACAGTTGCAGTAGAGGCCTGGCAGAGCATCACCAGGGATGAAACCCAGCGTCTGGTGATGTCTATGAGTTCCAGACTTAAGGCTGTAATTGACTGCAAAGGATTTGCAACCAAGTATTAAAAAGCTTGATTTATGATTGTTAATCTGTCCCATTACATTTGGTCCCTTAAAAAGTGTGAGGCACATATACAAACTGTTGTAATTCCTACACCGTTCACCTGATTTGGATGTAAATGCCCTCAAATTAAAGCTGAAAGTCCACAGTTAAAGCACATCTGGTTTGTTTCATTTCAAATCCATTGTGGTGGTGTATAGAGCCAAAAAGATTAGAATTGTGTCGATGTCCCAATATTTATGGACCTGACTCTATATATATATATATATATATATATATATATACACAGTATATATTTTCATTATATCTTTTCACGTGACAACACTGAAGAAATTATACTCTGCTACAAAGTAAAGTAGTGCGTGTATAGCTTGTATAACAGTGTAAATTTGCTGTCTCCTCAAAATAACTCAATGCACAGCCATTAATGTCTAAATCGCTGGCAACAAAAGTGAGTACACCCCTAAGTGAAAATGTTCAAACTGGATCCAATTAGCCATTTTCGGCACTTACCCCGCCATTGGAATGCATTATGGGGCGCTCAGAGTTCCCGCGAACGCCCCATAATGTTCAGGATGCGCCGAACAGACGAACCCCCAATGTTCAAATCGAGGCGACAGAGTGGCTCTGTAACGCGGATCGCAGTCATATGACGGCGTCCGAGGGATCGCGCCCAGTGAGCGCACGCACGCCGCCGGAGGTGCTCCCACGCGCTCACTGTGTCTGGGAGGGCCAGGGACCGGGTGCGGCGGATTCGATCTCCGCCGGCCACCCGCGATGCCCCCCCCGGAGTGAAAGAATGGAGGTCCGTGTAAGTAAACACGGACCTCCGTTCTGTGAGGGGGGAAGGGCTCACAGCTAGGGCAGTCCCCCCACAGTTAGAACACGCCCAGGGAACACTGTTAACCCTTAGAGCGCCCCCTGCAGGTTAACCCCTTCACTGCCAATGGCATTTACACAGTAATCAGTGCATTTTTATAGCACTGATCGCTGTATAAATGCCAATGGTCCCAAAAAAGTGTCAAAATGGTCCGACATGTCCGCTGAAATATCGCAGTACTGCTAAAAATCGCAGATCGCCGCCATTACTAGTAGAAAAAAAATAAATAAAAACCCCAGAAATTAATTCTCATCATCCGTAAACGCAACCACTTTTGCGCAAACCAATCAATAAACGCAGATTGTGATTTTTTTTTATCACAAATATGAGGAAGAATATAAATCAGCCAAAACCGATGAAAAAAAATGTTTTTTTATATATTTTTTTGGATTTGTATTTTAGCAAAAAGTAAGAAATTAGTTTTTTTTTGCAAAATTGTCGCTCTTCTTTTGTTTATAGCGGCGATCAGAAATGACGCAGAGGTGATCAAATACCACCAAAAGAAAGCTCTATTTGTGGGAAAAAAAGGATGCAAATTTTGTTTGGGTACAACGTCGCACGACCGCGCAATTGTCAGTTAAAGCGACGCAGCGCCGAATCGCAAAAAGGGCTCTGGTCCTAAAGGGGGAAATCCTTCCGGTCCTTAAGTGGTTAAAGCAGAACTTCCCCTTTAGGGTGGAGTTCCACTTTAGATGCTTTTTTCTTTGTAAATGTCACTTTTGCTGTAGTACATTGTATATATCTTACAGGTATGCAACTTCTCAGACAGGTTTAGGGCATCACCCAAACATATTATTTAAAGGATTTGGGCATTTGTAATGTTTCTAATATAGGGGATCAAGTCCTAGCTGGGTGGCTACCAGGGACCCTATATGGTACATGGGTACCTCATCCCTCAATATTGAGAAAGTGGAAGAGAACAGAAAATGGGACTTTCTCGGTACCATACAAAACATATACTCCACGTAATTTATAAAAGTAAATAGAGTTTATTGAATCATATTAAAAACCTATTATTTTTAAAAATTATATTTTAAACCCTTGAACTGCTGCCTGATAGTGGGCTACATATCCTTCCCTTTTCAATTGATAGGGAGTACCGTCCAAAGTCCTATAGTGGCAATGATATAATTGATATTGAATTCAAATTAATTCCATAAGCATTGAAAACCGGTTACTAGATTGGGAAATATTGCATTGGGGGATATATGATGTAAACAGCGTGTGCCCACAGCTATGCAGGGTAGCTCATTCTTTACATGTTTTGCATTTTTACAATAACGCTTCCTCAGAAGATCAAGGGGTTCAGTTGCACACTGCGTCCTGTATAGACAGATCTATAGGCACAAATAATAAAATATTAGATGCTAGAAAACATTTATAATGTCAAACAAACTTATACTAAGCAGTACATCTTAAACTCACTCGGCGACAATGTGGCCCTAGGCTGGCAAGTGTTGAAGGCGCCCACACCCCAGGAGCCCACCAAATACCGGCAGATGCAGGGACGCACTCATGTAGAATATATCCTATGGTAAGATATGTATATATAGCTTATCACTTCAATACAACCAAACAAGCCAAACATTTAAAAATTGTATATTAAGGACAATATTTACAGGTATCTGTGCGTAGTAAGTATAGTGTATGAGTCCCAGGGTGTGGTTACTTAATTTGCCTGGTGAGGTTGACTTATAGGAGAAGCTAACGGTTGCTATCCCTTCCTTACTCGGTTCCAAACCATTTTTTACATATATGTATATTGCCAAAATCAGTTAGGCCTTCCGTGGGTAGGGCAATAGCTCCTACTTGAAGTGTCCTGTGGTTTAAATATAACAGATAAAGGGAATTACAATTGGAGTCAAAGTTTTAAAATTAAGGAGAACAAATGGGCAGGGGGAGGGGAAAATTCTGTTCCCTCTCCATCCACTGCTCCCTTGAAAGGATATAGATGTCAGTACCTGTTCTAGGACTCCTATTCGTGTTGTAGGTTGTCACCGTAGGGTATTGCACCTCCTGGTGCTGATACACCGCCGGACGGTCCGAGAGCATGAGCAGTGTGTCTGTCGCCCTGCTGCTGGCGCTGGCTAAAGTGCGTCCTGACCGCGACGTCACGACGTGGGCAGTCCCTGCCCCCTGTGACGTCAGTCGGCCCGGCAACAGGCCCCACCCTCCAAAGCCTTGGCACCATAGAGCGGCGCAGGCTACAGAGGGAGGCCAACCCGAGAGTCTCCAGGCTGGAGAGCCACCCCTGGTGGGCTCCCGGGGCGCCGCCCTCCCCACACTCTCTGTGACATCCAGGAGAGGACCGTCCGAGGCTGACAACGACGGAGCTTTCAGTCGCACATCTGCCTTCCTCCTCCCCCAGGGCTATTCCCCAGAGGACCGGGGGGAACCACGGGGGGATGGAGGAGATGATTGGTGGAGGGTGTAATGTTTCACTTTAAACTTTATTACAATTGCCACCCAGCAACACTTTATTTTAAAAAATGTGTGTTTTGTATCAGTACATGTCCCCCATGGCAGCACCCAGGCCCCTGTGCCATTTGTTTGAAAATCCCTTACCTACTAGCCTTTAAAATGGTCAGAATTTATTTTAAATATGCTAGCAATAAACCTGCACTGTTGGTATAAAAATACACCACTTGCTGCTGTATAAATTTGTCAACCTCCTCAAAAATCTTAAAACAAAATAAAGTGCAAAACGTGCAAAAAAATGACCATCTACAACAAATTCAAATATGTGCACCACACAAATTAACAAACTAGATATTATATTTCACCAGTCTATTGTTCATTTTTTTGGTGCACATATGAAAATTAATTGTTTGTATTAATTTGTCAGGAGAAATATTCTATAGAAGGGGTTTTTTATCTTTGCCAAGTTATTTGTTTTCAGTTTGTTGCAGTCTGTCTACTTTTTTACATTGTGTATCAATTCTGTCAGATGTTTTGAGACAATCAGGTGGAATTAAGTTAAGAAATTATATTGTGTGTTGCAAAATGTAATCAGTTATACATATACCTCTATAATTAGTTATTGATTTTGCCATCTCGACTTTGTTTGCCTTGTGTAATATTTAATTTCTTTTCAGTTCAGGTCCTTCCACCTCTTCTAAATGTCAGAGTTCATCACCCACCCAATGCATCCATCCAGGTTCACCGTATTGATGGCCTTGGACCTGAAGGGGCAACAGGAAGTGGGGGCCAGCATATAATCCCACATCCAGAGGGGAGCAAAGTAGCATTATCACGTCCCATCACATTCAAACCTCTAGGAAGATGCTTTCAAGACACCTTGCCCAAGCAAGCTGTAAGTGTCTATGTCAAACAAAACTCCATGGTTTCTAATATTTGTTTGTGTTTATAGTAACAGTTATAATCCTGAAACATCTGATTCCGAATGATACTACAAGGGATACTAGTGCTTTGCATTCAGAAATCCTAAGCACATTTTAAAGATTTTTGTGATGACCTGTTATATACCATGTAGTAGTTCTAGAAATGAATACCTTTTGTTATATTGCTAGCCAGAACAAATCTTTTTAATTCTATAGTAAGGCTCCATGCACACTATAAGCTAAAAGATATACCAAAAAAATGCTGGATACAAAATGCTGATAATAGCATTTTTGTGCCAGCTTCTAGTAGCATTTTAGTAAGAAAAAAAAAGAAAAAGCTCAAAAAAAGCTGTTAATAGCATTTTAGTAGCATTTAGGAGCAGTTAGGAGCATTCAGCGTATTTTTCTGCTGGAAAAACGCTCCAAGAAACTCTACAAACAATTTTATTTCTGCTCCTAGAAGCTGATGCTCAAAAAATGCTAATAGTTTAAAGTAGTGTGCATGGACACATAGGATAACACTATTTAGCTTCTAAGAGCTGAAAAAAATGCTAATGACAGCTTCTAGGAGCTTAAAAAAAGTTTAGTGTGCATGAAGCCTTAGGCTACTTTCACACTGAGGCACTTCACAGGATTTAGCTAAAAATAGCGCCTGTAAAGTGCCTCAAAAATCCAGCCCAATCCACCCCAGTGTGAAAAGCCTGAGTGCTTTCACACTGGGGCGGTACCCTTGCAGGACGTTACAAAAAGTCCTGCAAGACGCATCTTTGGGGTGGTGCGGTGAGCGGTGATAAACCGCTCCTCCACTGCCCCTGCCCATTGAAAACAAAAGCGTCGCGCACCTGCCAGCATAGCTGCACCTTAGCGCCGCTATAACACCTGTAAATCCCTGCTGAAACTAGTGGGGATTTACCGCTACCGCCCGCCCGCCCGCCCCAGTGTGAAAGTAGCCTTATATTATATGTAGTTCTATATTTATGTTTTTTTTTTTGTTTATTGAGAAAAAAGAGAAATGGGTAAAAGGAGTATAGTCGCGTGGTTACTACGAGCATCAACTGCGTAATGTAATAATAACCCAGCATACACAAAGACCAATTTATTACTTTAAGGAGCATGTTTGTTCAAAGGAAACCTATCAGGATTGATCAGGAGGATTGGGAGCTCTGGGGTGTAATCTCCATCATTGTTTCACTACATTGTGAGGAAGAAAGCTGAAATAATTATGTAGGTTGGTAGTTCTGACTTCACTGGCTGCATGTGTTCTCTGGCTCAATGATCCACTTGGTAGTGAAAAAGAGATAATGATGATAGCCCCAGAGCTTGCAGTCTTGAAACTTAAAAAGTCAGCTATGATAGACCCCATATTTCTTTCTTGACAGATTCTCATAAAAGAGCATTTGTCATGGGGGCAGCCCAAGCATTGAGGGCGCACGGTCGTCGCCCCCCCCATCACCGCCGCCGTCCCCTATCCATCCTATGGTGGGGTGTTTTTTTTTTTGAAGCACCTGATTAGAGCCAGAGGCTCTAATATGCTTCAAAAAAGTGTGGGTTTGGTGTGCAGAGAGTGCGCCCCGATCCCACCAAATTGTGTAAAGATAGCAAATGAATTTTTCACACTAAAGTTCCTCCCCGCCAATCAGTTTCCTGATTCCTCGATTAGCCAAAGCACCAGGCAATCCTATTGGATGCCTAATGCTTAGGAAGAGGAAACACGGGACACCTCTGCCGCCGCTGCTTCTGGACTGTGGACTGGAGGAGAGGACACCACAGCCCGGTAAGTGCCAGACCTCTCGTGGGGGGGTGCTCCTCTGCATGACTCATCCACAGGCAGTCAATGGTTGGGGAGGTTGTTGGAGATGGACGCTCACTGTGCTCAGCCAGGCACCGATCTGCACACACATGTCCCCAGGGGCTGTGTACTGCACACCAATCGCATTCCATATGAGCGGATCGGACGGACCCGTCATGGCCAGGAGAACAGCAGCAGCCAACGTCACTGGGGAGGACTTCAGCCCGGTGATGAAGTATCTGCTCTTCTTCTTCAACATGCTCTTCTGGCTGAGTGATTTGTACATTATCGGGGGCACCTACCGCCCATTCCATGCAGAGATCACTCCCTGTGTGCTGAGGATGTCCCATGTCGCTGAACTCTGGGGGCTGCTGTGTCACTGTGCAGGGTGGGGACCATTGCAAGGGCTAGCTGTATACCCTGATCTGTGAGGCTGAGCTATATATCCTGACCTGTGAGGCTGAGCTATATACCCTGACCTGTGAGGCTGCGCTATATACCCTGATCTGTGAGGCTGAGCTATATACCCTAATCTGTAATGCTGAGCTATATACCCTGATCTGTGTGACTGAGCTATATACCCTGATCTGTGTGACTGAGCTATATACCCTGATCTGTAATGCTGAGCTATATAGCTATATAGCTATATAGCTAGATCTCTCATGCCCCACTGACAGGGCGGCCCCCTGGTGGCCAAATGCGAATCGCCGCTTATTTACGGCGATTCGCGCAGGGCTCCCCGACTGCCGCCGTGAAAAGACGGCGCGCGGTCGGGAACCAGTTAATCACAGTGTTGCCAACTACCCAGAGGGCTGGCTGCAGTTGTCTAAGACAAGTGACTGTGACACTCTCTCTCACACTGTCCAGCCAGCACAGCCCCCCCACCCTGCAGGAATGGGAGAGGAGAGAGAGCTCGATCTGCTCCTCCTCCTCCTGCCCCTACCCCTCTTTATCTGCCTGCCACATTCTAATACCCAGGGATATGTGGGAAGGAAATTTGAAGCCCAGCAGACGGCAGATATATCATGGATAAAAGGTGCCAATGCCTGAGCATCCATCCTCGGATGAGTGAGCTCACCATCCACTCAAACAGGTGTACGTTATCCTGAGCTGCCACCTTAAATGACTGTGTGTATACCTTTAAGAAAAAAGGGGGAGTAGCTGCAATTATTGTGTTCCCACAATCCCAATAGTAAACAAATAGATAAGTATTGCTACGCCTCCCTCTAAATATACATATACATAATGCAATCTTACAGTGAAAAATAAATATTACTATCAGTGACTGAAATCTCCCCCCTCCCTCTCTTCTCTCTCCTGCCCCAGTGAGTGAGTACGGCTGGGACTCAGATGTAAGGGGTGCTCTGAGGATCTGGTGTAAGGGGGCTTTGGAAATTCTGATTTAAGGGGGTATGCTTGGAACTGATTTAAGTGAGGGCTTTGGTAAGCAGAAACCCCCTTACATCAGAGTCACCCTTTACACCAGAGTTCACAGTGCCCCCCCCCCCAATAAGATTGCTGTGCGCTGATAAAGTGTTTGGGTTTGGCTTGAAATCCACAAGAGGGAAATAGGCTAGGATCCAGTATGAGGATGCAGCTCACGCATGGCCAGCTACGTTGTCTGAAGGAAGCTGTGCATACACATTGTAAGGGTCTTGTAAATACCCCCCCCCCCTTTAATTATGTACTTAATTTGTCCTGTGCTATAACTTAATTTAGAGTGCTTCTTAAACATTGGCTTTTTAGCTGACAAGTTTTAATATGTGGCAACATTGTTATTATTATTATAGAAAAGATGATACTGAATGTGAGAAAGTCAGGTGGTTTGGCAAAAATCCTAGAAAATGTTTACCAGAATATAATCATAAATACTGAGAAATATGTCTGACATAATTGGAACTAAGATTGTACAATAATACACACATATATACTTTATCAAGATGTGTATTAATTACTAACAGGGGTTATTAACAGGGGTTAGTGACCAACATATGTGTAAAGACAATTCAGTGAAAGTGGGTTTGCCTTTAATGATGATAAGCAATGGGTGGACATTTCCTTTATTGGTTTCTGTTGGTGTAATGTTGTAAATATCGCTTAGTCATATCTTTGAAAATATATTGTATTTAAGATACTGAACCAGGAATTTAAGACTAGTATTGCATTATTCTGTGTCCATGTGTTGACCTTGGTCTGCATTGCTCCCCGCAGAGCTCTGTGTGTGTGTGTCTGGGGTGAGGAACAGAAAGTGCAGGCACAGGTTAGTATAGGAGAAATATATAGGGAATAATCCTTAAAGTGGATGTAAACCTGAAAAATAAAATTAATTAATAATTCTGCCTGGTAGAGTATAGCATGTCATATCATCTGTGTCAAGTTTTGCCACAAAGAGTTAATCCAACTGTGAGTAATGAGCTTATCTTTTTTCAGGAAGAGAAAGTCCAACTAACAGGGAAATACACAATCGATCCGCCCCTTGCTACGTGAGTGACAAGCAATTTGCTTATCTCCTTCACACAGCAGAGAAAGTTTTACACGCCCCCCTCCCTCCCTCCCTCCCTCCCTCCTCAATGTCTCAGTATAGAGGTGGGTGGGGAGGCTTGTGACATCACAACTCCACCCACCAAACTCCAGCAAACACAGACACCCTCTGATTTCAGAGTTTTACAGAGCTGCTAGTGCTTACAGGAAGGACATTTGAAAGGTAGGGATAGATGCAGGAGGCTTGCATGTATATATACATTAATACTGTGTCATTAGTTTATACTGTATGGGTGGTGGGTTTACTTCCACTTTAATGATAGAAAGATATTATTAACTTGTTGTAAAGTCATGTTGAGGAACCTTTCACACATGTGTAATGTGCTGACAGGACTCTCTCTGATATCCATGTCTCTATGCTTTAGTTTGTTGAGAAATCACTTTGAAAAACACCCTCTAGCCTTTCTGGCCATGGCCATCTTGAGTAAGGAGAGATGATTCATGTAGCATTTACTTCCTGGAATCCATCTGCCCTTAGCTCAGATATGCAGGTAAGAGGGTGTGATTTTATTTTTTTTTCATATAATTTTTGATTCATTTTTAAATATTTTTCTTAAAATACCAACAATTGCACAAGCCAATCTCTTAATTACAATTAAATGTCAAAATAAGTATAAGCCTTCTAGAAATGATTTATACAAATACTTTCTTAAATCACTTATACATAACCAAAATGAAAGCCCAATATAAATTTACTAAACACCAAAACAAAACAAAAGCACACACTCAGTGCCTTGCCTTCTAAATCCCACATAAATTTCACAGCCAAAAGCAAGATAATAACTGGCTGATCATCATTAACCGCTTTTAATCCACGCTATAGCCCATTGACGGCTACAGCGCGGATCAACATTGCCAGGAGGCCGTCAGTAGACGTCCTCCCCTTTGCACGCTCCCCGCGCTTCCTCACGGGCGCGCATCGGGGAAAATCTGTGATCGTTGTGTCCCTTGGACACAGCCAATCATGGTAAATGGCCAATCACAGCAGCCATTTACCACATGATTGGCATGTCCAATGAGAGATGCTCTCAAATGTAAACATATGAGATCATCTCTCATGGACGGCTCTTCCTCCTCACACAGAGACAGCGTGTGAGGAGGGAGAGCTTCTGTGCTGAAAGCGAGTGACAGTCTGCTTTATTACAGTGCCCAAACAGTGCCCATCAGGGTCAGTGCCATTCATCAGTGCCCACCTGTGCCATTCATCAGTACCCACCTGTGCCATTCATCAGTGCTCCCACCTGTGCCATTCATCAGTGCCGCCTCATCAGTGCACATCTGTGCCACCTCATCAGTGCACATCTGTGCCAGTCATCAGTGCCCATCTGTGCCGCATAATCAGTGCCCATCCATGCCAGTCATCGGTGCTCATCTGTGCCGCATAATCAGTGCACATCTGTGCCAGTCATCAGTGCCCAACTGTACCGCATAATCAGTGCTTATCAGTGCCAGTCAGTGCTCATCTGTGCTACATAATCAGTGCCCACCTGTGCCAGTCATTGGTGCCCATCTGTGCCAGTCATCAGTGCCCATCTGTGCCGCATAATCAGTGCCCATCTGTGCAAGTCATTAGTGCTCATCTGTAACGCATAATCAGTGCACATCTGTGCCGCCTCATCAGTGCACATCTGTGTCATCAGTGCCCATCTGTGCCAGTCATCAGTGCCCATCTGTGCCAGTCATCAGTGCCCATCTGTGCCGCATAATCAGTGCACATCTGTGCCAGTCATTAGTGCTCATCTGTGCCACATAATCAGTGCACATCTGTGCTGCCTCATCAGTGCTCATCTGTGTCATCAGTGCTCATCTATGCCAGTCATCAGTGCCCATCTGTGCTATAAAATCAGTGCACATCTGTGCCGCCTCATCAGTGCACATCTGTCATCAGTGCTGACCTTTGCCAGTCATCAGTGCCAGTGCTATTCACCAACAAAAATATGGCCAAAAGATCCTTTCACACCGAGGAGACATACCAAATTTTAACTGCGGCCGACGAGTGCAATGGGGGAGCTCTCTACTTCAGATTCCTCTTTAGATTCTGAGTCTGATGTCGAGTATGAGCCCGTCCTCAGCAGTGAAACACTGACTGAAGATGGTCCGCCTGCTAGACTAAGGCGTTTTGGTGAGGAGGAAGTAGCATCCACCAGCACCGCAGTGCCGTCCACCAGCACCACAAGGCCATCCACCAGCACCGCAGTACCTCAGCCCCAAAGGATTAGGACCCATGCTACCCTTCCCTTCAAAATCCATTGGGGCTTCCTTCTGATTCAGGAGAAGCTAGAATTCCCCCGTTCACTGCCCAGCCAGGAGTCCAGGTGGACACGGACAATTTTTGGCCAATGGATATTTTCGAATTATTTTTTGCAGAGGACATGCTTGCCTCAATTGTGGCCCAGTGCAACTTATATGCACAAAAATTTATTAGAAACAATCCCACATCATATTACGCACACCCCTTTGAGTGGAGAGAGCTTACAGTGGAGGAGTTTAAGAGTTTTTTGGGCCTCACATTTTGTATATGACTCAACAAAAAGCGAATTACGATCCTATTGGTCAACCCACCCCATCGACCACATGCCAGTCTTCTCCGCGGTAATGTCCTGAACAAGATAACTAATGATAATGAGGTTCCTGCACTTCAACGACAACACACAGTGCCCTCCCCGAAATCACCCCAATTATGATAAGCTTTTTAAAATTCGGCCACTACTTAATTATTTTTCAGAGAAATTCCCCCAGGTGTTTACCCCAGACCAACATATTTGTGTAGACGAGTCACTAGTAAAATTTAGCGGCAGGCTGGGAATAAAGCAGTTTATTCCAAGCAAGAGGAACCGCTATGGGGTCAAAGTGTACAAACTATGTGACCGAGCCATGGGGTACACGTATGCCTTCATAGTGTACGAAGGGAAGGACTCCCAACTGCATCCCCCTAATTGCCCTGACTATTTAGGATCGAGTGGGAAAGTTGTTTGGAACCTCATTTATCCACTTCTAGAAAAAGGCTACCATTTGTATGTGGACAACTTCTACACAAGTCTGCCTCTGTTCCGACACCTTCACCTGAAGAACACGCCACCATGTGGCACTGTTAGTAAGAACAGGAAGGGTTTTCCTCAATGGCTCATCAATATGAGGTTAAGAAGAGGGAAGATGGCAAGCCTGCGAAATGAGGAGATTCTGGCAGTGAAGTTGAGGGACAGAAGGGATGTCTACCTACTATCAACAATACATAATAATACCTTCGTGGAGATCCCCAGAAGGAATGGCCCAATCCAGAAGTCAAGATGTGTACATGAGTACAATTTATTCATGGGGAGAGTCGACTACAATGACCAAATGCTGGAACCATACCTTGTCACAAGACGGACATATCACTGGTACAAAAAAGTAGTGATTTATTTTTTCCAATTGGCCATATATAACTCCTATGTATGTTACCGCACGTCCACCGAAAGCCCCCAACCCTTCCTTGGCTACCAGAAGATAATTATCACCGCCCTACTATTCCCGAATGGCCCACCAGAAAATATTTGATCTGATGCTCTTAGTCGACTCTCCGAACGCCAATTCATTGTTAAAATCCCTACCGGACCAACAGGCCAAAAACGGCTAAAAAAAATGTAAGGTGTGTACCAGTGGAGGAATCAGAAGAGACACCGCTTATTATTGCTCCCAGTGCCCTTCCCAACCAGGCCTATGCATAGGTGACTGCTTCCGCCGCTATCACACTTTAACACATTTTTTCTTTCAATAAGTTTTTATTCATTTAAACTGCAGAGAATAAACAAGACAATGTAGCAAAGTGTGGAAATCAATACAAGAGACCAATGCGACGGTAATAGCAGTAAAAGTATTGTACAGAAAGATGCATAAAATAGACAGGAGTGGAAGAGAGAGCCTCCATGGGGGGTCCCTCCGGCACCCCAAATGGGTTCTAACTGTGCCGGGAGGTGAGCTCCTCCACTTCGGCTCCCTGTGAATTGATGTGAGGGAGGATTGTCAGGCACCAAGCTCGATAGATGGAGTACTCTCAAGACGGTCAATGTAGGCTAGTTTTATGTCAACTATCCATCTATACGTGATTACCGGGATCAAATCCCTTATTGTCACTCGCTATGAATGTGTCAGAGCGGGTGTACATTGTACTTGAGAAGAAGAGGACAGAAATAGAGTAAGAAAAGAAAGAGGCGATGAGTGGAGAGATTGCGCTGTATTAAACACCGGAGGGGCAAGGGAGTGGACATTGGATATTGAGACCCGGGACCAGGGAAATTCCCATATGGTTGGCCCAAGGTTCCCAGATAGAATCAAATTTAGAGTTTGAGTTTAGAATGCCACTGGCTAGTCTTTCTTGTGTCATGATCCAGGATACCCTCCGTGTTTTCCAGGCCTTGGCGATAGTCACCTTGGTCCCGAGCAGGATATAGTGGATCAGTTTACGGGAGTTTTTAGTAGAGTTGGGAATATCTGCATTAAGCAGAGCTATAGTTGGGGATCTGGGCAAGAAGCATCCCGTTACTTTATGAATTAGGCTGAAAATTTTAGCCCAGAATTTTCTGATTCTTGGGCATTCCCACCAAATATGAGCCATAGAGCCCCGAAGATTACATCCCCTGAAGCACAACGGGTCTGCCGTAAGATATATGCTGGAGAGCCGAAGTGGCATCATGTACCATCTGGTGGAGACTTTATGATTGGGTTTGATCAAGGAGGTATTGATGACCCCCTTGAAAGCTCTTTTGCTTACATTAAGCCACCTGTCCAGATCCCAGTGGAATTGTAGGTCTTGTTCCCATGGTTGCATATATGGGAGTTTATCTTTCAGATGGGCAAGTGAGTGATAGATGACGGAAATGCCCCCCCTCCTTTTCCCCGGCTGACCACACCATTGTTCGTAGGGTGAAATCGAGGGGGGAATCGGTTTAGAAGACCATCGTGAGAAAAGGAAGTGCCTGATCTGGTGGAATCTAAACCACTCGGTCATTGGTAATTCTAGCTTGTTCATACAATGGCTCAGTGTGAGCGGGCCATTAGGGGTATAGAAGTGCCCGATTCGGTACAGTCCCTTATCCGTTCACCATTTGAAGGCTTTAATGTTGAGTCCGGGAGGGAAGTCTGGGTTATGGAACAAATGATCGAGGGGGAATGTTTCAGAGATAAGGGTTTGGGTTTTTTGTAACACGTCCCAAGTTGACAATTCTTGGGAGAGTACTGGAGAGAGAATGGGTGGCAGCTGCTGATGAGTGACCCACAGGAGTAAGTCTAGTGTGTGTGCAGGGACTGCTTGTCTCTCTATTTGAATCCAATCTGGTCTCTCACCTGTAGAGTAGACCAGGGACAGCTGGGCCAATCTTGCGGCTTGGTAGTACCAGAAAAGGTTCGGAAGATCCAGGCCTCCCTCTGTTTTTGGTTGGCATATGGTCTTTTGGGATATCCTGGAGCTTTTCCTCCCCCATATAAATCTGTTGATCTTTCTTTGAAACGCCTTAAGGTGTTCTTTATTAATGCGTAATGGGAGCAATCTAAAAAGGTAGAGGATATGGGGAAGAAGGGTCATTTTAATAGCGTTGATTCTCCCTAGCCAGGAGAGTTCCCCTTTAGACCATGCCTGGAAGTCGCTTTCTAGCTTTTTGTACATTGGGGGGAAGTTTACTTCATACAATTGTTAAATTTTTGGTGTCAAGGTAACTCCTAGATATTGGATAGAGTATTCCAACCAAGAGAACTTGGAAGTCATCTTCAGATGGTCGGCTAGCTCCCTAGGTAGCGAGACATTAAGGGCTTGGGATTTTGCATAGTTTACCTGAAGGCCTGAGATGTCAGAGAATTTATCAAGAAGTTTAAAGAGGTTTGGAAGTGAAGTGACCGGTGAGGTGATAAAGAGGAGGACGTCGTCCGCGAAGAGGCCGCACTTATGGGTATGAGGGCCACAAGAGACTCCCTGGATGTTAGGGTTCGAGCGAATCGCATTGGCGAGGGTTTTGATCGCTATTATGAAAATGAGGGGGGATAATGGGCATCCCTGTCTGGTGCCCCGTGCAATTTTAATCGTGGAGGAATAATATCCTTGGAGGCTGATTACAGCGGTTGGGTTAGAGTACAGTGCCTGGATGATACCCCTGAATCGCGTTCCAAAGCCCCAAGCTTCTAATAATTGCGTGATGTAAGGCCAAGATACTGAGTCGAAGGCTTTTTGGAGGTCTAAAGAAAGGATCTTTTGTTTTGTGCCCCCCTCCCAGTTTGATTGGAGAATGGAGATTATGTCTATGGCCCTCCGGATTTGGTCAGGACCCTGACACCCCGGGATAAACCCTACCTGATCCTTGTGAATGTACTGGTGTATAAATGAGCTAGGCGGTTGGCGAGTAATTTGTTGAGTATCTTCAATTTTTAGTGATTTTTAATCCCCAGTTCCTGCCATGTACATTTACACCCCTTATGCCACTACTTGCTCTTGAACTGACCCCGGCTTGTTATTTGACCACGACTTTGCCTGCCGCTTTTGTACATATCTCTGCCTGCTCCGGAACTGACCCTGGCTTGTTATTCAACCACGCTTCTGCCTAACTATTCTGTACATACCTCTGCCTGATCTGGAACTGACCCTGGACTGTTATTCTACCACGCTTCTGCCTACCGATTGTTTGACCATGTTTTTTGCCTGCCTCTTGGACTGATCTTGTACCCTGCTACTGCAGTAGTGGGATTCACAACACAGGGGTCTCACATATGTGAGGGGCTCCAGAATGTTTTTTCTGGAAGAAGAAAACATTGTTTTTGTTTTCTCTCTCCCAGATTAGAGTCTGGAGACTCAGAGGTTTCCAAGAGATTTGGGTGGGAGAAGCCTCTATCCCTGTCCCCATTCTGTCCTGAACGAGGCCTTACTTCTGCCTGCTGCCTGTAGGACTTACTGCCATTATGCCTCTGCCTGCCGCATGAACTGACCACACCTATGCTGCTATCTGTAGTATGGACCATGTTCCTGCCTACTACCAGGACCAATAATTTGGCACTGTTGATAATATCTCTGCCTGCACTGACCCTGGACTGTATATGGACAGTATCCCTGCATGTCGCCTGTACTGACTATGGACAGTATTCTTGCCTGTTGCCTGGACAATTGCATATGCTGTCGGTTGCCTGAACAATTGTGTTCGCTGTCGCTGACCAAGTCCCTGCCTGCTGCCTGGACCAGTGCTATCCTCCTGTAGACAATTGTGCTACTAAAACCACAGGTAATCTTTTGTTTACTAGTTGCTCAGCAGAATGTATATTGGTTTGTGCATGCTGTGTGTCCCTAGAACACCAGATGGTGTTCCTTGCATAATGTGTCCAGGCTGTGTAAGAGTCTCACATATGTGGTATCACCATACTCAGGAGGAGTAGCAGGATGTATTTTGGGGTGTAATTTTTACTATGTACATGCTATGTGTTTGAAATATCTTATAAATGGACAACTTTGCGTACAAAAAATGTTTTCATTTTTTTCCCACGTTTTCCAAAAACTTCTGGAAAAAAATGAAACCTTCAAAAGACTCATCATGCCTCATAGATTATACGTTAGGGTGTTAGCTTTCCGAAATGGGGTCATTTTGTGGGTAATTCCATTGTCCTGGTGCTCTAGGGCCTTCAAAATGTAATAGGTGGTTGAGAAATGAGATGTGTAATTTATGCTTCTAAAACGCCTGAAGATGCTACTTCAATGTTGGGCCTCTGTATGTGGCCAGGCTGTGTAAACGTCTCACACATTTGGTATCGCCATACTCGGGAGGAGTAGCAGAATGTATTTTGTGGTGTAATTTTTGCTATGTAGATGCTATGTGTTGGAAATATCTTATAAATGGACAACTTTGTGTAAAAAAAAATGCGTTTTCATTTATTTCCATATTTTCCAAAAACTTCTGGAAAAAAATGAACCATTCAAAAGACTCATCATGCTTCATAGATTATATGTTGGGGTGTTAGCTTTCCAAAATGGGGTCATTTTGTGGGCATTTCCATTGTCCTGGTGCTCCAGGACCTTCAAAAGTGTTATAGGTGGTTGAGAAATGAGATTTGTAATTTATGCTTCTAAAACACCTGAAGATGCTACTTCAATGTTGGGCCTCTGTATGTGGCCAGGCTGTGTAAACGTCTCACACATTTGGTATCGCCATACTCAGGAGGAGTAGCAGAATGTATTTTGGGGTGTCATTTTTGCTATGTACATGCTATGTGTTAGAAATATCTTATAAATGGACAACTTTGTGTAAAAAAAAAATGCGTTTTCATTTTTTTCCAAGTTTTCCAAAAACTTCTTCAAAAAAATGAATCGTTCAAAAGACTCACTATGCTTCATATATTATACCTTGGGGTGTTAGTTTTCCAAAATGGGGTAATTTTGTGGGCATTTCTATTGTCCTGGTGCTCCAGGGCCTTCAAAAATGTAATAGGTAGTCAACAAATTAGATGTGTAATTTATTTTCCTAGAACGCCTGACAATGCTCCCTGCATGTTGGGCCTCCCTATGTGGCCAGGCTGTGAAAATGATCCACACGTGGTATTGCCATACTCAGGAGGAATAGTAGAATGTGTTTTGGGGTGTAATTTGTGGTATGCATATGCCATGTGAGAGAAATAACCCGTTACAATGACAATTTTGTGAGAAAACAAAAATATATTCATTTTGCAAAGAATTATGGGAAAAAATGACAAGTTCAAAAAAACTCACCATGCCTTTTACTAAATACCTTGGAATGTCTATTTGTACTTTCCTTGCTTGTTAGGGTCTCAAGAAATGAGGCTGTCAGTATATCTGGTGTGATCAATTTTCAATGATTAGCACCATAGCTTGTAGACTCTATAACTTTCACACAGACCAAATAATATCCACTAATTTAGGTTATGTTTACCAAAGATATGTAACAGTATAAATTGTGGCCAAAATTTATGAAGAAAAATTACTAATTTGCAAAATTTTATAACAAAAACGAAGAAAATGTGTTTTTTTTCAAAATTTTCGATCTTTTTTTCATTTATAGCGCAAAAAAAAAAAACACACAGTAGTGATTAAATACCACCAAAAGAAAGCTCTATTTGTATGAAAAAAAGGACAAAAAATCATGAGAGTACAGTGTTGCATGACTGAGTAATTGTCATTCAAAGTGTGAGAGCACTGAAAGCTGCAAATTGGTCTGGGCAGGAGGGGAGTTTAAGTGCCCAGTAAGCAAGTGGTTAATACCTACATACCCTCCAATATAGGACACACCAGCCAGTCTCCACCTCTTTTAAGACAATAATCTATTTAGAATTAATGAAGTATAAGCTAAACCCAAGGTAGAAAGCCACTTATTCCAAATGTTTTCAAATTTGTTTGGGCAATTTCTGTGTTGGTAGATTAGCTTTTCTCTAGATATAATATGATTTATTTTTTTGTTTAGAATTTCTCCAGGGTGAGGGAATAGGGGGATAACCATTTTTGGGCAATTAATTTCAAATAACACTAGAGTGATAGGGACATATTTATTTTCTAGTAAAGTAGCCTCATCTAACATGTTCAATAAACATATCCCTGGATTTTCTGCTAAGGTAACCTGAAAGAGGGATCTTATAATAGTCAGAACCTCTTTCCAGTATCTGTGGAGTTTTGGACATCTCCAAATCACGTGGATCAGGGTGGCAGGGCCACTGTTACATTTAAGACAAAAGGGATTCTCTCTACGATGCCAAGCAAACAGTTTTTCTGGAGTGTGGTATGTCTGATGCAGACAAAGTAACTGTGTGAGTTTGTGGGTGGGGGATAAGCTAACCTATGAGAGTGCAGACAACACCATATCCTACTGGTGTTCTGTTACAGGGCCCAAATTGTTGGACCACTGTTCTTTAGCTGGAACAACCACCAATGTTTGAAACTTGGCATGAAGCGTGGAATAAAATTGGGAAATAAGACCTTTCTTAGTATCACCACTCTGAAGTATAGAGACAATAGTAGACCTGCTATATTACAATGCATGTGCATGAGTTTGAGACTGGAAGGCATGTCTCAACTGGAGGTACCGAAAAAACCTCTGACGTGGGAGATCAAATTCCTCACACAGTTGATCAAATAATTTAAGAGAAGCGTTTTCATACAATTGTACCATGTACTGTATCCCTTTGTTATACCACAATTCAAAACCCTTCAACTCATTCAATTCCCCATATTTCCCTATTATACCATATGGGAGTGTAGTCAGTAAAACCTTGGATACCTGTCATTTTTTTCATTGTTTGCCATATTTTATCTAATAGTTTTCCTGTGTAGAAATTAGAAGGTTGATTCAGGTGTCTGGCCTCCAAAAGCTAGGAGTGGGTATTTATTATATGCAGTAAGCAATATCCCTTATATTGGGTCAGACTCCTGTATCTTATCCCATCCTAGCAGATGCTGTAACTGAGAGGCCAGAAAATAATACTTAACATTTGGTACAGCCAACCCTCCTACCTCTCTATCCAACATCAGTGTAGTCAGTTTGATACGCGGGTGTTTCTTCCTCCATATCAACTCCTGAAACAGGGTATCAATTTTTCTAAACCAGCTAGCTGTAACCCATACCGGAGAATTATAAAGAATGTTTATTAATTGTGGGACCCAAATCATTTTAATAAAGTTTGCTCTTCCAACAACTGTTACGACAATCTACAGCAACTTAAAAATTTATCCTTAAATCGATCTATTACTTTCTTAAGTTAAGTAAGGTTAAGAGGGATATAATCTGTCATGTTCTCAGATATTATCACCCCGAGATGTTTAAAAGTATGTGTTACTTCAATTTGATAAGCTTCAGCTGGAAGAGGATCTATAATATGATGTAATGGGAGGAGAACAGATTTATTCCAATTTATTTGGAAGCCTGAAAAGGATCCAAATTCTTGCATAAGACGCATCAAGGCAACTAAGGATTGTTGTGTGTCGCCTAAGAAGAACAGAGCATCATCAGCGTACAGAGCCACCTTATCCTCCCTTACACCACTTCTGAAGCCAATGATCCTCGTCGTTTGTTGGATAGCCAGAGCCAATGGCTCAATGGCCATAGCTAATAATAACACAACACAAGGGGTGCCTGGCGCTCCTGTCGATATTGGGGTGTACACATGAGAGATAGATATAGGAATACGTAATAATGTCACTCCAAGGATTGCAGCACTCTAACTCAAAGGACTATTGAGAAACAAAACAAAAACAAGGAGAATGCGCTGGATCCAAAGAAATTGCATGGAAGCCACAGAAATCACAAAAGTAACAGTTTATTCATAAAAATTCACTTACAGGTCAGGGCTGAGAAAGTAAATGGTTAAAAAAGTTCCTTCCTGGTAAGAGGTTACTTTGACAATAAATACAGCTCACAAGAGCTGACTCACTGATGTTCCAGCTGAGTGGATGGAGAAATGCCCCTGCTCCTGGAGATAATGCTTGTTGGTGTGTAGGGGGAGAGAGCGAGGCTGCTGCAGTGCAGTTTTGGACATCTTCTTAATAAGGTTCCCCCTTAAATATGCTTTAATTGCATCCCAGACTACAAGTGGGGATGCCGTACCTCTATTATATAAGAAATATTCAGAAAGGGTATTATCATTGGCATCTTTGGGTGTAATTATAACCACTTGCCGACCGTGTAATACCGATATATGGTGGCAAAGTGTCACAATAGCGCAGATTGCTGTCTATAAACGGCAATCGGGGCAGGTGCAATAGCGGCCTGTCGCACGCCGGGCCAGTGACCAGCGATCACCTGTGAGAGAGGAAGAACGAGGAACCGCCACATTTACATCGACAGAGATCTACTGATCCCTGTAATCAGGATAAGTTAGATCTGTCATGCCCCTGCCAGCCCAGCCCCCATACAGTTAGAACGCGCCTAGGGAACACAGTTAACCCCTTGATTGCCCCCTGCAGGTTAACCCTTTCCCTGCCAATGACATTTATACAGTAATCAATGTTTTATTTTAGCGCTGATCGCTGTAATAAATGTCAATGGTCCCAAAAAAGTGTAAAAAATGGCCCACATGTCCGCCGCAATATCGCAGTCCCGATAAAAATCGAAGATCGCCGCCATTGCTAGTAAAAAAAATAGTGAAAACACCATAAATGAATTCTCATGATTTGTAAACGCGGCAACGTTTGTACAAACTAATCAATAAAAGCAGATTGCGTTTTTTTTAACCAAAAATATTTAGAAGCATATATATCGGCCAAAACTGATGAATAAATGTGTTTTTTTTATAATTTTTTTGGATATGTATTATAGCAAAAAGTAAAAAATATTGATTTTTTTTTTCAAAATTGTCTTTTTTGTTTATAGCGAAAAAATTAAAACCGCAGAGGTGATCAAATACCACCAAAAGAAAGCTCTATTTGTGGGGGAAAAAAAGACGTCAATTTTGTTTGGGTACATCGCACGACCGCACAATTGTCAGTTAAAATGACCCAGTGCTGAATCGCAAAAGGTGCTCTGGTCATTAAGGGGGGAAATCCTTCCGGGGCTGAAGTGGTTAAGTTCAGCCAGTAGGGGTTAACCCTCCAAGGCGGTGTCCACAAAATAGAAACCACTCGGAAATCAACTTGCACGGGTGAGCGATCAGACAGTGGAATATAGGATGCTAGCAGTATCTTGGTAGGCAAAGTGTAATGTAGTGACCGTTCAGCAGGGTGCGAATGTTCCTACCAATGTGGGCACTGGTGAGGCAATGTAGCCTGACTACTGTGTCTTTATAGATGGGAAAAGTGCCCGCTCACCCATCCTACGACCAAAGGATCAAGCGATAGCTTCCCCAACCGGCCCGACTGGTCCTCTTGTAACCGAATCGACCCACGCCCTCAGGAACACCTGGGGATATCCTCTGGGATCCCTCTCAGATAGGATGTTCGTCACCGTCTGACCCCTGGAGCTGTGCAGGATCAGCACAACGACCTCTGGAACTGTGGTTGGATGATTCCCCTCTGTGGTTAACAGCAGCCTCTCAGGTCACATTTGTCTCCTTCTCTCCCTCATGGAGAACTCCCCAGCCTTCCAAAATGGAGTCCTTAGCCAGCCCTCTGCTTTTGCAGAGCCCCCTGGGATTTGTAGTTCTGTGCCTTTAAAAGTCAATGGGGCTGCTGTCTCAGGGGACTTCATATTCCAGAGTCCTTTGCTCCCAGGAATCCCTCTGGTCCTGCTGCTTGTAAAAGCCTCCTTATGCACATAGAAGCATACCAGGGAAACCAGTGTAATCTGATCCTCCTGTGTCTCTTTACACAGCTTACATTGAGTTCAGTCTGCAAAACAGGGGGGGGGGATTTCACCCAGGGGCTGACAGGCACATCTCTCCCTACTAAAAGAGCCTGTGTATTTACAGCGGTCTCCTGGCAAAGTTCAGAAGTAACGAGCAGTAAAGCGGGCCACCGCTACACACTCCCCCCACCAAAGAACCTTTGGTCCTCCAAAGGAAGTAAAGTCTGCGACCTGTTACATGCTTTGTCTATACACGCAGAGAGAAAGACAGGTTAGTGCACACAGGAAACCAGTTTGCATTTGCATAAAACCCTGGCAGAGGAACTTCCCACCAATGGGCATAGGAGTGAAGGTTGTCCTGCCTACAGGCCACCTTAATTGGAATGGCCCAGCTAGATGTGCAAGGGGGTGAGTTAGGGTCGCCTTCCAACAAATCTGTGGTGGAAGAACCAGGCTTTTCAAGAGTCCTTTGAGAAGTGAAGATCACCTCCTCAGAGCTTTCACCCAAATTATCATATGTAAGTCTCTTTGGTGGGTGAATAACTCTTTTCTCTCTCTGCTCCTTGGCTTCAGATATGGTGGGCCTACTTTCCTTTTCCCTCTCTTTTTCTACTTCGGCTTCCTCCTCCTCAGCAAAGGGGTGAGGATCCTCAGAGTCTGCTGCCAACATAGGGAACGGGGAATCTTCCATATCTTCTGAAGGCTGTCTCTGGGGTACAAATTCTGGGGGCCTCCGGCCTGAGGGTCTCAGTATTTGTCACTTTGAGGGGAGAGGGTGAAGGACTAATAAGTTCTAACATTTGGGATGGCCACAGCCAATCCATTCCCATCTCCTCATCCTCACTGTCCTCAGCCTCTGCATCCATAGGTACTGACTGAGATTTAGTCACTGGATGAGACCTTTGTGAGGCCGCAGGTGTGGACTGAGGATCCAATGGTGGTGACATACGGACTGCTTCCAACAAGGGCAACAGGTGATTGTGATGCCAAGTCTTTACTGGGCCGGTATTCCTTCTGGTCAGATCTGATATACTGGCAGCCCTGGAAGTTGTTTACAAATCACATAAGGCTGTGACCTCCAGCAATCAGCCAGCTTGTGCTTCCCAGGGACACCCAGATTCCTCAACAGTACCCTGTCACCTGGCTGTAAGTCTTGCACTCTCACCCTCAGATCAAAATTCTTCTTATTTCTCTGTCCTCTGGAATCTGAGGCAGCTTGGGCCTTCTCATAGGCAGTCTTTAAACTTCTCCTCAGACGGTCCACATATCCTCTGTGTGAGGTTGCTGAGGTACAGTCCAATGAGGTGCCAAAGGCCAGGTCGACGGGCAACCAAGCCTCCCGTCCGAACACCAACAGAGAAAGGAGTGTAACCTGTGGCATCATTCGATGTGCTGTTGTATTCATGCACAATGGCTGCTATGTGTTTACTCCAGTGTTGCTTCTGTTCTGAGGTAAGAGTACCAAGCATATCCAGGAGAATCCTATTGAATTTCTCTGGCTGTGGATCCCATTGGGGATGATATAGAGTAGTTCACAATTTCTTTATGCCAAGAGGATCTAGTAGTGTTTTGATGAGGTGTCCCTCAAAGTCTCTCCCTTGGTCAGAGTAGATGCGTTGGGGTAGGCCATAGTGCACGAAAAACGTTTCCACTGAGGTTTTAGCTATGGGGGATGCTTGCTGATCCTTTGTAGAAAAGGCCTGGGCATACCTAGTGAAATGATCTGTTACTACTAGAATGTTTCCCTGTCCACGCAAGTCAGGCTCCAGACACAGAAAATCAATGCACACCAACTCCATGGGTCCTTGGCTTTGAAGGTGGCCCATGGGGGCAGCTCTCTGAGGTAGAGTCTTCCTCTGAATTAGAGTTGAGCGAACCCAAACTGTAAAGTTCGGGTTCGTACCGGACTTTAGGGTGTCCGTGTCCCGAACCTGGACATTTGAGAAAAAGTTCGGGTATTTTTTTGCGCCTGTTGAATAGCTGCAGGGCAGCCAATCAACAAGCGTTACACTCGTTTGCCCTTAGAAGCCATCACAGCCATGCCTACTAATGGCATGGCTGTGATTGGCCAGTGCATCATGTGACCCAGCCTCTATATAAGCTGGAGTCACGTAGTGCTGCATGTCACATCATCTCATACTAGTGTAGGGAGAGGATGCTGCTGCTGCTGTGAGGGACAGATTAGCTTTAGAAAATCATCTCATACTAATGTAGGGAGAGGATGCTGCTGCTGTGAGGGACAGATTAGCTTAAAAAAATCTCTTAAAAACAGCGATTTATTGGTGGGTGGGTTCTAGGGGAGAGTTTTGTTTGCTAGAGTACATTTTGTTTGCTAAGAAAAGTGCCTCATATAAAACCTAAGCAATTTTTCTGTTTGTTAGGTGGGCGTTTGCAGCCATTTTTGCAAGTGCAGTGCACTTGCAACTGCTTGTGTGTCAGGGACACTACTGTAATCGTGTTCTGTTAGTTCAGTTGGCAACATTTTGGCATATTTAAATATTGCTTCTACACTGCAGTTAGACAAATTAATTTTTTTTTTTTTGTGCAAAATATTACATTTGTGGCCAGTGGGGCATTTCTTGCACAAAATGAAAAAGTGCGTCTACATTGCTGGTTTAAAAAAAAAAAATCTAAATACTACATTTGCGGCCAGCAGTGCATTTCTTGCACAAAAATAAAAAGTGTGTCTACATTGCTGGTTTAAAAAAAATAAAAAATATTCTAAATACTACATTTGCAGCCAGCGGTGCATTTCTTGCTCAAAAATAAAAAGTGCGTCTACATTGCTGGTTTAAAAAAAATAAAAAATATTCTAAATACTACATTTGCGGCCAGCGGTGCATTTCTTGGACAAAAATAAAAAGTGCGTCTACATTAATGGTTTAGAAAAAAAGAATAATAAATAGTGCTACATAGTACATTTGCACCTTGCTGTGCATTTCTTGCACAAAATTAAAAAGCGCGTCGACATTGCTGGTTTAAAAAAAACAAAAAAAAAAAATAGTGCTACATAGTACATTTGCACCTTGCTGTGCATTTCTTGCGTCTACATTGCTGGTTTAAAAAATAATATAAATTTGTGCTAAATAGTACATTTGCGTCCAGAATGAGGAGAGCGTCAAATAAGGGACGTGGTCGTGGTGCTGCTGGTGTTGGTGAAGCTCCTGTTGCAAGGAGAGGACGTGGTCTATCTGTGCCAGCTACACGCACAAGTGAAACACCTTCCTCGGGTGCAAGTAGCCGACAGAACCTTCAACGCTATATGGTAGGCCCCAATGCCGCTCAACAAATGGTGAGGCCAGAACAAGTACAGGTGATAGTAGATTGGGTGGCTGACAATGCCTCCAACTCCTTCACATTGTCTCCCACCTGGTCCCTTGCTGAAAGCTCAGAGTTGGCACCTGAACCACATGGCCATCTGTCTTTCACCTCAGCCAAGCAGTCTGAGTCATGCAGCAGTCTCTTATGCTTTTTTTGACTCTGCTGGTGTTCTTTCCGTGGGCCATCCACATAGCCCTGCCCCAGAAGTGGAAGACATTGAGTGCACCGATGCCCAACCACTTCTGTTTCAGGATGAGGACATGGAAACACCACCACAGCATGTCTCTAATGATGACGAAACACAGGTGCCAACTCCTGCGGCTTTCTACAGTGTGCAGACTGACAAGGAGGGCAGTGGTGAAGAGGGGGTGGAAGATGATGTGGAGGATCATGTCCTAGACCCCAATGGAATGAAGGTCATGCGAATGACGTGTGCAATTTGGAGGAAGAGGTGGTGGTCGCACAGAGGCACCAGCACAGCAAAAGAGGAAGCAGGTTGCAAAAGCGGAGCGACCGTCCCCTAGACAGTACGCCTGCTACTACCCACCGCACCCAGGGACCTAGCACACCAAAGGCAGCTCAAAGGAGTTCCCTGGCATGGCAGTTCTTCAGACAATGTGTTGACGACAAGACACGAGTGGTTTGCACGCTGTGCAATCAGAGCCTGAAGCAAGGCATAAATGTTCTAAACCTGAGCACAACCTGCATGACCAGGCATCTACATGCAAAGCACGAGCTGCAGTGGAATAAGCACCTCAAAATCCAAGAAAGGTCTCTGGCTCCTCCTGCTTCCTCTTCTGCTGCTGCCTCGGCCTCTTCCTCCACCTCTACAGTGCCAGTGTCACCTGCCACCCAGCAAACAGACGATGTGACAGCAACGCCACCATGTCCGCCACCATCCCCAAGCATTTCCACACCATGGTCCCCTGGAAGCTTACAGCTATCCATCTCCCAAACACTGGAAAGAAAGAGGAAGTACCCCCCTACCCACTTGCGTTCCCTGGCCCTGAATGCCAGCATTTCTTAAATCCCTGGCCTTTGAAATGCTGTCATTCCGTCTGGTGGACATGGACAGGTTTAAAAACCTGATAGCGGTGGCTGTCCCACAGTACGTGGTTCCCAACCACCACTACTTTTCCAGGCGAGCCATCCCTTCAATGCACAAACAAGTCAGGGACAAGATCAAGTGTGCAATGCGCAACGTCATCTGTGGCCACTGATATGTGGACCAGTAAGCACAGGCAGGGACGCTATATCTAGCTAACTGCACACTGGGCAAATGTAGTGGCGGGTGGGCCTGAGGCGAATAGCAGTTTGGTGCACGTCCTTCCGCCACCAAGCATTGCAGGACATTTCTCTTTGCCTCCTGTTGCCTCCTCCTCCTACTCCGCTTCCTACTCCTCTACAATCTCCTCATCCGGTCAGCGTAACACCTTCACCACCAACTTCAGCACATCCAGGGGGAAATGACAGCAGGCTGTTTTAAAACTGTATGTTTGGGGATAAACCCCACACTGCGCAGGAGCTGTGGACAGGCATTGAACAACAGACCGATGAGTGGTTGTTGCCACTAAGCCTCAAGCCCGGCCTGGTGGTGTGCGATAATGGGCGAAATCTCGTAGCAGCTCTGGGCCTAGCCGGTTTGACGCACATCCATTGCCTGGCGCATGTGCTGAATTTGGTGGTGCAGAAATTTCTAAAAAACTACTCAGATATGTCAGAGCTGCTGCAGAAAGTGCGGGCCGTCTGTGCGCATCTTCGGTGTTCTCACCCTGCTGCTGCTTGCCTGTCTGCGCTGCAGCGGAACTTTGGCCTACCCACTCACCGCCTCCTATGCAACGTGCCCACAGGGTGGAACTCCACCTTGCACATGCTGGAGAGACTGTGCGAGCAGCAGCAGGCAATAGTGGAGTTTCAGCTGCAGCAAGCATGGGTCAGTCGCTCTGTGGAACAGCACCATTTCACCACCAAGGAGTGGGCCTCCATGCGAGACCTGTGTACCATATTGCGGTGTTTCGAGTACTCCACCAACATGGCCAGTGCCGATGACGCTGTTCTCAGCGTTACTATCCCACTTCTATGTCTCCTTGAAAAAACACTTCGGGCGATGATGGAAGAGGATGTGGCACAGGAGGAAGAGGGGTCATTTCCACGGTTATCATTTAACTTGTGCTGATTACTGGGTGGCCACCCTGCTGGATCCCTGTTACAAGGACAAGGACAACGCACCATCCTTAATTCCCTCACTGGAGCGTGATCGGAAGATGCGTGACTACAAGCGCACGCTGGTAGACGCGTTGCTGAGGGCATTCCCAAATGACACTGGGCTAAGTGGAAGCAGAAGGCGAAGGCAGAGGAAGAGGTCACCAACGCAGCTGTGGCACCGCCAGCACCTCCGAAGGCAGGGTTAGCATGGCCGAAATGTGGAAAAGCTTTGTCAGCAGCACGCCACCACAAACAGCACCGCCAGCTGATAAGCAACGTCTTAGCAGGAGGCAGCATTTCAGCAACATGGTGGAACAGTATGTGTGCACACGCCTACACGTACTGACTGATGGGTCTGCCCCATTCAACTTCTGAGTCTCCAAATTGGGCACATGGCCTGAGCTTGCCCTTTATGCCTTGGAGGTGCTGGCCTGCCCTGCAGCCAGTGTATTGTCTGAACGTTTGTTTAGCATGACAGGGGGCATTATCACAGACAAGCGCAGTCGCCTGTCCACAGCCAACATGGACAAGCTAACATTTATTAAAATGAACCAGGCATGGATCCCACAAGACTTGTCTGTAGCTTGTGCAGAATAGACATTTATACCGGCCTCACACAGCCATTGGTATATTTAAGTGAACTTATTCTTTTTTTTTTTTTTTTTTTATAGAACCTAAGTCTTTATTGGAATTTGTAACAGGAGAAACATGAAAAATAACAATGGTACAGTTTATATGGAAAAAGTGAATCCGTGCTAGAACATCTCTGGGTGTCTGCAGATAGTGATCTTTTTTTTTTAATGTCTCAATATTTTGGGGGCTACCCCAATTAGAAAAAAAACAAACAAACAAAAAACAGTGTTGGCTACCTCCTCCTCCTCCACCGCCACTTCCACCTACACCACCATGGTCACTGCCTCCTCAACCTCCTACTCCACATCCACCTCCATTTTATTTTAAATGTGATTTTAAGCTATTTCCCTATCCACATTTGTTTGCAGGGCACTTGTCCTACTCTTACCCCCATTTTGTTTCCTTTTGCAGCTCTCTAGCCCTTTCCAGGACTTTTTTAGAGCTATTTTAGTGCCCAAATGTTTGCGTCACCATTGACTTCAATGGGGTTCGGGGTCAAGTTCGGGGCCGAACTCGAACTTTTTCACGAAGTTCAGCCGAACCCGCCGAACCCAAACATTCAGGTGTCTGCTCAACTCTACTCTGAATGCATAGGATGCATGAGTGGCAGTAGCTCTCAACTTCGGCCCGCATATAGGGCCAGTAGAACCGGTCTCTAGATGGCCATGGTTATCATGTAGAGCAGTTAACACAGTCTCTCTGTGTTTTTCAGGTAGAAGTAATTGCCATCTATCTTTGGGATCACCGGAGGGGCCCTTTCAGTAGACCACTCCTTTGCACAATTGCAACAGATCTCACTCTCTATGAAGCAAACGAGCTTCCTTTAGGGTGTCAGTAAGGAGCCGATCAGGACACTGACTCTCTACAGCTTTCAACGCCAAATTACAAAGAGGGTCTTCCATCTGACCCTTCCTTAAATCTTTCTTGGAGAGCTTCAGCAGGCCCTCCTCTCCAACAACTTGGGTGAGGTTGCAGTAACTCTTGGTGACTTCAGCAGCTGTGACACCAATTTCTTCTGCTCTTGATCCACCTCCAGCTCGGTACTCGGCTCCCTGACAAAGGGCTCGCACACCTTCAGGTGGCAGCAGGGTCCACTCTTCCGAAGAGTCTCTTCTTTGACAAGTCGCCTTCTTGACAAGGCGTCGGCATCCCTGTTTCCAATCCCCAGGTGATACTTAAGACTGAAAGTGAATTCAGACAGAGCAGCCAACCACCTGTGACCGGTGGCATCCAGCTTTGCAGTAGTGAGGATTTAGGTGAGAGGATTATTATCTGTCTTGACCACGAAGGGTCCCCCGTACAAGTAATCCCTCAGCTTATCCACCACTGCCCACTTGAGAGCAAGAAATTTGAGTGTGTGGGTAGGGTAGTTCTTCTCAGCAGGTGCTAAACTCCGACTCACATAGTCAACTGGTCGTAAGTGCTCACCATGTTCCTGATAGAGTACTCCTCCTAGGCCCTCCAGACTGGCATCGACGTGAAGCTCGTATGGCTTTGTCGGATCTGTGTAAGCCAAAACAGGAGCAATCATCAGACTCCACTTCAGTTGTCAAAACGCCTCTTCACACTGATCAGTCCACTGTCCCTGAATGGACTCTTTAGGTCTCCTGGGTCCTCCGGCTGATCTGACAGGCTTTACTGTATCTAGGCCATTCTCATCTTCTTCGTTTCTCAGGAGCTCATTGAGTGGGCAAGCTATTTTAGTGAATCCCTCCACAAACCCCCTGTAGTAGGAGCAGAAACCCAGAAATGACCTAAGCTCTGTCACATTAGTAGGCCTCGGCCAAGAGGTACCAGCTTATAGCTTCTGAGGGTCGGTAGCCACTTCTTCAGCAGACACAATGTGGCCAAGGTAGTTGACTGAGGGTTGGTAAAACTGGCATTTTTCCAGTGACCACTTCAACCCTTCATTATGGAGTCTCTTCAGAACCTTCTCCAAGCGTTCTTCATGGTCCTCCAAAGTCTTGCCAAAGACAATGATGTCATCTAGATACACCAACTCCTCAATGAAATTCATGTCGCCCACAGTCTTCTCCATTAGCCTTTGGAAGGTTACTGGGGCGCCAGACAGGCCCTGAGGCATGCTGGCAAATTCGAAGAACCCTACCGGGTAATGAAAGCGGTCTTTTCCCTATCTTCAGGATGCATTGGGATTTGGTAGTACCCGCTCTTCAAGTCCAGCACGCTGAACCACTTTGCCCCTGACAAACTCTGCAAGGCATCCTCTATCCGTGGGGTGGTCTACTGGTCTGGAATGGTCCTGCGGTTCAGTGTCCTGTAGTCGATGCACAACCTCAGTGACCCATTTTTCTTCCCTACCACCACTATCGGAGAAGCGTATGGACTTCGAGACTCTCTGATGATGCCTGTCCTCTTCAACTCTGCCAGTTGTTCATGTAGGCCTTCCAAGTCCCCTAGAGGTATCCGTCTGACCCTTTCTCTAAATGGCTTCTCTTCTTGGAGATGAATCCGATGATGGGCACTTTTTGCACACCCCACATTGAACTCATTCTTAGAGAAGGCGACCTGCCATCTAAGGAGCTGGGTCTTGGCCCTATCCTTCCACTCAGGGGAAGAGGGGTATTCTTTGGATAAAACTCCTCAACAGAGACTTCATCCCTCGCCTCTCCTACCAGATCAAATGGGGAAACTGGGGTGGCTGGATTCACTTCCCCAGCAGCATTCGAGCTGGCATCTTCACTGGAGAGGCTGTGACCTTTCGGACACTGACCGAGACTCTTCCACGGTTTCTTTGTAACGCCCTGGTTGAAACCACTTCTGTAATTATTTCCCCTCCAGAATCGGTTCTTTGGCTGCCCGCTTCAAGGACCAGGAAAGGGCCTGGTTGCTCCTAATTGAGCCTTACAAGTGCTGGCAGGCAAACCACGTCCTTGGGCTGTAGTACCTTCTCACTCTGATCCAGGCGCCACACCTTTCCTACCCCCTCAGCTGGGGCCTTCTTCTCTTGTACTAGGCGCTGGTAGGCTTGTCTCAGCATAGGATGCACATTAGTAGTTGTGGTGTTAGTCTCTAGGACAAGAGGTGCCAACAGCCTCCTGACGAGGTCAGTATTAGTCCCGAGGATTAGAGAACTCTTACTGGCCCCTGGTGGGGGGGGGGGGGGACAAACCACCACCAAAGTATCAAAGGTCTCGGCCTTTTCAGCTACAGAGGGACCAAAGGTCAATTTAACTGGCAGGTAGCCATTGTAGGGGAAGCTCTGAGTCCCAATGTCCTATATCTCTAGCTCCTCTAACTTCTGCAATGGCAGGTGGTTGAGATGCCGGTCATAAAAGTCTCGGTAAAGGAGGGTCACTTGAGCTCCAGTATCTAAGAGGGCCTTGGTGTAGATTCCCTCAACTTGGATGGGTACAATAGGGGAAGGTCCCACCAGCTTGCCTGGGAACTTTGAGGATACAGTGAGAATGATTATGTGTCTCAAGGCTGGACACTCATACGGACAATATAATAAAACAGAATTCCTGAGATGAAAATATAATAGCTGTGTGGCTCACCTACAGGTTTTAAATAAAAACATTCATTCAGTGTGCGACCAATAAACCAAAGTGCATATCGCATAGCAATGTAAACACTGTGTTCCAAGGCTGGACCCACAGGCAATAAAGTGATTTCACAAATGTAACAAAATAACAATGGGTCAATGTCTATTAGATCCAAAATATAAATGTAGATAAAAAAGAAACAAGATAAAAATTCAAAAAATGCAAATTATAAATGAAAAACCAGTAAATGTGGTTTCAAACAATGTTCAAAAGGTGACTTTCTTCTAACAGTTCTTTTTCCTCCACCAAAGTGGTACTCTTGTGCCTAGGTGTGGGATATTATCCAGTGATTTTTCTCTCAAGTGCCACCTCTAAGCGTTCTAGTCTCTCACTTGAGATGTGCTAGATATGTAGCACATAAAGGTTTCTTTATGTGGTGGGGATCAGGGTCCACCACCAGGGGTCCTCTGTCTCTCTTCCACTCCTACTCCTCCGCTATGTGGATGGACTCAGTCACATGCTGTCTGCAAGCTCCAATGTAACCATCTCAGGGGTATATATAGAAAACAGAAATCCTCTCGTGGTGCAAATACCGTTTAAAATGTTTATTTAAAACACAAAGATAATAATACATTCACTTTCTAAAAACAAACACTGTTCATCTCTCCACGAGCGTCTGTGTATAGTCTGTGATGCACCTCTCCTGTCGCCCTACGCGTTATGTCACGTGACACGTGACTTCATCAATGGGGATGACAGGAGACGTGTAGAGGTGTCTATTTATCTGTTTAGGCACGTTCCGCCATTTTCTGGAAGCCTTCTGTTTCTATATGTATTCATGCAGCGGTGGCCATTTTCTTGTGGTCCGCTCGGTATGTGTACATCATATCTGTTGGTGTGTATGTTATGCTGTTGTTCTAGCTTGTTTATTCTGTTGCGATACTAATATTGTAAACGCGAACTATGTGAGGAGCGGCCAGTTTAGCTAGTTATTTTAGTGTGTGTATATTGCATGTTCACAGCATATTGTTTAAGCACGTCCGCCATTTTCTCAAAGCCTTCTGTTTCCTATGTGTGTGAGATGAGCGGCGGCCATTTTAATGTAGTCCACTCGGTGTATTGGTCGAACCTATAAGTGTGTATATTGTATCATTGTTCTAGCTTACTCATTCATGCTCTAATGTTAATTTTGAACGCGGACTTTGCAGCAAGCGATCTATTAAACTCTTTATTTAGGTGTATGTGTTCACAATGTGTTGGCCATTTGCTTGGAGACCTATTTTTCTGAATATAACCGCGGCCATTTTCTTGTAGTTCCCTTCGTTTTTTCTTTTTACCTAGTCGGCCGGTGTATTGTGCCAATCTGGATGTTTGCTTTCCTTTTTAATTTCTATATTAAAAGGCATAACATAGGGGGACCTATTATGGATTATACCTGATACTATCTTAATAGCTATTTATTAGTGGTATTTTCAAGTGTAGTGCTGCTATATCATATCTATATTGAGTTAATTAGTGCTCATATGGTTAGTTTATAGTTCGTAAACGTTTATATTAGTTCTGCTAGCTACTTAATGCAGACAAGCAAAGTCCCATTACTCTAGGTACAGAATATCGCTATTAATGCTATATGATATGTTTTATAATTATTACACTCAGAATAGGTAATACGCCCTTCATAACTACATTAAAGTTTATGTGTATGTCCATATAGATGTGTATATCAATGTGCTGGTGCTATGTTATATGATATTTATTATCTGACTTAATCCATCAGATCTCGGTGTGTATGAGCCTATTAGTAATATACTTCAAATGGATAATCAATTTATGGTTTAGGCCATCATGAAGAGGTGAGGTCCTATCCTGTGTGTGTGTCTAGTTCATATCATGCTGATCCCTATGGTTTGTTGGAGTAGTCGCCTTCCCATACATTACAACATAATAATGAACACATACTACCCTTAAAAAACATATAACTGTTCTCTGTGGTTGTTAGGAACTGCTATGATAACCCTCGGCTATCATCTCTCTGTCAGTCTGTCTTAAGCTTGGGCGCCCAAGGAGAGCCCGTCTTCACCCCAATGATCACAAACGAACAGAAAGCATGGTGAAAACAGACTCTAATTTTACTGGCATGGTGGGGGGTTTTTATACACTTTTAAACAAAGGAATACACATTTCATACAAGGGAGGGGATATGTAATTACGTGTCTTATAGGAAAAAAGAATAGTTGTCTTGTATAGCAGTTATTAATATTTTCTCATACGCTTTCTCATGTAGAGACATCATTAGTAACTTCTTATCTGGACAAAATGTTCTCTCCCCAAGGTCGGTTCCTTCACACACCAGCCAGATGGCACATTCTTTAAATGTGGCGTGTAGAGGAACAAAAAACTTTGTCA